>OX456525.1:30001678-30534817 GCA_949748255.1 Eustalomyia histrio | reverse complement strand
TAGGTGGTAACTTATATGGTTACAAGAAAGGGAAAAGTAATGTGTCATACACTAAAAAAAATCATTATCTTCGCCCCGCATGTCCACCTACAAGCTGTAAGTTATGCCAACACAATAAGCTCATTTGCGAGAAGACTGCCATAACACAAAACTCGCATTTTTTGAGTTATTCCTGCCTTCTCGCAAATGAGCGAAGAGTTCTCGTGTGTAAAGGCTGTAACTTTTGTTCTTTTTGTAGCACACTTTTTAAATAATGTGCAGGTAATGGAATTTACACCAACAAAATACCATTCTCTTCGCACCGCTTGCCCGCTGTCTCACACAGTTGTTCTCATGTGTAAAGGCTCCAGTGGGAGTTAGATGGTATAAATAAAGAAGGCATTAGGCTTTGGCCTTCATTCTGAGTTTTGTTTTCATTCATGTCTCACGAACGAAAATTGCTGAAAAAGTAAATTCAAATTTAAAATAAAATCGAAAATCGACTAGAATTGCCGCAGCAAAAATTCCTCTGTGTCAAATTGAACAAAGTTCTATCAAGTTAGTCGTGAGTTTAGTGTACAAAAAAAGTGAAAGTGCTATTTATAATAATAATTTGAAGTAAAATCTTTTTTCACAATGTTAAAAAAAGAAATATTTACATATTTAGCAAAAATATATTGTTTATTGCAAGAAAAGAATAAACAACCACTTGAAATTCCAAAGTTTTTTGTTTTTGGGAACGCAATTCTCAAAAATGCGTCCATGAATTGTATGGGGGACCATCGGAAAAATAGAAACCGCGTATACAAAATATATGTTGATATGGTAAGTTTGAATTGTATTGTTTGATATTGTAAAGAGCTTACTATATTATGCTTATGGTGACTGTTAAAAATCAACGAAAAGTCTGTCAAATGTGTAAGCAACTTCTTGAAGACTTTTGGGTGGCTACATTGTACTTTTTGAACTTAAATACTTACTTAGTTGCTAACATTTGTACTTTTTCAAAAACTTTTTCTTTTTATATTTTCTAAATATATGTATTTATTCGAAAAAAATTATTTTATGTGTACAATTTATAAATATTTTATCATAAACAAGTAAATCTACATTTATTTTAAATAATTTAAAGAATAAAATGAAAACATAAGTGAAAAAGTACTAAAAAATGCAACAATGCGTGCTTCTCAACCGAATTTGCTAACGCAAATGATAGTTGACGAAAAGTTTGTTAAGTACATTTGCTTAAGCCAGCATAAGCATAACATAGTTAGCTATTAAATATTGATAAATTTGCAATTTTTTTATAATAAATGCGTATGGTCTTTCGATCCTTCGTAAAGAATTATAAAAAAATTGCAATTGATATTTTTTTGTATTTAAAATATTAATATCATAATTTTTCTAATTTGTTGAACTGTTTTTATTTGAATTTCTCTTAGACAATACGTCCGAATAAGACTCTATTTCAAAATTTACAAGCCTTCATTGAGTGGTCCGAGTTAAACGGATATTTGAGACTTAAAGACGAAATAAAAAAGCTATTGGATGAAACAGTTATGCAGTCAAAACATGTCGGGAGCGAAAAAGAAATACTCTTTGAAATAACAAATGTTGGTTCTGAACCCATTGAATATACCGCAAAGGATTTAGAAGATATTTTAAAATCAATTGACAATGAAAAGGCACATGCAAGCAATAAACAAATCCAACAAACAGGTAAATATAAGATTTTATCACCAAATAATAATGTAGAAGTTATGAACCCACCAAATGATTGTCTTTCTGGAGAAAAAATGTTAGACATTTTTAATGATTCAGAAATTAGTATTGATATAGATAGAATTATTCAAGAAATAGATGAATGTGACGTTTCTAAACCCGATAAGGAACAAAGTATTTCTCTAATAAATTCAACTGCAGAGTTTCAAGGTATACATACGTCAACCAAAGTTAATTTATCAAACATTGATGACACTGTAGTTAATGACAACAGAATTGAAGAATACCGGATTATAATAGAAAAAAATACAGTTGAAAAGGAGCCCAATCAAATTGTACAGATCAGTGAAAACGTACGCAAAACAACTGAACTAAAAAAAAAAAATCCATATGACTATAAGGAAGGATTTTTTTTGTTTAAAACAGCACAAATGAACTATTTGAAGGAGTATTTTATGGAAAATGGTTATATTATCGAAGATAAAAAAAATGAATATACAAAATATGTCGAAGATTTAGTTAGACAAAACTTTAAAACGTTAAACGACGTATGCCCAATAAATTACGTATCGCGGGGGTACACAAAATGTAATGCTAGATTAAGGCTGTATGCGATATGCCTGTATGGTGAGGAAGGCTGCAAAAAGTATAAGTTTGTTCTTGATCTAAAGAAGGATCCAATATTTGTGAAAGTATATTCAACACAAGCAAAATACATACATCCACCAGGTTTCAAAACACAGCAAATACGTGGCGTTTCAAGATTAATTTCGAAATTAGGTGTAAAACATCAGAAGCCTTCGAATTATAGGAATGATTTGCTCATTGCACAATCTTCAAAATTATGTGATGTAGGCAACCTTCAATCGGTCCCATCATCCGAAGTTATAAGAAAACTTAGAAGTGAAGAAATACAAAAAAATAATCGTGCTTCTGATGTCGTTGCGGATTTGATGTTAATGAGAAAATCAAAAAATTGGAAACATTTTATTCAACGAATTTCAATTCCTCAGGAAATTTACTTGTTTTCGGAACAACAATTAAGGCTTCCAAGTGACAATAATAATTTTTTAATTAAAAAAAGCCGCAACACTTTATTTTTCGATGCAACTGGAAGTGTTGTACAAAAATTTGATAATACGTCAAAACGTATATTTTTATACAGTCTGGTACTTCATGTACCGGAGTTAAACATTGTTGTTCCAATAGCAGAGGCGTTTTTAGCAAGTCATTTTGAGGAAGATATAAAAAAATTCCTGATGGATATCAAAGTATTTTGCCAAGAAAATAAAATTGCTTGGCCAAATTCAAAGAGAATTTGCTGCGATTGGAGCTGGGCTATAATAAACGCAACAGTTAAAGTCTACAACGATATCGATACTTTGAGCTACTTAGTAAAATGTTTTAAAATATTGGAGCAACAACTTAAGATGCCTCTAAAATTCGTTGTTATACAACTTTGTTGCTGTCATTTTTATAAAATTTGTTTGAAAGACATTAAGGAGAATTCTCAAAATGATCAACAGGCAGATTTCTATAAAATCATAATGATAACAGCAATAAATATTTCAAATATTGCAAATTTTTGGAAATGGTTCAGGAATGTGTGCATTGTCCTAAAATCCTCAAAAATGGATACAAAAGTTATTCAGGCAAAAGCAAGTATAATAAAACAGAAACCAGAAGAAATAAATGATTTTATTGAAGCTGAGAAATATACTACTTTACCTACATTACCTTCATCATCGTTTAATACACCACTATATAAAAAAAGTCCCTTTTATTTGAAAGGCATTGGAATTCTTAATTCTATAAGTGATACGGAATGTACTCCCGCTGAAAATATTTTATATAATGATGCCTTTTTAAAGTTGATTGTAAAGAGATATTTACCGTATGTGGCTTTTTGGTCAAATTGTATGGGGGCTATGGTTGAAACAACATTTCAAACTCGCATTTCAAACAGCCCTGCTGAAAGTTACTTTAATGTAAACAAAAATACTACATTGACAGGTGATAGAAATGTGAGACCAACAATATATGTTCGAAAATCAAAAAGATATGTCCAAGCGAAAATTAAAGACATAAACAATCATTTTAAATATATTACCAAAAAAACAAGAACATTTAAAAAAAACATATCAAAAAAAGTAAAAGCAAAAACAGTACTCCCATACAAACAAAATAAAACCAATAACAAGGGTCTGATTGAAGATACGTGGAAACGCACACCGATAAAAGTTAAACGTGCCGTAAATACTCGGCTTTTAACTGCGGAAAAGCAGTTCAAAATTCAAAACAAATCTGCAATACCATCAAATACTTCTACTGATAATAGTATTTCATCAGAACTTTCGAATTGTACCGAACCTCAAAAGCAACAAATTAACAACAATAACAAGAACAAAAAGGACAACAGCAACATTGTTACCACCAACACTATATTTGCAAAGAATAATAATAAGGAAAATACGAATAAAAACAAGATCATGGACACTCTAGAATTGTTTTCTAAAATTAAATTGCCACATGACATTGGGAAACTAAAGTTTTTGCTGTATGATTATTCTCACATATACTGTGCATTAAAGAAGGAGGTTCCCATTTTTGGACACACAGTATATCTGCATGAATTCAAATCCTTAAATGCAAGGGAACATTTATATAACAACTTAATTGAATTATATAGCAACATTTTATTTCTAAAACATAATATAAGAAATGCAGAATGTCAGTCAACTGATATTGGGCTAGATATTTTTATTAAAAAAAACAATATAAATATATTCGATTTTGTTGGGAAGAACACTGTTCACCTTATAATACCAATCCATGACACATTTGCAAATCACTACACATTAGTGTACATAAATATAAAAGAAAAACAATTTCAATTTTATGACCCAATGAAAGCATCAACGCACATAAGAGAAATGCATTTCAAAACGTTTCTTTCATCGCAGCAAGATCCCGAAAACTGGTCATTACAAAACCAAGTCGAACAGTTTGTTCAATCTGATAGCCACAATTGCGGCGTGATATGTCTACAATTTATTGAGGCAATTTTAATAAAGAAAAGTTTAAAGACCTTAATGAATCCTAACAAATATAGACAAATCATTAAATACGATATCATCGTATATGGTAACAACCAGCTTGACTGTCTACATTGTGAAGGAGGAATCACTCAAACCAGAAAAATCCAGTGTATAAACTGTAGCAGAACAGTAGACTTAAACTGTTTTCGTTGCAATTACCTCGAGTGTCCTGAAACAGCATTCAATTGCTACCTTTGTAAATACAAAATATAAGCTCAAGCATGGATACCGCTATATGTTTATATATTATCTTAAACCTTTTTAATCATTCGAAGTTAAAAGGGGTTTACAATCAGTACTGCGGTACTTAGTTGATTGTAATTAAGAGTGAACATATGTTGCTTACTGACGAAATCAATGTTCTTATACTACCATTTTATGCTTTTATTATATTTCAATGCACACCAAAAAAATATATTTTTCATAAAAATTTTATCAAGATTTCAGGAATTCATCTAGTCTGTAGTTTTAAGTAATTTCAAATAGGTTTTTTTCAAATTTTCTACTTTAATAAAAATAATGTAAATATGTATAAAACAAATTTTTTTTGAGCACTTAAGAAAGAAAGTATAAAATAAGTACAAAATGTAAATATTATCTAAAAATTAATGAATTGAATTAATGAATTTAATTATTTTATATATAAAAATAACAAGAAAAAAAAAAACATTAAAACTGAAATAAATAAAATTTAAGTTCCTTATTATCTGTACAAATTCTTCATAATGTTTAAAAAATATATTTTTTTTTATTTTATTCCCATAATTCTCTTACTTTTTTTATTAATTTATAAAATTTATCCAATTTTTATTATTTCAAATTTTCACCATTTTACTCTCTCTTTTATTTTATTTACTCCGAAAATTGCACCACACACAACAACTGCTCTCAACGAAGTAAGATAGAAAAAACAGTAACCATCGATACAGGCGATAGACGATGGACTTGAGTTTGGAAACATAAAAATCCCAAAAATTTTGTATTTGAGGAACCAAGAACGAAACATGAATTTTAACAGGAAACATTGCTACACACGATGGAACGCTGCAAGCTCATGTTTCTACTAATGTTCCTTCGTCTGTGGCCAGCATTAAATTTAAGAATAAAAAAATAAATTTTTTCAATTAAAAATAATATTTACGGTTTTAGAAACATAAATTTATTTAAATAAATAAAAAATTATATAAATTAATCAAAAGAAAAAGTACAGCTAATTTCCTAATTGAAGTTTCTTATAAAAAAAATAACACGATAGCACAAATATAACTACTTATTATTTATTCCAACAATTTATGTTAACAAATTTTGTTTTTATAAAGATGTAAACGCCTAATTTAAGAAAAGTTTAAGAACTATTTCATAAATTAACGAAATATAAATATTTTCCAAATAATAAAATATTAAAAATCTGAAATGAATAAAAAAATCCCTTTTTACTTACTTTTGGAACGAGATTTTTGATAAAAGATGAACACAACATTTTAAGCAATTAAAAATACTTCTTTTTATTCTATTTCTAACAATTTTTTGTTTAAAATGTTTGTAAATGGTTATTGTTCATATAAAACAAAAATTGAAGTTACAAAAAATGTACTTGGGAATAAAAGGTTCAATTCCCATCATGACCACATAGTAACGTTTAAAATATTTGAAATAATTTTTTTTTTAATTATTTTTTTCAATAAAAATTTTATTTTTTAATAAAAATTTATTTAATTTTCCCTTACTCGTAACCATACATTACGTTTTGGCTAATCGCTTGTAAAATTAATCAGGGAAGTAAGGTGTAAAGTAATCCATGAGCCTCTAGAGCTACACATTACTTTATATGTTATTGGGTAATGTGTGGTTTTCAAAAATATTTCATGTCAATAATCGGTAACTTATTACCTTATGCTTGCAAAAGGTAACGAGCTGTAACTACAAGGTAACGCATAAGTATATCGTATGAATTACCAAAGTTTTGCTGGGTATAATCTTTAAAAAGTAAATAGCAGGCATTCATTTATCGCCCCAAATAAATATTTCATTTACTTTTGCAAATTTTCTGTTTTTTTTTTTCAAAAGGGTTAAAAAATCACCCTTTATCCATCTGCATACATACACATGTCAATCCTAACATTTTTGGTGTTTTTTTGTGAGTCTTATTATTGCAGATTTATGCAGTACAGTCAAACCCAGGTATAACGCCTTGTTTGCATTAACTACCTTACATAAAGAATATTTCTTAAAATGTATACTCGATATAACGAAAAATTTTAAAATACTTTATCGAAAATAGTTAAAAAATAATAAAAAATCTAAATAAGAAAATAATTTGAGAATTTTTTTGTTTCTGAACCCTTTACTTTAAGCGCGTACCATAATTGCGGTAATTTTTCAAATTTTTAGTAATCTCAAAAATTTTAAAACTGCTTAAGATGACGTAAAATTTATACATAAATGTGTTGCGATATAACGAATATTTCTGTATAATGGGCCTGACCATATATCATTCGGCATGCCAGGCTTTGACTGTACATGCGTATAAAAGTGCATATGTATGTGCATACATTTCCACCGCATACCAGCAATCCACGTGTTATACCTACATTCTTATTTGTCACCAACCCAACGACAATAAAATGTAATTTTTTTCTCATCAAAAAGCAACAACTTTTTGGCGGCTGGCAAGAACATAGTAAAAAAAACAATATCAATAAAAAACAATAAATGTACACACATGCATATTCCATTCCATACTCCTATTCGTCAAGTACAGTGTTACCATACTGCCGGTTTTATCTGTTTTTTCCCAGTTTTTTAGGATTCTAAAAGGTTTTAGTTTTTGTTTAATTTTTTTTGCAATAAAAATATAATTTGTATTGTAGCATATTGAAAACTGATGTGCAATTTTATTACAAATTACAACTTGTGAATCCAGAATAAAGCCTTTGCGGCACTATATTTCTCAATTTTTCTTTACCTCTGAAGGGTTTTTATCAAAATTTTTGATAATTTACTTATAACTTAAAAAGGAATGGAAAAGACCTAAATAGTCAAGAAAAAAATTTTCAGAACGAATTTCCAAGTATATTGTTTAAAAAGGATGAACTTAAAACCTTTAGTCTGATTGTAAGTGTTTTTTCAATTCCAATATAATTTTTTCAATAGCATTGTTTTACGTAGAGTTGCTCCACTGCGTCCAAAGTATGGTGTAATATTGAAGAAATTAATAAAAAGAAAACGCATCTTATTCTCCATAAAATGTTCTCCTAGATGGAACAAAACTCCCTTTACAAAAGATTTTTATTTTTTTTATCAAGCAAAACATTAGAAATTTTTCTTAAAAAGTATATGTTTTAAAAACATTATAACAAGTATTAAAGCCTTTTATTTTTTTTATAAATATTACTTGAGTCAGATTATAACTGACACAATTCAGAAAAAGTGCTTTGATATTTAGATAGGACATGCTTAGAGCTTTAATTTGAGGTATGGCTCATATGTGTACCCCGCTCCGTTTGGCCACAGTGGCCAAAATCCTCCAGAGAAATTTCGTTCACAACATACAATAATATATGTGATATTAAAAAATTTTTCAAAGTTTTCTGAAAAACAATTCAGAAAAACTGCTTTGATAGTTAGATAGGACATGCCTAGGGCTTTAATTTGAGGTATGGCTCATATGTGTACCCCGCTCCGTTTGGCCACAGTGGCCAAAATCCTCCAGAGAAATTTCGTTCACAACATACAATAATATATGTGATATTAAAAAATTTTTCAAAGTTTTCTGAAAAACAATTCAGAAAAACTGCTTTGATAGTTAGATAGGACATGCCTAGGGCTTTAATTTGAGGTATGGCTCATATGTGTACCCCGCTCCGTTTGGCCACAGTGGCCAAAATCCTCCAGAGAAATTTCGTTCACAACATACAATAATATATGTGATATTAAAAAATTTTTCAAAGTTTTCTGAAAAACAATTCAGAAAAACTGCTTTGATAGTTAGATAGGACATGCTTAGAGCTTTAATTTGAGGTATGGCTCATATGTGTACCCCGCTCCGTTTGGCCACAGTGGCCAAAATCCTCCAGAGAAATTTCGTTCACAATATTCAATAATATATGTGATATTAAAAAATTTTTCAAAGTTTTCTGAAAAACAATTCAGAAAAACTGCTTCGATAGTTAGATAGGACATGCTTAGAGCTTTAATTTGAGGTATGGCTCATATGTGTACCCCGCTCCTTTTGGCCACAGTGGCCAAAATCCTCCAGAGAAATTTCGTTCACAGCATACAATAATATATGTGATATTAAAAAATTTTTCAAAGTATTCTGAAAAACAATTCAGAAAAACTGCTTTGATAGTTAGATAGGACATGCTTAGAGCTTTAATTTGAGGTATGGCTCATATGTGTACCCCGCTCCGTTTGGCCACAGTGGCCAAAATCCTCCAGAGAAATTTCGTTCACAATATTCAATAATATATGTGATATTAAGAAATTTTTCAAAGTTTTCTGAAAAACAATTCAGAAAAACTGCTTTGATAGTTAGATAGGACATGCTTAGAGCTTTAATTTGAGGTATGGCTCATATGTGTACCCCGCTCCGTTTGGCCACAGTGGCCAAAATCCTCTAGAGAAATTTCGTTCACAACATACAATAATATATGTGATATTAAAAAATTTTTCAAAGTTTTCTGAAAAACAATTCAGAAAAACTGCTTTGATAGTTAGATAGGACATGCTTAGAGCTTTAATTTGAGGTATGGCTCATATGTGTACCCCGCTCCGTTTGGCCACAGTGGCCAAAATCCTCCAGAGAAATTTCGTTCAAAATATTCAATAATATATGTGATGTTAAAAATTTTTTCAAAGTTTTCTGAAAAACAATTCAGAAAAACTGCTTTGATAGTTAGATAGGACATGCTTAGAGCTTTAATTTGAGGTATGGCTCATATGTGTACCCCGCTCCGTTTGGCCACAGTGGCCAAAATCCTCCAGAGAACACAATATTCAATAATATATGTGATATTAAGAAATTTTTCAAAGTTTTCTGAAAAACAATTCAGAAAAACTGCTTTGATAGTTAGATAGGACATGCTAAGAGCTTTAATTTGAGGTATGGCTCATATGTGTACCCCGCTCCGTTTGGCCACAGTGACCGAAATCCTCCAGAGAAATTTCGTTCACAATATTCAATAATATATGTGATATTAAGAAATTTTTCAAAGTTTTCTGAAAAACAATTCAGAAAAACTGCTTTGATAGTTAGATAGGACATGCTTAGAGCTTTAATTTGAGGTATGGCTCATATGTGTACCCCGCTCCGTTTGGCCACAGTGACCGAAATCCTCCAGAGAAATTTCGTTCACAATATTCAATAATATATGTGATATTAAGAAATTTTTCAAAGTTTTCTGAAAAACAATTCAGAAAAACTGCTTTGATAGTTAGATAGGACATGCTTAGAGCTTTAATTTGAGGTATGGCTCATATGTGTACCCCGCTCCGTTTGGCCACAGTGGCCAAAATCCTCCAGAGAAATTTCGTTCAAAATATTCAATAATATATGTGATATTAAGAAATTTTTCAAAGTTTTCTGAAAAACAATTCAGAAAAACTGCTTTGATAGTTAGATAGGACATGCTTAGAGCTTTAATTTGAGGTATGGCTCATATGTGTACCCCGCTCCGTTTGGCCACAGTGGCCAAAATCCTCCAGAGAAATTTCGTTCAAAATATTCAATAATATATGTGATATTAAAAAATTTTTCAAAGTTTTCTGAAAAACAATTCAGAAAAACTGTTTGGATAGTTAGATAGGACATGCTTAGAGCTTTAATTTGAGGTATGGCTCATATGTGTACCCCGCTCCGTTTGGCCACAGTGGCCGAAATCCTCCAGAGAAATTTCGTTCACAATATTCAATAATATATGTGATATTAAGAAATTTTTCAAAGTTTTCTGAAAAACAATTCAGAAAAACTGCTTTGATAGTTAGATAGGACATGCTTAGAGCTTTAATTTGAGGTATGGCTCATATGTGTACCCCGCTCCGTTTGGCCACAGTGGCCGAAATCCTCCAGAGAAATTTCGTTCACAATATTCAATAATATATGTGATATTAAGAAATGTTTCAAAGTTTTCTGAAAAACAATTCAGAAAAACTGTTTGGATAGTTAGATAGGACATGCTTAGAGCTTTAATTTGAGGTATGGCTCATATGTGTACCCCGCTCCGTTTGGCCACAATGGCCAAAATCCTCCAGAGAAATTTCGTTCACAACATACAATAATATATGTGATATTAAAAAATTTTTCAAAGTTTTCTGAAAAACAATTCAGAAAAACTGCTTTGATAGTTAGATAGGACATGCTTAGAGCTTTAATTTGAGGTATGGCTCATATGTGTACCCCGCTCCGTTTGGCCACAGTGGCCAAAATCCTCCAGAGAAATTTCGTTCTCAACATTCAATAATATATGTGATATTAAGAAATTTTTCAAAGTTTTCTGAAAAACAATTCAGAAAAACTGCTTTGATAGTTAGATAGGACATGACTAGAGCTTTAATTTGAGGTATGGCTCATATGTGTACCCCGCTCTGTTTGGCCACAGTGGCCAAAATCCTCCAGAGAACACAATATTCAATAATATATGTGATATTAAGAAATTTTTCAAAGTTTTCTGAAAAACAATTCAGAAAAACTGCTTTGATAGTTAGATAGGACATGCTTAGAGCTTTAATTTGAGGTATGGCTCATATGTGTGCCCCGACCCGTTTGGCCACAGTGGCCAAAATCCTCCAGAGAACACAATATTCAATAATATATGTGATATTAAGAAATTTTTCAAAGTTTTCTGAAAAACAATTCAGAAAAACTGCTTTGATAGTTAGATAGGACATGCTTAGAGCTTTAATTTGAGGTATGGCTCATATGTGTACCCCGCTCCGTTTGGCCACAGTGGCCAAAATCCTCCAGAGAAATTTCGTTCTCAACATTCAATAATATATGTGATATTAAGAAATTTTTCAAAGTTTTCTGAAAAACAATTCAGAAAAACTGCTTTGATAGTTAGATAGGACATGACTAGAGCTTTAATTTGAGGTATGGCTCATATGTGTACCCCGCTCTGTTTGGCCACAGTGGCCAAAATCCTCCAGAGAACACAATATTCAATAATATATGTGATATTAAGAAATTTTTCAAAGTTTTCTGAAAAACAATTCAGAAAAACTGCTTTGATAGTTAGATAGGACATGACTAGAGCTTTAATTTGAGGTATGGCTCATATGTGTACCCCGCTCTGTTTGGCCACAGTGGCCAAAATCTTCCAGAGAAATTTCGTTCACAATATTCAATAATATATTTGATATTAAAAAATTTTTCAAAGTTTTCTGAAAAACAATTCAGAAAAACTGCTTTGATAGTTAGATAGGACATGCTTAGAGCTTTAATTTGAGGTATGGCTCATATGTGTACCCCGCTCCTTTTGGCCACAGTGGCCAAAATCCTCCAGAGAAATTTCGTTCACAGCATACAATAATATATGTGATATTAAAAAATTTTTCAAAGTATTCTGAAAAACAATTCAGAAAAACTGCTTTGATAGTTAGATAGGACATGCTTAGAGCTTTAATTTGAGGTATGGCTCATATGTGTACCCCGCTCCGTTTGGCCACAGTGGCCAAAATCCTCCAGAGAAATTTCGTTCACAATATTCAATAATATATGTGATATTAAGAAATTTTTCAAAGTTTTCTGAAAAACAATTCAGAAAAACTGCTTTGATAGTTAGATAGGACATGCTTAGAGCTTTAATTTGAGGTATGGCTCATATGTGTACCCCGCTCCGTTTGGCCACAGTGGCCAAAATCCTCCAGAGAAATTTCGTTCACAATATTCAATAATATATGTGATATTAAGAAATTTTTCAAAGTTTTCTGAAAAACAATTCAGAAAAACTGCTTTGATAGTTAGATAGGACATGCTTAGAGCTTTAATTTGAGGTATGGCTCATATGTGTACCCCGCTCCGTTTGGCCACAGTGGCCAAAATCCTCCAGAGAAATTTCGTTCACAATATTCAATAATATATGTGATATTAAAAAATTTTTCAAAGTTTTCTGAAAAACAATTCAGAAAAACTGCTTTGATAGTTAGATAGGACATGCTTAGAGCTTTAATTTGAGGTATGGCTCATATGTGTACCCCGCTCCGTTTGGCCACAGTGGCCAAAATCCTCCAGAGAAATTTCGTTCACAACATACAATAATATATGTGATATTAAAAAATTTTTCAAAGTTTTCTGAAAAACAATTCAGAAAAACTGCTTTGATAGTTAGATAGGACATGCTTAGAGCTTTAATTTGAGGTATGGCTCATATGTGTACCCCGCTCCGTTTGGCCACAGTGGCTAAAATCCTCCAGAGAAATTTCGTTCACAATATTCAATAATATATGTGATATTAAGAAATTTTTCAAAGTTTTCTGAAAAACAATTCAGAAAAACTGCTTTGATAGTTAGATAGGACATGATTAGAGCTTTAATTTGAGGTACGGCTCATATGTGTACCCCGCTCCGTTTGGCCACAGTGGCCAAAATCCTCCAGACAAATTTCGTTCACAACATACAATAATATATGTGATATTAAAAAATTTTTCAAAGTATTCTGAAAAACAATTCAGAAAAACTGCTTTGATAGTTAGATAGGACATGCTTAGAGCTTTAATTTGAGGTATGGCTCATATGTGTACCCCGCTCCGTTTGGCCACAGTGGCCAAAATCCTCCAGAGAAATTTCGTTCACAATATTCAATAATATATGTGATATTAAGAAATTTTTCAAAGTTTTCTGAAAAACAATTCAGAAAAACTGCTTTGATAGTTAGATAGGACATGCTTAGAGCTTTAATTTAAGGTATGGCTCATATGTGTACCCCGCTCCGTTTGGCCACAGTGGCCAAAATCCTCTAGAGAAATTTCGTTCGTTTGATAGTTAGATAGGACATGCTTAGAGCTTTAATTTGAGGTATGGCTCATATGTGTACCCCGCTCGGTTTGGCCACAGTGGCCAAAATCCTCCAGAGAAATTTCGTTCACAATATTCAATAATATATGTGATATTAAGAAATTTTTCAAAGTTTTCTGAAAAACAATTCAGAAAAACTGCTTTGATAGTTAGATAGGACATGCTTAGAGCTTTAATTTGAGGTATGGCTCATATGTGTACCCCGCTCCGTTTGGCCACAGTGGCCAAAATCCTCCAGAGAAATTTCGTTCACAATATTCAATAATATATGTGATATTAAGAAATTTTTCAAAGTTTTCTGAAAAACAATTCAGAAAAACTGCTTTGATAGTTAGATAGGACATGCTTAGAGCTTTAATTTGAGGTATGGCTCATATGTGTACCCCGCTCCGTTTGGCCACAGTGGCCAAAATCCTCCAGAGAAATTTCGTTCACAATATTCAATAATATATGTGATATTAAGAAATTTTTCAAAGTTTTCTGAAAAACAATTCAGAAAAACTGCTTTGATAGTTAGATAGGACATGCTTAGAGCTTTAATTTGAGGTATGGCTCATATGTGTACCCCGCTCCGTTTGGCCACAATGGCCAAAATCCTCCAGAGAAATTTCGTTCACAACATACAATAATATATGTGATATTAAAAAATTTTTCAAAGTATTCTGAAAAACAATTCAGAAAAACTGCTTTGATAGTTAGATAGGACATGCTTAGAGCTTTAATTTGAGGTATGGCTCATATGTGTACCCCGCTCCGTTTGGCCACAGTGGCCAAAATCCTCCAGAGAAATTTCGTTCACAATATTCAATAATATATGTGATATTAAAAAATTTTTCAAAGTTTTCTGAAAAACAATTCAGAAAAACTGCTTTGATAGTTAGATAGCACATGCTTAGAGCTTTAATTTGAGGTATGGCTAATATGTGTACCCCGCTCCGTTTGGCCACAATGGCCAAAATCCTCCAGAGAAATTTCGTTCACAACATACAATAATATATGTGATATTAAAAAATTTTTCAAAGTTTTCTGAAAAACAATTCAGAAAAACTGCTTTGATAGTTAGATAGGACATGCTTAGAGCTTTAATTTGAGGTATGGCTCATATGTGTACCCCGCTCCGTTTGGCCACAGTGGCCAAAATCCTCCAGAGAAATTTCGTTCACAATATTCAATAATATATGTGATATTAAGAAATTTTTCAAAGTTTTCTGAAAAACAATTCAGAAAAACTGCTTTGATAGTTAGATAGGACATGCTTAGAGCTTTAATTTAAGGTATGGCTCATATGTGTACCCCGCTCCGTTTGGCCACAGTGGCCAAAATCCTCTAGAGAAATTTCGTTCACAACATACAATAATATATGTGATATTAAAAAATTTTTCAAAGTTTTCTGAAAAACAATTCAGAAAAACTGCTTTGATAGTTAGATAGGACATGCTTAGAGCTTTAATTTGAGGTATGGCTCATATGTGTACCCCGCTCCGTTTGCCCACAGTGGCCGAAATCCTCCAGAGAAATTTCGTTCACAATATTCAATAATATATGTGATATTAAAAAAATTTTCAGTTTTCTGAAAAACAATTCAGAGAAACTGCTTTGATAGTTAGATAGGACATGATTAGAGCTTTAATTTGAGGTACGGCTCATATGTGTACCCCGCTCCGTTTGGCCACAGTGGCCAAAATCCTCCAGAGAAATTTCGTTCACAATATTCAATAATATATGTGATATTAAAAAATTTTTCAAAGTTTTCTGAAAAACAATTCAGAAAAACTGCTTTGATAGTTAGATAGGACATGCTTAGAGCTTTAATTTGAGGTACGGCTCATATGTGTACCCCGCTCCGTTTGGCCACAGTGGCCAAAATCCTCCAGAGAAATTTCGTTCACAATATTCAATAATATATGTGATATTAAAAAATTTTTCAAAGTTTTCTGAAAAACAATTCAGAAAAACTGCTTTGATAGTTAGATAGGACATGCTTAGAGCTTTAATTTGAGGTATGGCTCATATGTGTACCCCGCTCCGTTTGGCCACAGTGGCCAAAATCCTCCAGAGAAATTTCGTTCACAATATTCAATAATATATGTGATATTAAAAAATTTTTCAAAGTTTTCTGAAAAACAATTCAGAAAAACTGCTTTGATAGTTAGATAGGACATGCTTACAGCTTTAATTTGAGGTATGGCTCATATGTGTACCCCGCTCCGTTTGGCCACAGTGGCCAAAATCCTCCAGAGAAATTTCGTTCACAATATTCAATAATATATGTGATATTAAGAAATTTTTCAAAGTTTTCTGAAAAACAATTCAGAAAAACTGCTTTGATAGTTAGATAGGACATGCTTAGAGCTTTAATTTGAGGTATGGCTCATATGTGTACCCCGCTCCGTTTGGCCACAGTGGCCAAAATCCTCTAGAGAAATTTCGTTCACAACATACAATAATATATGTGATATTAAAAAATTTTTCAAAGTTTTCTGAAAAACAATTCAGAAAAACTGCTTTGATAGTTAGATAGGACATGCTTAGAGCTTTAATATGAGGTATGGCTCATATGTGTACCCCGCTCCGTTTGGCCACAGTGGCCAAAATCCTCCAGAGAAATTTCGTTCACAACATACAATAATATATGTGATATTAAAAAATTTTTCAAAGTTTTCTGAAAAACAATTCAGAAAAACTGCTTTGATAGTTAGATAGGACATGACTAGAGCTTTAATTTGAGGTATGGCTCATATGTGTACCCCGCTCCGTTTGGCCACAGTAGCCAAAATCCTCCAGAGAAATTTCGTTCACAACATACAATAATATATGTGATATTAAAAAATTTTTCAAAGTTTTCTGAAAAACAATTCAGAAAAACTGCTTTGATAGTTAGATAGGACATGCTTAGAGCTTTAATTTGAGGTATGGCTCATATGTGTACCCCGCTCCGTTTGGCCACAGTGGCCAAAATCCTCCAGAGAAATTTCGTTCACAATATTCAATAATATATGTGATATTAAAAAATTTTTCAAAGTTTTCTGAAAAACAATTCAGAAAAACTGCTTTGATAGTTAGATAGGACATGCTTAGAGCTTTAATTTGAGGTATGGCTCATATGTGTACCCCGCTCCGTTTGGCCACAGTGGCCAAAATCCTCCAGAGAAATTTCGTTCACAACATACAATAATATATGTGATATTAAAAAATTTTTCAAAGTTTTCTGAAAAACAATTCAGAAAAACTGCTTTGATAGTTAGATAGGACGTGCTTAGAGCTTTAATTTGAGGTATGGCTCATATGTGTACCCCGCTCCGTTTGGCCACAGTGACCGAAATCCTCCAGAGAAATTTCGTTCAAAATATTCAATAATATATGTGATATTAAGAAATTTTTCAAAGTTTTCTGAAAAACAATTCAGAAAAACTGCTTTGATAGTTAGATAGGACATGACTAGAGCTTTAATTTGAGGTATGGCTCATATGTGTACCCCGCTCCGTTTGGCCACAGTGGCCAAAATCCTCCAGAGAACACAATATTCAATAATATATGTGATATTAAGAAATTTTTCAAAGTTTTCTGAAAAACAATTCAGAAAAACTGCTTTGATAGTTAGATAGGACATGCTTAGAGCTTTAATTTGAGGTATGGCTCATATGTGTGCCCCGACCCGTTTGGCCACAGTGGCCAAAATCCTCCAGAGAACACAATATTCAATAATATATGTGATATTAAGAAATTTTTCAAAGTTTTCTGAAAAACAATTCAGAAAAACTGCTTTGATAGTTAGATAGGACATGCTTAGAGCTTTAATTTGAGGTATGGCTCATATGTGTACCCCGCTCCGTTTGGCCACAGTGGCCGAAATCCTCCAGAGAAATTTCGTTCACAATATTCAATAATATATGTGATATTAAGAAATTTTTCAAAGTTTTCTGAAAAACAATTCAGAAAAACTGCTTTGATAGTTAGATAGGACATGCTTAGAGCTTTAATTTGAGGTATGGCTCATATGTGTACCCCGCTCCGTTTGGCCACAGTGACCGAAATCCTCCAGAGAAATTTCGTTCAAAATATTCAATAATATATGTGATATTAAGAAATTTTTCAAAGTTTTCTGAAAAACAATTCAGAAAAACTGCTTTGATAGTTAGATAGGACATGACTAGAGCTTTAATTTGAGGTATGGCTCATATGTGTACCCCGCTCCGTTTGGCCACAGTAGCCAAAATCCTTCAGAGAAATTTCGTTCACAATATTCAATAATATATGTGATATTAAAAAATTTTTCAAAGTTTTCTGAAAAACAATTCAGAAAAACTGTTTGGATAGTTAGATAGGACATGCTTAGAGCTTTAATTTGAGGTATGGCTCATATGTGTACCCCGCTCCGTTTGGCCACAGTGGCCAAAATCCTACAGAGAAATTTCGTTCACAACATTGAATAATATGTGTGATATTAAAAATTTTTTCAAAGTTTTCTGAAAAACAATTCAGAAAAACTGCTTTGATAGTTAGATAGGACATGCTTAGAGCTTTAATTTGAGGTATGGCTCATATGTGTACCCCGCTCCGTTTGGCCACAGTGACCGAAATCCTCCAGAGAAATTTCGTTCACAATATTCAATAATATATGTGATATTAAGAAATTTTTCAAAGTTTTCTGAAAAACAATTCAGAAAAACTGCTTTGATAGTTAGATAGGACATGCTAAGAGCTTTAATTTGAGGTATGGCTCATATGTGTACCCCGCTCCGTTTGGCCACAGTGGCCAAAATCCTCCAGAGAAATTTCGTTCACAATATTCAATAATATATGTGATATTAAGAAATTTTTCAAAGTTTTCTGAAAAACAATTCAGAAAAACTGCTTTGATAGTTAGATAGGACATGCTTAGAGCTTTAATTTGAGGTATGGCTCATATGTGTACCCCGCTCCGTTTGGCCACAGTGACCGAAATCCTCCAGAGAAATTTCGTTCAAAATATTCAATAATATATGTGATATTAAGAAATTTTTCAAAGTTTTCTGAAAAACAATTCAGAAAAACTGCTTTGATAGTTAGATAGGACATGACTAGAGCTTTAATTTGAGGTATGGCTCATATGTGTACCCCGCTCCGTTTGGGCACAGTGGCCAAAATCCTACAGAGAACACAATATTCAATAATATATGTGATATTAAGAAATTTTTCAAAGTTTTCTGAAAAACAATTCAGAAAAACTGCTTTGATAGTTAGATAGGACATGCTTAGAGCTTTAATTTGAGGTATGGCTCATATGTGTACCCCGCTCCGTTTGGCCACAGTGGCCAAAATCCTCCAGAGAAATTTCGTTCAAAATATTCAATAATATATGTGATATTAAGAAATTTTTCAAAGTTTTCTGAAAAACAATTCAGAAAAACTGCTTTGATAGTTAGATAGGACATGCTTAGAGCTTTAATTTGAGGTATGGCTCATATGTGTACCCCGCTCCGTTTGGCCACAGTGGCCAAAATCCTCCAGAGAAATTTCGTTCTCAACATTCAATAATATATGTGATATTAAGAAATTTTTCAAAGTTTTTTGAAAAACAATTCAGAAAAACTGCTTTGATAGTTAGATAGGACATGACTAAAGCTTTAATTTGAGGTATGGCTCATATGTGTACCCCGCTCTGTTTGGCCACAGTGGCTAAAATCCTCCAGAGAAATTTCGTTCACAATATTCAATAATATATGTGATATTAAACAATTTTTCAAAGTATTCTGTAAAACAATTCAGAAAAACTGCTTTGATAGTTAGATAGGTCATGCTTAGAGCTTTAATTTGAGGTATGGCTCATATGTGTACCCCGCTCCGTTTGGCCACAGTGGCCAAAATCTTCCAGAGAAATTTCGTTCACAATATTCAATAATATATGTGGTATTAAAAAAAGTTTTCAAAGTATTCTGAAAAACAATTCAGAAAAACTGCTTTGATAGTTAGATAGGTCATGCTTAGAGCTTTAATTTGAGGTATGGCTCATATGTGTACCCCGCTCCGTTTGGCCACAGTGGCCAAAATCTTCCAGAGAAATTTCGTTCACAATATTCAATAATATATGTGATATTAAAAAATTTTTCAAAGTATTCTGAAAAACAATTCAGAAAAACTGCTTTGATAGTTAGATAGGTCATGCTTAGAGCTTTAATTTGAGGTATGGCTCATATGTGTACCCCGCTCCGTTTGGCCACAGTGGCCGAAATCCTCCAGAGAAATTTCGTTCACAATATTCAATAATATATGTGATATTAAACAATTTTTCAAAGTATTCTGAAAAACAATTCAGAAAAACTGCTTTGATAGTTAGATAGGACATGCTTAGAGCTTTAATTTGAGGTATGGCTCATATGTGTACCCCGCTCCGTTTGGCCACAGTGGCCAAAATCCTCCAGAGAAATTTCGTTCACAATATTCAATAATATATGTGATATTAAGAAATTTTTCAAAGTTTTCTGAAAAACAATTCAGAAAAACTGCTTTGATAGTTAGATAGGACATGCTTAGAGCTTTAATTTGAGGTATGGCTCATATGTGTACCCCGCTCCGTTTGGCCACAGTGGCCAAAATCCTCCAGAGAAATTTCGTTCAAAATATTCAATAATATATGTGATATTAAGAAATTTTTCAAAGTTTTCTGAAAAACAATTCAGAAAAACTGCTTTGATAGTTAGATAGGACATGCTTAGAGCTTTAATTTGAGGTATGGCTCATATGTGTACCCCGCTCCGTTTGGCCACAGTGGCCAAAATCCTCCAGAGAAATTTCGTTCTCAACATTCAATAATATATGTGATATTAAGAAATTTTTCAAAGTTTTCTGAAAAACAATTCAGAAAAACTGCTTTGATAGTTAGATAGGACATGACTAGAGCTTTAATTTGAGGTATGGCTCATATGTGTACCCCGCTCTGTTTGGCCACAGTGGCTAAAATCCTCCAGAGAAATTTCGTTCACAATATTCAATAATATATGTGATATTAAACAATTTTTCAAAGTATTCTGTAAAACAATTCAGAAAAACTGCTTTGATAGTTAGATAGGTCATGCTTAGAGCTTTAATTTGAGGTATGGCTCATATGTGTACCCCGCTCCGTTTGGCCACAGTGGCCAAAATCTTCCAGAGAAATTTCGTTCACAATATTCAATAATATATGTGATATTAAAAAATTTTTCAAAGTATTCTGAAAAACAATTCAGAAAAACTGCTTTGATAGTTAGATAGGTCATGCTTAGAGCTTTAATTTGAGGTATGGCTCATATGTGTACCCCGCTCCGTTTGGCCACAGTGGCCGAAATCCTCCAGAGAAATTTCGTTCACAATATTCAATAATATATGTGATATTAAACAATTTTTCAAAGTATTCTGAAAAACAATTCAGAAAAACTGCTTTGATAGTTAGATAGGACATGCTTAGAGCTTTAATTTGAGGTATGGCTCATATGTGTACCCCGCTCCGTTTGGCCACAGTGGCCAAAATCCTCCAGAGAAATTTCGTTCACAATATTCAATAATATATGTGATATTAAGAAATTTTTCAAAGTTTTCTGAAAAACAATTCAGAAAAACTGCTTTGATAGTTAGATAGGACATGCTTAGAGCTTTAATTTGAGGTATGGCTCATATGTGTACCCCGCTCCGTTTGGCCACAGTGGCCGAAATCCTCCAGAGAAATTTCGTTCACAATATTCAATAATATATGTGATATTAAGAAATTTTTCAAAGTTTTCTGAAAAACAATTCAGAAAAACTGCTTTGATAGTTAGATAGGACATGCTTAGAGCTTTAATTTGAGGTATGGCTCATATGTGTACCCCGCTCCGTTTGGCCACAGTGACCGAAATCCTCCAGAGAAATTTCGTTCAAAATATTCAATAATATATGTGATATTAAGAAATTTTTCAAAGTTTTCTGAAAAACAATTCAGAAAAACTGCTTTGATAGTTAGATAGGACATGACTAGAGCTTTAATTTGAGGTATGGCTCATATGTGTACCCCGCTCCGTTTGGCCACAGTAGCCAAAATCCTTCAGAGAAATTTCGTTCACAATATTCAATAATATATGTGATATTAAAAAATTTTTCAAAGTTTTCTGAAAAACAATTCAGAAAAACTGCTTTGATAGTTAGATAGGACATGCTTAGAGCTTTAATTTGAGGTATGGCTCATATGTGTACCCCGCTCCGTTTGGGCACAGTGGCCAAAATCCTACAGAGAAATTTCGTTCACAACATTCAATAATATGTGTGATATTAAAAATTTTTTCAAAGTTTTCTGAAAAACAATTCAGAAAAACTGCTTTGATAGTTAGATAGGACATGCTTAGAGCTTTAATTTGAGGTATGGCTCATATGTGTACCCCGCTCCGTTTGGCCACAGTGACCGAAATCCTCCAGAGAAATTTCGTTCACAATATTCAATAATATATGTGATATTAAGAAATTTTTCAAAGTTTTCTGAAAAACAATTCAGAAAAACTGCTTTGATAGTTAGATAGGACATGCTTAGAGCTTTAATTTGAGGTATGGCTCATATGTGTGCCCCGACCCGTTTGGCCACAGTGGCCAAAATCCTCCAGAGAACACAATATTCAATAATATATGTGATATTAAGAAATTTTTCAAAGTTTTCTGAAAAACAATTCAGAAAAACTGCTTTGATAGTTAGATAGGACATGCTTAGAGCTTTAATTTGAGGTATGGCTCATATGTGTACCCCGCTCCGTTTGGCCACAGTGGCCAAAATCCTCCAGAGAAATTTCGTTCAAAATATTCAATAATATATGTGATATTAAGAAATTTTTCAAAGTTTTCTGAAAAACAATTCAGAAAAACTGCTTTGATAGTTAGATAGGACATGCTTAGAGCTTTAATTTGAGGTATGGCTCATATGTGTACCCCGCTCCGTTTGGCCACAGTGGCCAAAATCCTCCAGAGAAATTTCGTTCTCAACATTCAATAATATATGTGATATTAAGAAATTTTTCAAAGTTTTCTGAAAAACAATTCAGAAAAACTGCTTTGATAGTTAGATAGGACATGACTAGAGCTTTAATTTGAGGTATGGCTCATATGTGTACCCCGCTCTGTTTGGCCACAGTGGCTAAAATCCTCCAGAGAAATTTCGTTCACAATATTCAATAATATATGTGATATTAAACAATTTTTCAAAGTATTCTGAAAAACAATTCAGAAAAACTGCTTTGATAGTTAGATAGGTCATGCTTAGAGCTTTAATTTGAGGTATGGCTCATATGTGTACCCCGCTCCGTTTGGCCACAGTGGCCAAAATCTTCCAGAGAAATTTCGTTCACAATATTCAATAATATATGTGGTATTAAAAAAAGTTTTCAAAGTATTCTGAAAAACAATTCAGAAAAACTGCTTTGATAGTTAGATAGGTCATGCTTAGAGCTTTAATTTGAGGTATGGCTCATATGTGTACCCCGCTCCGTTTGGCCACAGTGGCCAAAATCTTCCAGAGAAATTTCGTTCACAATATTCAATAATATATGTGATATTAAAAAATTTTTCAAAGTATTCTGAAAAACAATTCAGAAAAACTGCTTTGATAGTTAGATAGGTCATGCTTAGAGCTTTAATTTGAGGTATGGCTCATATGTGTACCCCGCTCCGTTTGGCCACAGTGGCTAAAATCCTCCAGAGAAATTTCGTTCACAATATTCAATAATATATGTGATATTAAACAATTTTTCAAAGTATTCTGAAAAACAATTCAGAAAAACTGCTTTGATAGTTAGATAGGACATGCTTAGAGCTTTAATTTGAGGTATGGCTCATATGTGTACCCCGCTCCGTTTGGCCACAGTGGCCAAAATCCTCCAGAGAAATTTCGTTCACAATATTCAATAATATATGTGATATTAAGAAATTTTTCAAAGTTTTCTGAAAAACAATTCAGAAAAACTGCTTTGATAGTTAGATAGCACATGCTTAGAGCTTTAATTTGAGGTATGGCTCATATGTGTACCCCGCTCCGTTTGGCCACAGTGGCCAAAATCCTACAGAGAAATTTCGTTCACAACATTCAATAATATGTGTGATATTAAAAATTTTTTCAAAGTTTTCTGAAAAACAATTCAGAAAAACTGCTTTGATAGTTAGATAGCACATGCTTAGAGCTTTAATTTGAGGTATGGCTCATATGTGTACCCCGCTCCGTTTGGCCACAGTGGCTAAAATCCTCCAGAGAAATTTCGTTCACAATATTCAATAATATATGTGATATTAAACAATTTTTCAAAGTTTTCTGAAAAACAATTTATAATAGTTATTATTTTTTTTTTTTGGTATTTCACATTGTTTTAACATGTTAAATATTCTTAGAATTTGTTATTTAGCTGTATTTAGTATATTTTCGTTACGTCATAACATATTTAAGTCTTACGTCATAACATATTTAACTTTTCACCATTACGTCATTACATATTTAACTGACATATTTATCTTCACAGACTTCTTGTTTTGTAAAATTTGTATTAAAAAAGAAATGTATAATAAAGCTTATCTGCATAAATCAATAATGACATCGTCTCTGTACTTACAGCACAACAAATATATAATAAAAGTGGTAAAATGGAATTTTTACATTATATAAATTTAAATTTAAAATATTTCTAATTTTTTATATAAAATTTAAATTTGTTTAAACTCTTCAATAAAAAAGGACTTGCCTTACCAGGGAGCTTGTCAATCTCGGTGAACAGTTGCGCAAACTGTTCATCAAGGCAAGACGAAAGAAGGGATCAGTATACCGGGAAAATACAGCGCAGTTCATCTCAGATCAAATATGATCGAAATTTTAAACAGATAAGGACAAAAGTACGGGTTATTGATTAAAAATCAAGTAAATATTTGGTAAATTTATGTTCTTATAAAGAACTTCTTTTATTATTTTTATTCAGATATTGTACCTAGAAAATTACTAATGAGATCAGTCAAAATATTGACTTTATTAAATAAAGAATAATATTTTAAGTTTTTATTATAATTTAAACTGACCTTAAGCCGTTTAAACAAAACTGTATGTTTCATAAATATTTATGAAAATGTTGCATTGGATGAACATTGAAGAAGCTTTTCTCTAGGTGTACAGACCGGGAGTGATCCATTCAAAGGTTCCCCACATTCTTAAAGAAAAACACAGAAAATTAAAATTTAATGGAAAATTTTTATTATCATCAAATGTTGGCCGTTGCTACGTCGCAGATGGTCCATCCGTTGAGTCCAATTTTCGATGACTCGTTCGAGCATTTCGACTTGTAACTGGCGAATGACACGCGTGATGCTTTCCTCCAAGGCCTGAATCGAAGCGGGTTTGTCCGCATAAACTTTAGACTTTACATATCCCCACAGAAAAAAGTCTAACGGTGTGATTCCACACGGTCTTGGTGGCCAATCGACCGGCCCAAAACGTGAAATTATGTTGGAACCGAAGTGTTCTCTCAATAAATCCATTGATTGATGCGATGTGTGCGAAGTGGTGCCGTCTTGTTGAAACCAAATGTCGCCGAGATCACGAGCTTCAATTTCAGGCACCAAATAGTCGGTTATCATGGCACGATAGCGCCGAATCGGCTCTCCACGGTCTTCGTGCTGGACGTGGTCTATTCGGTCGAATATTATCCAATAATGAATGCTGGGTCTCAAAATGGGTGATGGTGTTGCGAATAGTACTCTCAGTAGGCCGATTATGTTGACCATAAGTTGAGCGAAGTGCACGAAACACATTCCTCACAGATCGTAAATTTTCATAATAAAGTTAAACGTTTTGTAAACGTTGTTCAGGCGTAAGTCTTTCCATTATGAAATGCCAAACAATACTAAATAAAAATAACATGACAGCATGACACGACTCACACGTAATCTGTCAAAAAAGGCTATTGAAAAAAGTATCTCGAAATGGATCGACCTATATAAAAATTTTGGATGGAATTTGGTATTTAATTTCTTATTTGATCCCATGACTGGCCTTAAGTGGTGATTGAAATTTGGATTACGAATGTTATAAAAAACAATAAATTATGCCACTTATTTAGAACAAAATTGGACCATATTTAGACCTAGTGCCTAAAGAAACCCAACTTTCCAGTAATATTGCATTATGATTGAAAAATTTTGCAAAAAAGAAAAAAATGGTATTTAAATTTCATTTAAAAATTTGTTCGCATAAATTCTTTACAGCCTAATGATTTTTTTTATTTATTTAAAACAAATATAAAATATTTGTATAATAAAAGAGAAAACAACAGATAAACATCAAAGTTTAGAGAAAGAAAACACAAATAATAATTGGCTAAACTGACAGTAACAGCAGGTCAAAACTTAACGTTTCAATGAAAATAAATCCCAAGAAAATTCAAATAATATTAAAAGGGAGTGTCATTAATATTATTGTTTAAAAATCTTTTTTTACAATTATTCACATCGTCATAATAAAAAAAATTTTAATTTTAAAATCGTATAAATGAAAAAATATTACACAAAAAAAAAATTCATTGAACTATTGTAATAACACAAGCAAACATAAATGATACAAATGTCAATATTAAGTGTCTGCATTTGAAAAATAAAAATAAAAAAAATATATGGTGCATGTCAGTGAATTGGTTTGCCGACTTAACATTTATACAACTAGAGATTTGCGTATTATAATTTCATGTACAATTGTTAGCACGTTTTCTTTATGCGTTTCCGTTTGCTTCGTTTTGTCAGATTTTTATTTGATTTGAAAATTTATCAAAATTCAAATTTCTTGTTTCCGTTTTCATTCCACCATGTTTTTTCTTTTTATGTTTTTTTTTAGTTTGTTAGGAAAAAAATGTAATTCATTTTTCTACCACTTGGGCATTACTTAATACACTCGAAGTAAATTGAAGTCTTCGTTTTTTTTTTTTATTCATCTTCTATTTATTTCTTCTACAGTCATTTTATTATGATTTCGTTTTACGCAACAAGTTTATGCAAAAAAAAAAAAAAAAAACACAAAATCCCTAAGAACAGTAAGTGGCAATGAAAATTTAATCTCAGAAAACTTGTTAATATTTTAGAACGGAAATGAAACAAAGTTTTTTTTTGAATAAAATTCAATTTATTTTTTTTTATGTAGATATTATCTTTAAATACAAAAAATAAACAAAAAATAAACAGAAAAAATAAAAAAAAAAAAACAATATTTAGTCCTGACAATTACTTGAGGACTGGTCAGTTTCTCGCAAAATTGTTAATGCCGCACACAGGGAAAACAGATTCATAGTGACAAACGAATTTTTGGACAACTGAATATTGTGGTTGCAGCAACTGAATTATTTAGTTGTCCCAACCAAATGTTTTCCTGACCCAATTTAAATATTTGGTTTCTACGGAAATTCTGTTGCATTAACCGAATTTTGGTTGCGACAAACAAAGATATCGGTGGCTCCAACCAAACCATTTGGTTGGCAAAAAATTCGGTTGTTACAATGAATCTGTTTTCTCTGTGCATGTGAAAATTCAAAATTGTGAGCTATTGACCATTTCCGCCCTTCATTTGGTTTTAAAACACGTCCAGCAAAAGTTAGGATAATCGGGTATCGGGAATAGGTGCCGCATCGTCCCTAAATTTTGCAAAAAGGATTACAAGGGAAAATTTTATGACTTTTTATTAATTTGTTCAAAAATGTTATATTTTAAAACGAGTTTGAATTAAAATAATTAAAGAATTGTAATTTGCAGTAAATTATATTTCAAATAAAGCAATAACAAGCAAAATCTGTTGAAAAACAGCCAAGTTATTAAAACTTCCCCCAGAAATTAATGCGTCACAGACATTTGATCAACAAATTCGATCACAAATTTGATTACTGAAGTTATCAATTACACACTCACAATATATTTTCTGTTGCCGACTGAAGTTTTTTTTTTAAAAAGTAATACGTAAAGTTTAGTTTTAAATGAAGAATCAATTGAAATTCATAGATATATATTTTTTCAAAAACCAAACTATAAAAATTTACAGACATTCAATAGGAGTTGATATTTTCTGTTAAATGTAAAATTTTATGTTTTCTGTTTTTAAAAATTGTTTTCTTGTTTTTTTTTTTACCAAAATAGTTTTTTTATATACAAACTCCTCGAAAGTGAAAGAAAATAAAAAAATATATACATCTGTATGTGTTGTGCTTTGTAAAATTACATAAAAATAAAAAAATTTGAAAAACAAACCACAAAAATCGTTAATTTCTACTTTTTGTCAGTTAAAAATTGATGGTTATTTTAAACAACTTTCGATTGCTTTTACTACCTTTGTCGATTATCAAACAATGATTGAAAATAAACAACGAAATGGGCTGAAAATAATGAAAAATCAGTCCTCCTTTTGATTGTATTTTCAATTAATTATTTATGTATTTTAGATTACTTTTAACGAACTAATATTGTGAGTGCAATAATATTTTTATATGTTCTTAATTTCAATGTACTTATGTAAGAAGTATTTTTCATCTGGGGGATAAATCCGCAGAGTAAGTCGAATGAAGTGGCAATTCGTTGTCTACTTCATGGATAATTGCCATGAAAACTAAGCTGTCACACACTCACAATATATTTTCCGTTACCCACCGTAGTTTATTTAAAAAGTAATACGTAAAGTTTGTTTTTAAATGAAGAATCAATTGAAATTCATAGAAATATATTTTTTAACTATTTGAATCAGTCATTCAAAAAACAAACTATACAAATTTAGAGACATTCGTAGGAGTTGATATTTTCTGTTAAATGTAAAATTTTATGTTTTCTGTTTTTAAAAATTAACATTGATATAATTCTTTTTTGTTTTTTACCAAAATAGTTTGTATATATACAAAATTATTTCAATAAAAATTACAAGAAATTATTCAAATATAAATACACACAAGAAAATAAGAAAATACATCTGTGTGTGTTGTGTTTTGTAAAATTTCATACAAATAAAAAAAAAATTCAATTTAAAAAACAAACCCAAAAATCGTTTTTTCTAATTTTGTCTGTTAAAAATTTATGGTTATTTTAAACAACTTTCTTTTGTTTTTACTACTTTTGTCGATTATTAAACAATGATTGAAAATAAATAACAAAATGGGCTGAATATAATGAAAAATCAGTAGTCCTCTATTTGATTGTATTTTCGATTGATTTAATATGTATTTTACATTATTTTTAACAAAATAATATTATGAGTGCACGATTCTGTTGGTGATCGATTGTGAGCAAACGCGGCAGCCATCTTGCGGAAAGCTTTCCCATAGCCAAGTGATCGTTCAAAATTGAAACCATAGAGCCATGTGAGATGCCTATGTCTCCCACAATCTATCGCACATTGAATCTCCGATCGGCTAACACCATATCGTGATTTTTCATTGTTTTGGCTGTAGAGTGTAAGGCCACAACGAAAGTCAGTAAACCACTTTTTTTCCATTAAAATCAATGGTGCACAGTCCCTATAGTATTTATTAAGCTTTTCCTTGGTTTGATTGACGTTTTTTTCGCAAAAATAATGTTTAACGAGCACTCGAAAATCACTTTTTTCCATTTTTAAAAAAAATCCACGAGGTTGTTTGATTTGAACAGCTATTCAACGCAAAGTAAATGATAGAACTTGCTCAAAATGTGGCAGTAGTCTATAAACAGGTGGTACTCGATGGGATCAGTGTTGCATTTCATATAACACGGCCTTAGTGATCTGCCCTCGTACATCAATCCTTTAAATTATGGCAAAACGGAGATGTACTAAATTGCCACTGTTAAAGTTCAAAGATCAAATTTTGGTAGATTGAATTTTTTTTAACACATTAAATAAATGTGTCCACAATCGGGCAAATTTCAGCAAACTGGGTCTGTGAAAACACCTGTGCATGCTCGCCAAGTTCGTGCTGCGGAAAACATTGCTGTTGTTAGCGATAGTGTGGCAGAATGGCCGTCAATCTCGACTCTCCGTCGGTGTTCGCTATTGAGAGATCATAAGGGAATTTCTTAAGCCAGAAATTGAGGATATGGATGTGCACGATATGTGGTTTCAACAGGACGTTGCCACACAGCTAACGAAACAATGGCCGTGTTATCTCAAGTGGTGGCGATGTCAATTGGCCGGCAAGATCATGTGATTTGACAACGTTCGACTTCTTTCTTTGGGGTTATTTGAAAGAAAAGGTGTACGTCGATAAGACAGCAACAATTCAAAAGCTAAAGAATGAAATAATTCGGCACATTAACGGCATAGAATCTCAATTATGACTCAGCGTCATCGAAAATTTGGATCATAGGATGGAGGTGTGCCGCCATATTATCATAACAAAAAGAAATGACAATAATTTCCTAAATAATATGTGTTTTATTCAAAATCAACACCGGCCCTTAAAATTTAATCACCCTTTATATCCAGAATACTATTTACTATAAATATTTTTTGCTGAAATTGTGTTTTCAGCAAATCATTACCTAGCCGATGGTGAAAAAATAAAGTATTGGCAGGGCATTGATTGCCAATGGTACAACAAATAAAGTACTGGCAGAGCATATATTTCAGTATAAACTTGACATTCAAAACTGTCCCACCAAAAATTCACAAATATAAATATATTTAAAAAGCATTTTGTATAACGTTTCAAAACATTTGAATAATCCAAAATAAAGTGTTTTTTAAATTACATTTAATACAAAATTTTAATGTCTTCCGTGAATTCTTAAAACGAAAAGAAGAGTAATTTCCTGCTACTCTTAATACAAAAGCTAATTTCTCAGTACAGTAGAAAAACATTTGTTACTTATTATTTGTATATTTTAATAAATAATTTATTTTTTTGAGCTAAAGATTTGATTATTTAGAAGATATATTATTTATTTTTCAATATTTCGCTATTCCATTGAGTAGCAACTTCAGAAAATAATAAATATGACAAATTATAAAACAAAATGAAAGTTTTTTAAAAAATTTTACAAAAATTACAAAAATGTAAATTTTTGAAAAACTTTCATTTAATATTATAATTTGTCATATTTAGTATTTCCTAAAGATGCTATACAGGAGTAATGAAATATTGAAAAATAAATAATATTTTTTATAACTAAACAAAGCTTAAGCTCAAAAAAATAAATTAGTTATTAAAAAGAAAAATGCTAAATAAAAGATAATAGTTGTATATTTTAATTTTATTAGAAATTCTATAGTAATTAATTTGATTTGTTACACAGACAAAATGTACTAAACTACTGTTGGTATTGTGAAGCACAATTTTAAAATAAGCTCAACAATAGAATTTGTTAGTTCAAACAAATTCTTTGCTACCTTTTATTTATTTTCAACTTAATATAAAAATTACAATAAAAAAAATGTTAGAAATCTAATTTGAATTTAAAAATATATTTTTTCCAAAATTGGAGCTGGAAAAGCACCTAAGTGAGTAATTCAAAAGCATTTTATTGAATGTTTCGCCAGTGCTTTGCCAACTTTTTAAAAAAGAAATGGCCAAGCTAAGTTCAATGTTATTATTTTGGGGTTGGCAAAGCAATATAATTTTTAAAATTGTTTGTTAATGCTGGTACCAAAGTTAAAAGCACTGATCCTACGCTTTGCCGTTCGTATTTATTTTTGTTTTGGATTGACAGTTATATTTTTTTCAGCAATAAACTAACTTTGAATTAATCATTTATAAATTTTGTTTGTAAATAATATTGTGCTCATCAACAGATTTATAGTGAGGACAACAATCAGTTAATGCCGCAGCTTGTCTAAATGTACTACAGAAAAAAGTAGCATTCAAAATACAGCTTTACCAAGAGATATAAAATACAGCCATACTTAAAACAAAAGGACTCAAATAATATGTAACAAAATATTGTGTTAACTCTAATTTGTTAAGTGGTGTGTTTATGATTTAAATTATATAATAAATGCAATATTTAAATTTTATTAAGATAATGTATAAGATTAAGATAATGCATGTAAGTAATTGCAAACAATTTTCTTTTCTTTTCTTTTCTTTTCTTTTCTTTTCTTTTCTTTTCTTTTCTTTTCTTTTCTTTTCTTTTCTTTTCTTTTCTTTTCTTTTCTTTTCTTTTCTTTTCTTTTCTTTTCTTTTCTTTTCTTTTCTTTTCTTTTCTTTTCTTTTCTTTTCTTTTCTTTTCTTTTCTTTTCTTTTCTTTTCTTTTCTTTTCTTTTCTTTTCTTTTCTTTTCTTTTCTTTTCTTTTCTTTTCTTTTCTTTTCTTTTCTTTTCTTTTATTTTATTTTATTTAATTTAATTTAATTTAATTTAATTTTATTTTATTTTATTTATAATTATTATTAGATTTTTAATTAAATCATGGATATTTTATATTTTTCACAATAACGCACACAAAAAAACAATGTCTAGGTTTAAATTTTCAGCAAATAAATTATGTAAAATCTAATTTTTCTAAAAATTTTTGGAATTTTTTATCAGTCAACCAATATTTAGCCAAAGATTTTATTAGTTTCAGCAAGGTTTTTTTTTTTTTCATTTACAATCGATTAAGTGATTATACAAATTTGCTGAATTTACTATATTTTTTGCTAAAAATCAACTCGCTATTTTTTACTAAAACGATTTGTTGACATTAGCAATTTTTCTTCAAGCACTCTATTCACAAAAATTGTTCAGACTTAACTAACACTTTTTTGAGTGTATTGTATAGTTGGCATGATTTGTTTTATAAATAATCTAAAACGAATATTTATTTGATTGGCTTTCAGTGACGATACAGCCTTTTTCAAGCCATAATTGTTATAAGAATCTTCATTATTGGGTGGTTTTACTGTATAAATTCTACAAATCATCTTAAATATTTTGTTTTCCATTTACATTTTAGTTAATTAAAATACATTTAATTTAAACTGGCTTCATAAATTTTACAACCAAATAAAATTATAATGCACTAGAGCTCCACATACAGACATAAATATATAAAAATAAAATCTTTATTTAAAATGCATTCGTTACCTTTATAGCAGTTGTATAGTAAAAACTAAATGTTTGACTTTGTAACTAACTTAATTTACTCAATGAAAAACAAAAAAAAAAAAAAAAAAGAAAACTAAAGAAACTAATTACTTTTTTTTGGAGCAAAATAAAAAAAAACAAAAACAGAAAACCAAACCTTCCTTATTTTTCTTAGCAACAAACAAACCAGTAAACTTTGCACTCTACATGTGTACTGGGTCTTAAGTTTTGCTTGTTTTTAAAGGAATGTATCCTTCTTAGCCAAACCTTTTTTTTGTGCCAACCATAACAAACGTATCGTACCAAAAACCAACGCTTGTCAGTGGCAAAATTTACGATCATTTAATGCAGCATATATAACAGTTCATACTTGTGTAGTTAATATGGTGGAAGGCATTTTTGAAATACCTTTAGAGAAATTCTAATTTTACGCTAAAGTCTCGTTATCCTTATTTTGTTTTTTTTTTTTTGTAAACTCAGTTTTAAACAGAAATTTATCAACTTTTAAATAGTTGTATGATTCAGTATTTTATATTAAATGAAAACATTTTAAAATTTACTATTTTGTATTTCAATTTAAATTAACAGCCTAAAGGGATTTGATTTTTTATTAACACCTTCCAAAATCGACAGGAAGTAATTATTTGCAAGGGGATGTTAAATGAAAATCGTCAAGGAAATGAAAATGACAAACATTTGTAGTGACGGTAAATTTTTGCCAACAAGAGCAAGTGTCGTCAAAAATGGTGCATATAAAAAAAAAATATACATTAGAGGCGTTCAAAAAAGCTAAAACTTATTTTAAACTATTTCGTTTGGATATTTGTTTTCGTTTGCATATAAAAGTAAAACAAGTTTAAAAACTATAATCAATGCGACCATGATTTTTGATTTCTTTCATACTTCCGGAAGCGTAACATATCTTTTAAAGTTAAAAAGCATAAAAAAGAAAATTAGCACAATTTTAACCATGATGTCCAGCGCTTAAAAAGTAGTGAGTGAATATGTGAAGGTACCTCTTAATTTTTCATACAATTTCATAATAGCGACTGGTAAATCAAATATTTTTCATATTTTTTCATAAGTGACTTAGAGGAGAATAATACTTTATATTCACCTCAAGAGTCTATCTTTGACCGTGATATTGTGCAAACGTATACTGTGTTAAAAATATTTTTTATTAATACATATACCAAAAACAATTTATTCTTTTGTTATTCAAAAGTTTCTATTATACATTGTATGTTAAATACAATAACAAAGATCCCGTTGTTTTTTGTAAAGTGTATATTAAAACAAATAATTATCTTGTAATAAGAACAATAGTAAATAATAAAAACAATTTACATTACCAATTATCATGGATGATGATAGTGAAGGTGAAGAAAGCGATGTAAGCTGGCAGGTAGTTCCCTCACTTAGATTAAAAAAAAGACGCTTAAGTGATTCCCCAAAAATTATTAAACATAAAAAACCTAATAACTATAATTCAAACAATTCAAATAATTTTTCGTCTAAAAACAATGCTAGTATTTTACCAAATAACGACAACAATACTAGTACTAGAACATCAAAAAATAATAAAAACAAAATAATCAATTACGAAGCTAGCACTTCTAAACAAGCATTAATTGCAAACAAAACTGCACCTCCTACTACTGATAACAAAGTAAGTCAAAACCATTTTTCTGTACTAAGCAATGATGAAGATTATGATGATAATGATATTGATGAGGAATGTGATACTAATAACGAGAAAACGACTGATAACAATATACCTAAACCGCCACCAATAATTATACCAAATGTGTCTAATATCAGTGGTATGATTAAAAGTTTTTCTAATGTCATTTGTCCAACAGAATTTAACTACAAAACGTTAAAAGATGGCCAAATTAGAGTTATGGTGAAAAGTATTCAAACTTATAGAATGTTAGTAGCGTACTTAAATGATAAAAAACTGAACTATCATACCTACCAAATTAAGCAAGAACGATCATGTAGAGTAGTTATAAAAAATGTACACTGTACAACACCAACTAAAGACATTAAAGTAGCCATTGAAAATTATGGATATCAAGTCAGAAATGTTACTATCTCAAGAGATCCGCTTCCTATGTTTTATATTGATCTAGAACCCAATACAAATAATAAAAATATCTACAACATTAAACATATTAATAATGCAATTGTTTATATTGTTCCACCAAAAAAAACTTATGACCTTGTTCAGTGTCACCGCTGTCAGGGGTTTGGCCACACAAAAACTTATTGCAAAAAACAAGTAAAGTGTGTTAAATGTGGATTAGACCACCTTACTATTGAATGTAAAAAAACGAATGATACTCCAGCGCGATGTGTAAATTGTTTAGAAAATCATCCAGCTAATTATAAAGTATGTGAAATGTATAGACAAACCCTAAAGAAAAAATTACACAATAGTAACAATGTTAATAGATCTAGAAATGTTCGTTATGTACCAAATAACTACGATTTTATACCAAACAACACCAATATACATTTTAATCAAGATAATAATCAATTTTCATATGCGGATGCACTAAGAAATTCACAACAAAATACAAATGATAATCCTTTTGAAAAAATTGAGGTACTTCTGCAAAACCAAATTGAGCTAACAAACAAACTTTTAACCATGATGTCAGCTTTAATAGCAAAATTATGCAACTAAATCTTCGTATTGCAATATGGAATGCCAATGGGCTTTCTAACCATACTGAAGAAATTAAAGTATTTCTTAAAACAAATTATATCGATATACTCTTAGTGTCAGAGACACATTTGACTAGTAGAACCTTCTTTAAAATTAGAGGTTTTGATTTAATAATAGCCAACCAACCACATGATAACGCACACGCAGGAGCTGCAATTCTAATAAAATCGTCAATTAAACATAAAGTCTCAGATATTATAAGTAAACCTTTTCTTCAACTGTCTGCATCAAAGTCAAATGTGATTTAAGTGAAGTGTCTATATGTGCCATTTACTTTCCACCGCGTTATAATGCAACATCTCAGAATTTTAATGATTTCTTTAATCGTTTGGGGCCAAGATTTATAGTTGGAGGCGATTTTAACGCCAAACACCAATGGTGGGGGTCGAGAGTACATAATCCAAAAGGTATTGAGCTGCGTAATTGTGTAATCAATAATAACTATTCTGTCTTATCCACCGGAAGTCCAACATACTAGCCAACAGACCCAATAAAGCTACCAGATCTAATGAATTTTGTTGTATACTCTGGTATTTCTAGCCAATTTCTTCACATTTCTAATGAACTTTGTGATGAACTTAGTTCAGATCACTCTCCAATACTACTAAACTTTAATACATTTCTTCATTCGAACTCTAAGAAATACCAAATAGTTAACCGAAAAACAGATTTTAACTCATTTGGAAATTGGATTGATAGAAATGTTAATCTTAATATCCCCATTAAGTCGCCAACAGAATTGGATGATGTTGTTGAAAAATTTAATAACTTAATCCATGAAGCTGGATTCATATCAACTCCAAAAGAAAACATTTTTGATAGTCAAGATAAAATTGTTATCACTGCTGAAATTAAAGAAATGATTAAAAATAAAAGAAGGTTAAGAAAAGTGTGGCAAATCAGTAGAAACCCTAATGATAAACAAAGATTTAATAAAGCAGCTAAGGACTTAAAAAAAACATCTTCTTGATTTGAAAAACGAACATCTTTGTTACTTTCTTAGAAATCTTGGAGTCTCTAAGAATGATGAATTTAGTCTATGGAAAGCAACGAAGTACATTAAACGTCCCACGAAAAGAAATGTTCCCATAAAGGACCTGAATGGAGTGTGGTGTAAAACAGACAAAAATAAAGCAGAAGCATTTGCTTTACATCTTCAAAATACCTTTAAACCACATACATTAAGCAATAGCAGTCAAGTTGATAAAATAATAAACTTTTTAGAAAGCCCATGTCCTATGGATTTGCCTATAAAGCACATATATCCTCATGAAGTTCAGCAAGAAATAAATAAATTAAAGTGTAATAAAACTCCAGGGTACGACTGTATCAATGGAATTGTGGTAAAAAATCTTCCCAAAAAAGGAATAATATTTCTAACGCTGATTTTTAACACTATACTCAGACTGAATCATTTCCCTTCTCAATGGAAATGCGCAGAAATAATAATGGTAGCTAAACCCAATAAACCAGAGAATGTTGTTACATCACATAGGCCGATTAGTTTACTGGTCACTTTCTCCAAAATATTTGAGAGAATATTTATGAGTAGATTGTCACCAATCTTGGAAAAATTCAACATCATACCTGAATACCAAATTGGTTTCAGGAACAATCATGGTACTCCTGAGCAATGCCATCGTATCGTAAATTATATAAGAGATACTTTGGAAAAGAAAAAATATTGTTCTGGTGTCTTCTTAGATGTACAACAAGCATTCGATAAAGTCTGGCATAACGGATTACTCTTCAAACTTAAAAAGCTACTTCCAACACCATTTTACTTGCTACTTAAGTCCTATTTAAGTGACCGACAGTTCTACGTTAAGGTGAACAAAGAAAAATCACAAATATATAATATAATGGCAGGCGCTCTGCAAGGCAGCGTTTTGGGACCAACGCTTTACACAATTTTTACATCAGATATGCCTACCACCGATAATATTTTAGTTGCAACTTATGCAGATGATACAGCACTATTAGCTTCTAGCGCATGCCCAATTGAAGCCTCAAATCTTGTTCAAAGAGAACTTAATCAAATTGAAAAATGGTTGAACAAATGGAATATTAAAGTCAACACTGAAAAATCTGTTCACGTAGTATTCACACTACGCAAAGGTGTCTGCCCAAGTTTGTCTATCAACAATAGTCAAATTCCAAAAAAAGACAGTGTGAAATATTTGGGAATTCATATTGATAAAAGTTTAACGTGGAAGACTCACATTCAAGCTAAAAAGGAGCATTTAAAAATAAAAACCAAACGAATATTTTGGCTGTTAGGCCCTAAGTCCCAAGTTAGTACTGAATCTAAATTAATAATATACAAAACTATACTTAAGCCAGTATGGACGTATGGCATTCAACTGTGGGGTACTGCCAGCCACTCAAATATTGAGATATTACAACGATATCAAAATAAAACATTAAGATCAATTATTAATGCTCCATGGTTTGTTTCTAATAAAACTATATATACATAATGATTTATTTATTCCTAAGGTAAAAGATGAAATCAACAGATTCAGCACAAATTATCTGGAAAGGTTAAGTAACCATTGCAACACGTTGGCCATTTCTCTACTTGATGACACTGAAGTAGTTAGAAGACTTAAACGGCACCATATCCTCGATTTACCGTTTCGTTAATTAATTTATTCTTGGCAAATGTAATATATTATTATGTAATCATTCACATATCATTCTGTTAACACTCATTAATCGTATTAGAAAAATATTTAATCCATTTGTAAATTATTGTGTATAAACTAGAAAATTAGTATGATAATATGTTGTTGTTCTTGCTGAAGTCCAACAACCAATAAAAATGTTAATATATCTAATTTGCTTATTATCCTTAAATGGATAGATTGTAAATAAAATGTATTATGAAAAAAAAAAAAAATATTCACCTCAAAAAAATTTTTCACCACATATTTTTTCAGCATAAAATTTTTTTTTACCTTAAAATTTTTTTTACCTCATAATTTTTTGTCACCACAAAAAATTTTCTCACATCGAAAAAACTTTTTACATTAAAAAAGTTTTTTTTCACATCCATAATCCATAAGGGATGATCTAGTTTGTACTTAAGTACTTTTTATGGTACTATGGGATCCTATTAGTTCTATAGTAATTTTTTGCCTCATTTGGTCGTTTGGTGGTCTTGGGCATTAGGATATAATTATTTCCCACAGACTTTGCATTTTTCGTTCTTTAAATAGGTATTTCTAGGAAATGGTTAGAACTTTACGATTAAATGTAAATTTACTATTATTGAATATGGGAATCTGCAAAAAAATTCTTTAGTTTTCATCCAATTGAAAGCTTTCCAAATATTAATGAAATTTTTACATTGATATGAGGAATTTTTATCTTCGAGTGTAAGTAAATTGTGTCGAAATGAGGTCCGGTGATGAAAAAATGTATTTTTAAAATAAAAAATAACAGACAAAAGTACTTCATTAAAATATTTTTTTTTTCAAAATGAACCATTTAATATATTTACTTTTTCAACATCTAATAAAAAAATTTTTGGTTCACAACTTCAGAAAGAATTTTGTATTTCAAAGATTGTACCCAAATAAAAACAAGGACAATAATATATGCAATTTTTTCGTTATTTTCGTTAAATCAGTCAATGATTAACTAAACTGTTTTTCGTAAAATATCCAAAAGTTTCGTATATTTTACAAAAAAAAATAACTACCCTAGTACAAGTATGCCAAAATTGGTACTCACCAACGGCTTAGCCGCCGGCAACATTAACTTAAAATAATCCTTAAAAAGTACATGGTAGGCATTCATTTATTGCCCCAAATAAATATTTCATTTACTTTAGCAATCTCTCTGTGTTTATTTTTCAATTTTCAAAACCCAAACGATTAAAAACCCAACCACATATCGGTGTAGGTTATAAATCAGTGCTTTTCAAAAATAAATATGTCGTTGTGTTAGTGAGAAAATGTGAATTGCACTGCAAGAAATGTTCAATGGGTTAATAGCAGTGTTAGTATCTGTATGAATTTATTTTTTATTGAAAATATGAAACTGTTATGTTTTGTGTAAAACAGTTTCAAAGAAATATGAATTAAACAAAAAGTAAATTTTTGAAAGGAAAATAATAAATACATAAAAAGTTGTAAATTTTTCCATTAATATTAATGATTTCTAGAGTATTCAAAAAACCGGCCTTTTTGAAAACCCGTTTTCGGTTTTCTTCGAAAAATCGAATTTTAAAAAAACCGGTTTCGGTTTCGGTTTTTGCAGAAAAAACCGGTCAACCGGTTTTTTCGTTTTTTTTTTTAATTTGAATAAAAAGCTTATATAATTTTTTAATTACAAACAAAAAAAAAAAGAAATTTAATATATAAAGTAATAAAAATAAAAAAATACATTTTTTGAAAAAAATATTTTATAATATTTTTTTATTGTATTTCATTTTAAAATTTTATTTATTGGTTTTAATATTTTTTAATATAATATCTTAAGAATTAATATTATAAAACTATATGCATATCAAATGAATAGAGGTCATAAAGTTTGTAAATTGGTAAAATTAGGTACGTTAGTAATTTGAACTTTTAAAACGTTTTTCATTAAATAATTTTTTTTAATATTACATTTTAAATATGTAAAATGAAAATATATTTTTCACTTCTAAAATAATATTTTAGAAATAATATTCAATTACAATGTTTCGTTTTAAGAAGATGTTGGACAAATAGTCAAAAGACAATTATATAAATTTTCCAACTTTTCAGTTCTTTTGTCGCATTTATCAAGATATATGAAATTATCATATAATAATGAATTATTTTGTACAGTCTTTTTTTTTAGGATTCTGAATACTGTTTATTGTGTTATTTAGATCAGAAAATAAACTATTTGAATTTGAAATATCCAAAGTTAGGTCTTCATCGCAATCTATCAGACTTTCATCTAAATCTTCATAACCTAAAAAACGATTTTAAAAGAGACCAAGTAACCAAGTTGGTGATGTAATTAAGAAAACCGGTCAACCGAACAAAAAAGACCGGTTTTCGATTTTCTTCGAATTTACAAAATATTCGAAACCGATCGGTTTTAAAAAAAAAGAAACCGGTTGACCGGTTTTCGGTTTCGGTTTTTGAATACTCTAATGATTTCATTATATTTACATTTAATAAAATATCTGTAATATGTATGGATTTATTATGATATTCTATTGAAAAAATGCTATTTTTGGAAGGAAAAAAAATACAATAAATTCGATCGGAATAAATGAATGAACGATCGGACTCCAATTTTTAAAAACATTTCAACTTTTGTATTAAAAAAATGCGTTTTTTAATAGGTTTATTAAAGATTTTTATAGATCTTGTATTATCATAAAATATTTTTCTTACATTGCTATTAATTTTTCTCAGTGCATTAAAGAAAAATCAGCATACATCCGCCACGCGTGTTCATTCGTTTCAGTGACGACTAAAGGCATGAGCGTAAGAATACATGTGAGTTGAGCAGGGGACAATTGTTCCATGCAATGAACATCACTGTTATAAATCTCTTTTAGTGTTACGGTGCGTATACATGATATTTAGCTAATTGCTAATAATCATACGCCACACTGTACTTTTATCAACTTCTAATATTTTTTCGAGCTGTTCATAAAATAAGTTCAGGACCCTTTACGCTATATGAGATGTTCCCCGAATTTTGACCAAAAATATTCTAGGTATACACTCAAAAAATAAGTTAGCAGAAAAATTTGTAAAATGGGCACTAATGGCCAATGGTACAAAAAATAAATTGCTAACAGAGCACTTATTTAGAATGCTCTGCCAACATTAGTAAAATGTGCTTTGCCAGTACAGTGAATTCCCGATAACGTGAACTAATTTTTACCAAGGCAGTTCACGTTTTCGAGTTTGTTCACGTTATCGAATGCCAAAATATGAAAAAAAAACAACAGCATCAGAAATGACATTTTAATAAAAAAAATGTTAAACACGTATTACAAAACAAATATTTTAATAATTTTTAATAACAAAAAATATATATGCAATATATTCAGTTCACTTTGCATGTGATAAACAAAAAAATTATGCTAAATATCACAAAAAATACACCAAAAATTAACAAAAACTCATAGGAACATTTTTTTTTTATTTATAAGGTAAAACAAATGTTATAGGAAAAAATCTGCCATCTTTTTTTGGTCGACCATCTCATTTTCAGCCTATATTAAAACCTTATCGAAACCTTACAGCTTCCTTTGGGTTTATTTAAATTTGAGGCTGGTAATTAAACCAAGATCACTCTCTTGTATTTGTTGGTGAATTTCAAAAGCTTTTTCTTTTTCCGTTTACTGGCATTTTTTTTTTGTTTCGCATGCTAAGGAACCATTTATAAAGAGTTTTTACCATTTTCGGAAGTTCAGAAGCACGTAATGTTTTCCACTTTCCGGTACCATAAGGAGTAATATTTACACCATTTGTTAATTCCCAACTTTTCTTTTAAATGATTTATCATCACCATATTTTCTTGCCAAACTACTGACACTATAACCTTTTTGCAATAATCCAATAATATAAACTTTATCTTTCAAAGCTAACACTTTATGTTTTTTTGATGACATTTTTCACTTTCACTAATAAAAATTTTTAATCACTTCCTACATTTACGTAGCAATGTCAAAGAACAACTAACAGGTCTAAGCATATATACACGGCTTCAAGTAAGAAAAATAACGTTGTTAGATAATCAAATATGTGAACTCTTCATTCGGATATTTCCAAATTTAAACTTAACAGTTTAAAAAGTAACGAAAAAATAAAAAAAAGTATTCACATTTTAGAGCTTCTACATTTTGTTCACGTTTTAGAACGGTCTGTGTAAAAATAAATTTGTTCACGTTTCTGATACGTTTGCCTTTTCGAGTGCTCACGTTTTTGCGAGTTCACTGTATTTGATTTACAAAATGTATGACCGTAAAAATAATAAAGGCAATGGCAGTTTAGATATAATCATATATATTTACATATGTCAGTATTCATTCCATATAATTAAATATTACATATTTTTTTAAATCACTTTATATTGCGCCATATATAACCAGACGGGACCATATTCACTTTCATATATATATAAGTTTTTGCTCAGTTTTAAATATATTTTATTCGCATTGAATTTCAAGTAATTTTTATGGATTTTTTCTACTAATTTTAAATTTGGTCCCCAAAATTCTTGTCATGTTCGTTATCTGAATACCAAAATCAATTATGTAAGATATGTCATACCTGAAATAATTTAAAATAAATTTATTTGACTCTACTCTGACCTAAATTCTAGGCTATTTCCTGTTCACTTACAAGTTAATTTATTTTATTAAACTCTTTGAATTCATAAATTAATAAATAATGTTATTTAAACTATTAAAAATGACTCATTATTATTTATATTAAACTGATAGGTAATACATTATTTTTATTTTGAAAATAATGCCGAATGTAAGGTGTACTCATTACATAGTAATGTATAAAGTAATGATATGTCATTACGATGTTTTCGCTGGGTTGTTACATATAGTTGCATATCTAGAGTATTTTATAAAGTATAATATACAATTAGATATAATTCGACATAATAAGGATTCCAGACATTGAGATTATTTTTTTTTTTTTTATTTTTATACCCCTCACCATAGGTGGAAGGGTATATATAAGTTTGTCATTCCGTTTGTAATTTCTACAATATTGATCTTAGACCCTATAAAGTATATATATTCTGGGTCCTTATGAAGAGCGAAGTTGATTTAGCGATGTCCGTCTGTCCGTCTGTGTGTTGAAATGGGTTTTCCGAAGAACCCAGACATGATGAGGACTTGATTCTTTTTTATTTCTGTTACATGTGATCCATTTCTGTTTGCTATTAAAAATCAGACAGATCGGTTAATAAATGGCTGAGATATTAGCAAAAAACCAGGACTACCTCTAATTTTTCCAGTAAAATCCCTTTGTTTAATATGTATGTAGAATTTTGAGCATAACAACACATCCATGTGTTAAAATTCTTTTCTTTCATCTCCACCTTTTATACACAAACAACACACATACAAAGATTTGTCATTTAAATAAAAACCAAACAAATCTCTAATTAACGAAGACTTTTATATATGTTATTCTATTGACGATGATTTTGTGTGAGCTTCAATAGCTCAGTTGTCTAGACGCTGTGTCACAAATACTTTTTTTTTCTCTAAGGCCGTGGGGTTCGAGGTTCAAATCTCGGTGAGGTCAATTCACTTTTTTTTTGTACATTTTTTTTTTATTATTTTCTTAAGACTTTTTTTTGCTTATTTTTGTTTTTTTTAACATTTAATAATTAATTTATATAAAATTTTATATTAATAATTAAAATTCTTTTCTTTCATCTCCACCTTTTATACACAAACAACACACATATAAAGATTTGTCATTTAAATAAAAACTAAACAAATCTCTAATGAACGAAGACTTTTATATATGTACCTCTATTGACGATGTTTTTGTGTGAGCTTCAATAGCTCAGTTGTCTAGACGCTGTGTCACAAATACTAAAAACATCAACATTTTTATAAAAACCCTCTGATACAAACAAAATACAAACGTTTTTATACCTTTCACCACAGGTGGAAGGGTCGCGGGTTCGTTAAGATTTTTTTTTTTGTTTATTTTTTGTTTTTTTTTTTACATTTAATAATTAATTTAAATAAAATTTTATATTAATAATTAAATAATCCATAAATAGGCTAAAAACATCAAAATTTGTATAAAAACCCTCTGATACAAACAAAATACAAACGGTTTTATTTCTATTTTTTGCTCCGATTTAAAAGAATTTATAAAAAGATTTTTAAACCATTTTATTTCTCACATATTAAGAAAATTTTATACATAATTTCCCTTTGAGTGCAACTATTTTAGGTCATAACTTATAATAATTTATAAAAAAAATTATAAACTATTTTCCTTCAAATTTTTAAAATTAAGCTAAGGAAATTACAAATATTTCTAATAAAAAAGCGAAATAAAATCCTAAATGCAAATTTGCCAGCTAAATCAAACTATTTTGTAGAAATAAAACACATGCAGTTCTAGTAATTTCTTTTTACGATTTGTTGAAATTCTTTTCTTTCACCTCTTAACCTTTTATACACAAACAACAAACACTATTCTAGAGCTGTATTATGACCTATGGATACGTCTTATATAGCAAAAGATCGAAAATCTTTAGTATAACATATTTGCTGAAAAACTCGGAAATATCGGTTCAGATACAAAAAAGTTATGCCCAAAACATACATTTTTTTAAAATACATATTTTCTGGAACCAAACTAAATGGTTAATTTCCTCTTAAAGGCGTCCGTATATAAATCTGTCCATTTCATATATGTCCATATATAAACTTCAGTTTTTTCCCAACCATGGTGAAGGGTATATAAGATTCGGCATAGCCGAATTTAGCCGCTCTTACTTGTTTTTCTATATAAATATTTTTTACAAAACTTTCAAATTTTAACCTATTTCGGGACAAAAACACCTAGAGTTTTTGATAGAATTAAGATATAATTAATTTTTAATAATCTAGGTACATATAATTATATATGATCTTCGTTTCCAAAAGTCCTATAAGTGGTGAAAATTTAATATATTTGTTTTGTTTGTTTAAAATATTATAATTATTTTTTCATAAGTCCAAAAGTTATGATTATATATAATTATATATAATATTACATATAGTTTTATACAAGTATATAAAATCAGATAAGTATAGAACCATTTTAGTCTCATTAATTCAGCCATGATATGAAATATTTCCGGATATATAATTATATATATAAAAAAAATTATACGTTTTTAATAAACTAGATATAATCTGATACTACACGATCTAATATTTATCGGATATATTTTGGATCTTATTAAATCCCTAAATATATTGCTGGATTTAATTTGATCTGCCATTTGTCGGGTCAATTAATATCCTTCCAAATCCCCAAATATATTGCTGGATCTAATTTGATCTGCCATTTTTCGGATAAAGCTAGATATTATCACAGATATTAAAAAATACAAATTGGATATAATTAAATATTGCGTCAGATGAATTTTTTTTTTAATGGATATGAAATTTGTTTTCGTTAAATGTTGCAAAAATGTAATTCAGTGTATGTATATTAAAATTCTTTAATAACTTTCATGTGTTTTCGTTATATTTCATAAGAAGCCTTCTTGACCATAAATATGTCACTGATTTTCAACTTCATAAAAATTTCAACAATTAAACTGTAGCACGTTTCATTTATTAAAAGCTCTTCTTGCAACCAATCTTATTACACAATAGAATCCTACAATCATATTTCTCAAGATGACTATGATACTGAAAAAAGAAAAAAAAAAAAAAAAGCGGCGATAATAATAACTCATAACATTTGTCCACAAAAACGACAACTACTTTAACAATTCTATTGAAAATGCACATAAAGTGTTGCAATAACAGAAAAGTGACACAACATAATGGCTTCTTTCCGGTATAAAGGAGTGCAGAACAAAAAGAGGAAACAAAATTTTTATTGAAAAAAAAGGATTTTCTGGAAAAGGTAAAATCATTTGTACACATAGTGCAAAATGGGGGAACGAAGAAAAAAATTAAATAAAAATAGCTCATTTTGCACGTCTGCACTTAAATGCCAACACGTGACTCTCTTATACGAACTATATGTAGAAAAAAACATTCGAAATGCGTTCAAAGTATCATTGGATGCTACAACAGTAGTTACAGGAGTTTTATACAATTCGTTGTTTAACATTAACACAATGTGCGTTTTAATGGATCTTACATGCTGTGTCCCTAATACGGCAGGACCAATGGAGCCAAGCATTCAATTTTTAAAAAGTCTATTTTATTCCAATTTCATTATCTTTTTCAAATTCTGTGAAACAAAGCTGTTGGGGCTGTGGGGGTACAGAGAAATTGAATGGTCTTTTAAATAAATGTATGAAATATGACTCAAAACTTTTCTGGGCTTAATTCAATCTTTGGCTACCCACAATTAAATTTAGAAAAACTATTTTCATATGACATTTTAAAGGCGTAAAATATTGAACAAAAAATTCTAGTAAAATGCTAAGTCAAGATTTGACCACACGGACGACACTGGGACCCATATGGATCTTCTGTACCAAAAAGTATTAAAATATTATTTTAGGCGTTGAAGCAACACATTTTGTTTTAATACGAAAAATTTTTTAGAATGTTGCAAAATCATATGTATTACTCTTCCGTCCTGCAAAACGATGTAAATATACTTTTTGTTGATTTAGCTTACGCTTAAGTAAAAGTTTACAAAATATATTTTCGTCTCTTATCTCTTCTGTTAAGTTAGGTTAGGTTGAAAAGAAAAAGAAAAAGGGGTGTCTCATCATCCTCTCCACATGGCCCACACACCTCAGAGTGACTCCTTCCAAATTTCGATAATAGTGTGATCGTTGTGTAGAGGGGCCTGTACAAATTTCCATCAGTTTGACCAGTCCCGTCTTTCCCAGCCTTAAGATTCTCTTTGTCCTGCCCACATCATTGCCACCGAACAGGAACTTTGTGATCACACTAATACTATCCCCGCATCAGAGAAGCAATCTCCATTTTCATCATCTGAAAAGGGATTGGACTGTGAAAGATAGAAAACACCCAGATGTTTCTATTTCAGGCCAGCCCGCCAGTCCTCTCATTTCCATCAACTCCAGACGTCCCCTGCCGGAATAGCAGTGATCAACCACATACAGCTCAAATCCATCTTCGATTTCAAAGACTTTGCAGACAGAGCTCTAACCACAGCCAGACTATCGGTGCAGATGACTGCATCCCCAAAATAATCACTCGCAGTTAAAACCGAATTATGTCTGTAATAGCCAGTAGCACATATCTGTTCCCAGATATCCACAAAAGGAACTTTAACCAGTTCTCGCTTCAGTTTGGAGCCATGAGTGTAGTTATTAATTTTATCCAATACTCATTCATTCATCCCTTAACAAATCCCTGTCCAGAGTAAAAAAATCGCAGGCCGCAAATGCACGATGTTCCGCCAATGTATGGTATTCCCTATTACATTCCATATCCAAGATGTTATAGCCTGCCATATTTTTAAGGACACTCTGATGCTGGGTACGCCGGCCTCCAAGATAACACTCTCCAAGTAATATCAGTTTTTAAGTCACAAGTGCAGCCTAATATTTAACCTGAACATCTATCGGTGTGATGTCCATTTAATCGCGCCGCTAATGCACAGACAACATAGCCGTTGAAGCCTTTGAAGTTTTCCCAATTGCGTCATATGTCATTATCGGGCTGACGATACTTGTGTAAAGCCAATTGGTCATTCGTGGGTTCAAGCCCCGCTCTTTTACACATTGCCCTCACACGCTAAGTTGTAGTAATTGTACTCTCGATTTGGACGCCCCAGCAGTGCTGTCTATCTAGGAAAACTTCCAGGTACATTACACCATCCTTAGTTCTCATGTTCAAACCCCGTAGAACAGGAGGTAATCATGGTAATCATGGGTACAATAATATAAAACAGACAAACTTCGATATTAGCTGGCTTAAAGTTCAGTTGCTTAGATGTTACACAGTAATAACATAATTTGAGTGCCCTAAAGGACCTCCTACATAAATAATGAAGAAATTTATCTCTTACATTTGTAAGCTTTACTAGAAACTGGCAAAAGTAGGCCGCTTAAATAAAAGTTATCCATAAATTAAATATGAAGCGTTATAATATTCAACGACCAAACTCCTCGTGAAATTTTACTTCAGACGTTACTTACAAAATTTTTTCAGAAACAAATATGTTTTCATAGTTGTTTTAAAAAATAAAAATTTATTTTTAAGGATTCTAATCCTACCAGATATATTTTTCGTCTTTGGAAATCCCTAATAAAATTTCCAGCCTAACATATGGGTACAGTATTTGAGTACTTAAAACTGTAATTTTAGGGGACTTTGTGAAATTTATTTAACAAAATACTTAAATAACCCACAGACATAGCATATATAAGGATAAAATATTCTATAAAAAAAATTCTCATTTTAGGTATCCTAAGCTTGAATTTAACTCAGAAGATCTTTTGGGACTTTTTTAATACAATGCTATCCAAAAATATTAAAGTTTAAAAAATTCAACTGCACCCTCACAGCGCCAAAACCAATAACTATACATTCGTCCTGTGTAAGATGTGTCCTCGCCCAACATCATAGCCCAAATTTTGTTGTATAGTGAAAGCGGTTTATGAAAAAAATGTTCACAGTTTGTATAATATTTTAAGTCTCATCTTTGGGACAGATTTTGAATACTATAAAAGAAAATAAAATCGCTATTTTATGTTGAACAAAACTAACACTTCCGTTTAATTTTTTTTTTTACCTTTTTCCCTGTGCAAGTCCTGCTTTCACATGTTTATTATTGTTCTATAGTGTATTTTTCTTTCATTTGTTTTATGAATTTGTTAAAGGTACCTATTTCAACATATATTTCGTTGTTGTTTTTTTTCGTTTTGTTCAACCTAAAGCAGATATCGGTGTTAAAAATCTCATACATTAAAAAAATACTGTATACCACAGTTGAGGGTTCGTGGTATGATATTCATATGTTGCTGGTCTTTATTTTTTTTTCTTTTTGTGGCCCCCTGTGATCATACTTCTATTTATGCCAAAACAGTTAACAACATTTTACGCTATTTACCACTGAAACATTTGTGGATGTCGTTTTTGGTTTGTCTTGTATTGCCCGGTATAATAGAAGCTGCTGAGTTGTTGTTATTGTAACATGGAACTGTATTGTTGGCTTTTGTTTTGAATTGGCTTTTATGCTATTGCCACATTATTTCTTTTTATGATTTGCATTTAAAGTGTAAAAAAAGACCACCAGACTAATCGACATAGTCCAGCAACATGTTGTTTAAGTAATTTTCTTTAAAAAATATTCTACCTATACAGGGTAGCTCACGGTCAGAAATGTTAAGTCTGAGTATCAATAGGGCATACCTATCTATAAAGGAAAAATTCCCGAAAGTGATGCTATAGGTAAATTTTAGTTATTTGGGATGTCAAGGGATGTCATATGGGAAATACCAATTACTGAAATCCAGGGATTTTCTGGATTTACATATTTTAATAATGCTCGCTATTTTTTTATGTTAATATGCACGAGAAAAATAGAGTGGAAAATTATAGTTTTACTACGTTTTTTTCTTGAATTTTCCCATATTTTTAAAAAATTGTTGTTAAGTAAATAATTAAATATAAACTTAAGAATAAACATACTTCGATATATTGGTAAAGTGTATTAAATTTTAAAGTAATAAATGCGAAAAATCTGGATTATTTGTTGTTTAAGAAATTTCTTCGAAATTCGATCGGTTTCTCCGAAATACTATTATTGAAACAGAATATTTTCCAAAGGTCTCAGGAAAAGATTTGCAAAAGTTCCTAAAACTGTCACTTAAAATAATCGATTCTAAACCAATTAAAGTTTTTTTTTTTTTATATTTCTTTAATGACCATTTTTTTAATATCGTATCCTATTTTTTTAATTGCCCACAAATATTTGTAATATTAGATTAAATAAATAGAAAGTCAATACCCAATAAGTCAATACGCAATAAATTTTTATAGATTTAAGAATTTTGGGAAGATTTGTGGATTTTGGAAAGTCACAGGAAGCTAAATCAGTAAAAGAAGGTGAAGTTATTCGTTCTTTAATTTAATTGTATGCCGATGCGTTGTCGTGATTAATTTTTTTTGTGTTGTAAACCAGCTAATTTTTCTAAAATTTTTACAATCATTTGATCTAAAATATAATAATAATAATTTGCATAATTTATTACTTTATCTTTCTGAAGGTAGTCGAGCAATAAAATACCTTTGTGAAACCGTTGCTATAAGCTTACAAAAAGGCATTTTGATCTGAAGTTCCTGATCCGGTATAAAATTGAAGTCCACTTAGTGGTTCATCCTTTAAATTTAGCAACCCAATTTTATACTGCTGCATATGAAGGAGCATTATCACATAACACATTTTTGTCCCGAAAAACCTTTCGTATGAACAGCATGAATTTTTCTATTATAAAAAATTGCTGAAGCACTTTTGAACAAAATTAACATGAGTTCATATGACAGATGGAAATTTCCAATATATTTACTTTTAGCTGTTCATACCGCCATCTCTGCGTCGGTTAAGAACATTTCAAACGGTTCTCGTATACAACAATATCTTAAATTTATTTGTAAATATTGTACCATATATAATTATATCTTATATCATATAAAATATGTTTTGAAATGAAGCTATTTATTGAATCATATATAAAAATATCTTCTACCATCCCATGTAAAATTCGATATATATATATATATATATATATATATATGTGCTGTGCACATATATATATATATATATATATATATATATGTGCACGGCGCATGTTGCGGGGACGGTTTTTCGTTCCACAAGTTACTATGAAGACATTTTGTTACTTTGGGGACCGTCCTTAAACTTTTCGTTATTCTACTGTTTACACTGAAGACATTTTACTGAATAGAGCGCATATTATAGGGACTTTTTTGTATATACAGATGTCTTCAAAGTATGCATAATGAATATATATATATATATATATATATGGTCATACATGAGCATAGATGATCATATATGCACACATAATTTATCATATATTACCATATAGTTCAAATATGACCATACATGATACATGATCACATATATTTCCATGCATCTTTGGATCTGAAATATGAGGGTATATGGCGGTATATATAATTTTGTATGCTTATATATGATCGTATATGAACATATGCAGTCATATACCCTCAATTTTCAGATACGAAGACACATGGAAATATGTGTGATCATGTAAGGTCATGTATTGACTTATACATGAACGGATATGATCTTGTATGCCCATGTATGTTCATATATCACCCCATATATATTTAGAATTTTTCATGGGATATTAAAAAGAATTTTTTATATTGAGCCATATATTGAATCATATAAAATTATATCTAATACCATATTCAAAAATATCTTTTTATAAGGGACCATATATTATTATATTTGAAATATGTGATAGCATGTATAAACATGTGGTTCTATATAAGTCATATATAAGAATACATGATCCTGTATAAGCAATATCTTATTTTATATAGCGTTATATATAAATTTGTGTGATCTAATTAATATTAAAGCATATGTAATTATATAAAAATCTGTATAAAACTACCCAGCAAATATGAAGCTGTCAAAGAAGCAATAAAAGCATCACTACTATGGCAAAGGCATCACTTCTTTTCTAATGGTTTCATCGATTAATTCAACATTAGCGTGTCATAGGATGGAAGTATTCAAATATAGCTACTAGCATTACTCAAACTTTACTCTAAGGCAGCAATGATAATACAATAATTAGGTATTCTGATGCATGAGTGGAAAATGTTCATATAATATTTTAGCTTTGATGAAAATTTAATTCATAAGAATGCAGAAAATGAGTTTAAAGAAGAGTACAAATACTCTTTATTAAAACAAATAAATAATTCTGCATTAGTGAAAAAGCATTTTTGAAACATTTTTCAAAAATTTTAATGCATTTTTAGACAAATTTCAAAATATTTTTCGATAATTTAAAAACTGGCTGTACAATTTTGAAACATTTTTAGACAATTAAAATATTTTTCAACAATTTAAATAATTTTTACACAATTTTAAAATTATTTTGATAAATTCTGAATTAAAACTGGAAATGGTGTAGTGTTAAATAATAAACATAATACAAAAATGCACAGATTGCGTCCTCATAAATATTTAAGGCTGAAAAAATGCAAATGACAGGAAAGCTAGTTTCAATTAAAGGTTAAAAAAATCTGTTTTTCTTGATTTTTCAAAACTTTTATAAAAATTGCAAAACTGCATAAATTCTAACCCTAATGAGATTTTAAACTAAAATATAAAAAATGATTTAATAAAAAAATAAAAAAATTTCATCAGAACTATTTTTTCAATTTGTATAAATGCTTTAGATTCAAAAAATATACAATATACTATAACCAAAGAAATGTATATATATAGATAGAGCAAAATGCATAATTGCTTTAGTGTCTATACTTAGAAGAAGATGGCGCTCAAGTAAATAAAAAACAATACCCTGCGCCATGCTTAGGTCGGCATGGCCTTGGACTTGGCTCTTAATTATCTTGGGAACCACAAATATGACATTTAATACATATTTCAAATTCTAGTACATTAAGCTTTCACTAGCAAGCTTATTTAATAATACTAAAGTAAATTTTTGAAATGTTCGACGTGATAAAAGCATTTGTTTCACATTTTTATGTTAAAAACAAATTTCATAAGTCAAAATAGTATTTTTTCAGTAAATTCGTATAATTTTCAAGTATTAAGGCATTGCAAACTGCATATTCATGTTAATTCTTTCTTTAAAAAAAAAATAAATACACATACGATAAATTGCAATACTATGTTCTTAAACATCTAAATGACTATTGATTAAGAAAACTAAAACATATATTTTTGTATAGTTTTTGTCAAATATTCTTTTATGCTACGAACGAAATAGAAAATTAATAATACCCTGTTGCATATTGTAGCAAAATATGCCTAATAGGGAGAATTTATTTTCAGATGCGCCATCTATTGGGAAATAGTTTCAAGTAATGTTCTTTCTTTAATAAATTTATGTCTTTGACTATAACTTATGCTTTAGAAGTAATGAAGAGTGATTTTTTAAGATATGCATCGGGTTTATATCCAGATCACTCCATTTGAAATATAAACACATGATTTCTTTTGGAATTGCCTTAGAATAACACCAAAAAATCATAAAAGAATGTCAACTGAAGTTTAGGAAGCAATGAAAGAAGTTTTAGTCACAGAATGACTACCATTTTTTTGCTGGGCAACTAGTATGGCACAATGTAAAATAATTTATAAAAAATTAATGTAATATATAATTATGTATGTTAATGAATACCGGCGTATGTATAATAATATATCATTAGATATGTGTAATCATATATGACTATATATAAAGACTTCTATGCGCAAAAAATAATTTTGCCTAGGTGAGGAATAAGTAAGTTCTATCTAAGGCTGTTGAAAATGTGTCAAGAATTAGGTATTTTTTGTCTCCAATTTTGAATCATTAAGCCTTTGAGATGGCTTATAAAAAACCGGTCAATTTTAGTTTTCTCTACCAATTCTAATTTCATATAAATCAGCGTTGTTGGATACTTTTATTAGTGCTAATTAAAAAACGGCCTTTAGTCTGGTTAATGTAATGCCCTCTGGCTACTAACCGGGGCTTTAGTTAACACATTTGTTTTAATATTCATTTTAAATTCAAATTAAATGTTTTAACGGGCCTTCGCTGTGTCTAAAAAGCCATTTAAATAATGTTTTGGGGAAAACAATTTTTTTTTGAATTGTATTTTTTATAACAACTATTTAGTATCTCTAAACATTACTTTCAGAAAATCAAATATTTTTTAGTATGCTAAAAATAAATACGAAAATTCCTCATATCCATTACAGTTTTTCCCAATTTCGAACTTTAAGTACAGTACACTCACCAAAAAAAGTCTGTAATGGCAACTGACAATTTTGCTGTTATTACGGGAAATTCTGCTAATTTGAGCCCAGCGGTATTTTTTGCTAATCTTAGCAACACATCTCTGCTGACGTGTAGTACAATGAAATTAGTAGAAAAATTAGTAGCCGCTACTAAATTTTAGTAGACTTTTTGTAAAGTGGAATTTAAAATCTGTTTGCTAAAATCAGCAAAAAAAATTAGTAAAAATATTAGTACAAAGTTTTAGATTTATTTTTTTTATCGAGCATCAAAAATTTTGATATTTTTTAAAAGATGTTTTATACGAAATGGAAAAAAATCAAAGGCTTAAAAATGTTAAAAATTGTTAAAACATAAACGAATTTATCATTTTGTTTTAATATGGTAATTTCTGTTTTGAAAAATATTTTAGTCAATTTTTTTTTTAATTTTAAGGTTAAATTTAATTGTTTTTAGGGCTGATTTTTAGAACTAAAAAAACTTTTTAATGCTATTTTAAGTGGATGTCCTCTTTTTAGACATGAGTCGGTATCTGCACTTTCGATCCTTTTTTAATCCTATGTAACATTTTAGGGCAATTTAAGTTTGTATGTATAAGTTAAAATTATAAGAAATAACATTTCCTTCAATATCGACTTTTTTTTAAATTAGTAATTTTTTTTGCTAATTTTAGCAAATCGGTTTTCAAAAATTTGTAAAATTATTTCTAAAATTAGCAACGAAAGTTTGTAGATATTCTGTAAAAATTCTGTAATTTGTAAAATGTAAATAGCAAAGAGATTTGCTAAATAATAATTTTTTTACTAAAAATCAGTACAAAAATAGAAAAGTGGGATTGAAAACCGTTTACAAATTTTTCTACTAACTTTTTTTTCTGAGTGTAGTATATCAATACTGCCAAAAAAAGTTTCTGTAATAATTTCAAATTTGTTCTTTAGGCTCCAAAATGCAATTTTGTTTAAAAAGCTTGCTAATTTATGCCTTCACCCTGTATATAATAGATTTTTTCTCTACAAGTTTCTGTTATGTGTTCTTTAACAACAATATTTCGTTTAGCCAACAATCACAATTTCCTCTACTACCTATTTACTCCAGACCTAAAGTGCTAACCACATTTCAAAATACAACCTTTCAATAACATTGAACGCAACGCATCGTAGTCTAGCATCGTTGTACAACTAAAATAGCATAATTTCTTTTTTTGCCATCTTCAATATATAACGTCTGCTACAAACTCCATTGGTGTTGGAGTAACCATTGCCAACATCATGAATACGAAGAATATTTGTAGTATGATGTATAAGTGTTTCCTTATGGTTATGCAATGCAATTATATGTATTTTTTTTATTTCCCATTTTTTCTTCAACTTAAGTTCTGACCAAAGCTGACTTCATCCATGATTTAGCATTCTTTTTGGTTTTAACAATTTTCAATGTCTCTATTTCCACTCTTCTTGCATATATTTATTTTTTAAGTTAAACGAAATATTAAAATATATTTAACGAAGAAATGGAAATGGAACAGATTGTCCTTTTAACTTTGGTGCTTGTTTGGTAATGAAAACCAATGCAAGAATAAAGATTTTTATTTTTATTCATTTTTTTCCTTCATTTAATATAGATTTTATATCGTTTTCCATATTTTTTTCTAAATGAAGCCATCATGAAGTAGGAAGGTTGTCATTTTATTTCATTTCTTTATAAAATATTTAGTTTTATTATTATTATACTCTCGCCAGGATGAATGGCCCCCAGGTCATGAATGTTGCAATTTAAATGGATTTATTCATTTGATGCTTGTTTCGCAGTTGTGATACTTATTTTATTTATTTTTTTTCTTTTGCACAGAGAAAAATAAGCAACCGTTGGTAGTAATGTTTTTACATTTTTTATTCAGGTGACTAGAGATGATATTTAAAAAATGTTAATTTTAATGTTATTATTTCCATTTTTACTAAAATCGTTAAGTTATGCAAATGAGAATATAGAAAATTCGTTAATTTAAGAGACTGCTGTGAAGTGCAAGTAAATTCTAGGTGACAACTTTCATGTAAAATTAATCAGATACTATTGATCTGAAATAATTTTTATTTTAAGTTTTCAAATGTTATCTAATTTGGCTTTAAATCAATTACTTTACTTTTATATAAAGGGTGGTTAAATTTTAAGGGCCGATGTTGGATATAAACCACACCCAAACGTCAAGTTTTTTTCTGCCATTTCTCAATTTCAGACTAACTCAACTTGAACCGTGACGCGTTGAAGTTATTCAGGCTTATTGTGAAAATGGACGTTCAAATTAAAATGCATTTCGTGTACTTCGTGATTTTTGTTGGTCAGCATAGTCGAACAAATGTGTCAACAATCGGGAGAAATGTGGGCAAGCTTCAACAAACCGGGTCTGTAAATTGATGATATGACCCTGGACGATATGTGGTTTCAGTAGGACGGTGCCACTTGCCACACAGCTACCGAAACAATGGCTCTTTTGAGCGACAAATTCAATGGCCGTGTTATCTCACGTGGTGGCGATGTCAATTGGCCGCCAAGATCGGTTATTTGAAAGAAAAGGTGTACGTCGATAAGCCAGCAACAATTCAAGAGCTAAAGTGTGAGATAATTCGGCATAGAACCTCAATTATGCCTCAGCGTCATCGAAAATTTGGATCATCGGGTGGAGGTGTGCCGCCGAGGTCGTGGCGGCTATTTAGCCGATATTTTGTTCCATACATAATTGAACCATACCATATTATCATAATAAAAAGATATGACAATATTTTTCTAAATAATTTATGTTTTAATAATTATTTTAGTTTTCTTCGATCTTCTCTATTCATTCAATATTCCTTATCGAGTTAAAGATCCTTTTTTATAAAATATTTAATTATAAATATTTATTTTTCCCAATATTTCGTCACAAAATATGTTGATGATTTATTTTGCATTATTTCAAATGATTCAATTAATGATATTTTATAAACTTTTAACTCATTTCATGACTATATAAAATTTACGATTGAGAAAGAATGTAATTCTAAAATTCCTTATTTAGATACATTGATAATAAGAAAAGGTGAGAGTTTATTAATAGATTGGTATCAGAAACCAACAGCTTCTGGAAGAGTTATTAACTATTTTTCTAAACACCCGAAAAGAATCATACTTAATACGGCTAAGAATTTGATTAAAAGGATATTAAAGATTAGCGATACAAAATTTCATAAAGCTAATATAAAAAGATAAAAAATATTTTGTTAAATAATAATTACCCAATTCAATTAACCTGTAGATTGATAAGACAATATAAAAAACAGAATAATTTAGTTACGAGAACGGTTACTGAACCTAAAATTTATAAATCTCTAACTTATGTTCCTCTTATATCTGAAAGATTAGAAAAATCGAAAATTTATGATAATAAGAAATATATAGTAGCACATAGAACATATTACACATTAGGTAGATTATTTAGCAAAACGAAAGATAAAATAGATAAATCTGAAATGTCCAATTTAGTTTATAAAATACCTTGTAGTGGAAATGATAATGAGAATTGTAGTAATGTATATGTAGGTACAACAAAGAATAAATTAAAAACAAGAATTGCAGGACACAGATCTGATCAAAAATACAGGAACACTACTTCCACACAAAAAACAGCATTATCATTACATTGCACGAATTTTAATCATTATCCTGATTTTGATAGGACGTCAATTTTAAACACGGAAAATAATTACAGACGTAGATATATGTTAGAAATGTTACAAATTATGAAGGTACCTTCTACACAACGAATTAATTATATAACAGATATAGCAAATATTGCACGAAATTACAGACATTTAGTTAATAAAAACTAGGATAAATATTATTATGTTAAATGAAATGTATATAAAATATTTTTGTTCATGTAATATTTACATTTTTCAAATATTGTTATTTTTGTTTTCTGTGATATTTTTATTTTTTAATATTGACAAAAAATGATTTTTGATTTACCGCCTTTTTTAAAAAAATTGTTATATATAAGTTTTCAGTTTATAATTTTAATTTATTAATTATAAAAGAGACAATTTCCCCTGAAGAAGTCACCCAATGTGGTGACGAAATATTGGGATAAATAAATATTTATAATTCAATTTTTTATAAAAAAAGGATCTTTAGCTCGATAAGGAATATTGAATTTATGTTTTATTCATAAGCAACATCGGCCCTTAAAATTTAACCACAAAACATTTTCAAGTTGATTTAATTTTTGGCGAGGAGAAACACTAAAATCCCCAATTCTTTTAGGCAGAGCCTCAAATTTAAAATTTATTTAAATCTTTTGTGTATAAATATTTACATATTTTCAAGATGCTATTCAAGTCAAATCCTTTTTTGAATAACTTTTTTGGGAAATAACATGAAAAATCCTAAAAAAGGATCATTTCCCTAGAAAAGACTTCTTGACTGTAACAGTTCGATTCAAATATTATTTTTAGCTATTTTTAACAATTGAAATTTTTCTACAAAATATATTTTTAAAGCGTGGATCTACAAAGTTGAGATTTAAATTTTAAGTCTGTTCTACGGTTAGTATTTTAAATCTAAGGGAATTTGAAATTTTGCTAGAGAATTTAGTGTCCTTGAAAGCTTCCTAACCTAGAAGGGAGTATTTTGCTATAAGAAGTTCCATCAAAAGGGTGTTTAAGAAATTAAAAGTAAATGTGATATATCGCATATTTGAATTGCCTTTTCAAAGCCGTTTTTATACAGACATGATTCTTTGAAAATTGCTTATATTGCCCGAATAGAGTAGTGTCGAATTATGTTATTATAATTTATTTGTGTTATGGCACATCTTGGTATTCAAATCTTGAATATGAGAAATATTTGAAAATAACTTGGGGAAAAAATCGAGTTTTTTCTGTAGTTTCCTAATATCCTTTATATACAATTTTTTAAAATAATAAAGAGATAAAAAATTTTGGAGACCAAATTTAAAATCAGAAGAAAAAAGCTATTAAAGTCAAATCAAATAAAAACTGTCCGAATTTCAATGCGCACAAAAAATGTTCAAAACTGAGCAAACACTTCCTCGTTTTGAGCTTTGACGACCCATGGGATAAATATGACCCAAATTGTTTCTAAAAATTAAGGGAATGCAGTATGTCCTACCATAAATTTGATCCTCTGTGTTGTCCAATAGGATTCTAGAAAATCTGTTCCAAAAATTATTATGTATTTATTTATTTATTTATAAATTTGTGGTGATCCTACACTCACCAAAAAAAGTCTGTAATGGCAACTGAAAATTTTGCTGTTATTACGGGAAATTCTGCTAATTTGAGCCCAGCGGTATTTTTTGCTAATCTTAGCAACACATGTCTGCTGACGTGTAGTACAATGAAATTAGTAGAAAAATTAGTAGTCGCTACTAAATTTTAGTAGGCTTTTTGTAAAGTGGAATTTAAAATCTGTTTGCTAAAATCAGCAAAAAAAAATTACTAAATACTATTAATATTAGTACAGTTTTAGATTAATTTTTTTTATAGAGCATCAAAAATTTTGATTATATTTTTTAAAAAACGTTTTATACAAAATGAAAAAAAAAATCAAAAGCTTAAAAATCTTAAAAATTGTTAAAACATAAACGAATTTATCATTTTGTGTAATTTGGTAATTTCTGTTTGGAAAAATATTTTAGTAAATTTAAGGTTAAATTTAATTGTTTTTAGAGCTGATTTTTAGAACTAAAAAAGCCTTTTTAGTGCTATTTTAAGTGGATGTCCTCTTTTTAGAAATGAGTCGGTATCTTCACTTCCGACCCCTTTTTTAATCCTATGTAACATTTTAGGGCAATTTTAGTTTGTATGTATAAGTTAAAATTATTAGAAATAACATATCCTTCAATATCGACTTCTTTAAAATTACTAATTTTTTTTGCTAATTTTAGCAAATCGGTTTTCAAAAATTTGTAAAATGATTTCTGAAATTAGCAACAAAAATTTGTAGATATTCTGTAAAAATTCTGTAATTTGTAAAATGTAAATAGCAAAAAGATTTGCTAAATAATAATTTTTTTACTAAAAATCAGTACAAAAATAGTAAAGTGGGATTGAAAACCGTTTTTTACTAACTTTTTTTTCTGAGTGTATTGGCTTTGAGACCATATTGATCCAAACGGTTAGTATTGTGTGAAAGCAAGAACTATCCTCTGTCGATTCAAACGACATTTAAGAAAATCGTTTAAAAAATGGGCCAAATTTTAAAAGTAAATAAAAATAGGACATTTATCAACCATTGGCCGTCAAAGGGTTAACTTATATATTTTCTTTTGTAATTAGAAGTTGGCACTTACAACACCGCATCGCATTACTTTGTCGCTTATTAAAAGTTAAGTTATAATAGGTTATCAGGAGTTTAAAATAATGTGTTAGTTAATTTGTTACAAAAAATAAATAATAATTGGTTCTTAAGGAATAAATTTTTCATTGATTCCAAAGTATCATTTAGTTCTGATTTTCCCATTCTAAAGCAGTACTTAAAATAATATAAGTTAAACGTTAGAAATAGATATTTTCATATAAATTTGATTTTCATAACTATAGTTAGGTACTAAACTTTGGTTATTTTAAAACAAGTTATCAGGTTTAAGTAATTTGTATCAATTTTTAACTTTAAATATCGAATAAAGTAATTTAAAAAATATAGCTCGATTACTGAATGTGAATTAATGAAAGCTTTGTAAGCTGCAGAAATGGATTTTTTGTACTTTGCACCTTTATTTGTCTACAAATATATTCAGTTGAACCCCGATGGTCATAAGTTGCCAACTACTATGTACTTACTTAAAAAAGATGCCAAATGAATTTTAAAAGCTTAATTTGTCAGTTTGTTGTCTGTTACAAATTATCAACTTATGACCATTTATATAGAAAATTTTTATATTGATCCTACAAAACTGTTTCTATATGAATTAAAATTTAAATAAAAAATTCAAAATTTATTTGGGAACATCAAAAGATCTCATTTTTCACTAAAACATAAGAAGAGCTTTAGATGCAATGAAAAAGGTTCATAAAAAAGCTTCCACCCTATGGCACCCCAACGTAAAAATTATTGTTTCCGATACAAATTTTCACAACACCGGAATGAAAATCACTGTTTCTTTTGTTTTTCTTTTGCTGGGTGGTTACCCATCTGCACTCAAATCTCGTAAAAATGAGATTTCGGCACAAATCTCGAGATTTCCCATACAAATGGAAATCTGGCATGTTTTTTTTTGTTTGTGACACTATTTGACTTTACAAAAATAAATCAATTTCAATTTTATTAGAACTTTATTTTATTACATTTACAAATGAACATGAACGAGAAGAACGCTTTTTTCAAGAGGGATACAATTTCATAAAAATGTATTAGCTTTCCTAAATTTTGTCAATTTTAAACTGAGCAATTGAAATATTTGGGGAGACATTCTAAAACTTTCAAGGAACAACTACTCTGAAATTAAAAGGAATTTATAATACATAATTTGTAATTAAAAATGAGAACATTTTATATTTGCATTTGTTTTTACATAAGAATGTAAACTAAATGATTTCAGATACAAAAAACCAAAAATTTAATGTGGAGCAATATGTTGGACTAAATGAAAAGCAAAAAATTGTGCCCAACGGTATCCAGCAGGCTGGACAAAATTAGAGCGCCAAGTTGGCCCAAATATGAAACAATATGTTGCACCAAAATGGGAAACAACATCGAAGAGAAAGTGCGTTTGACCACAACATTTACATAACTAGCAATATGGTTAAAAGAACTGTATCCCAGCAAAAAAAGATCTTACCAGATAATGAGTCTAGTAAGGTTTTCACGTATTACCCTTTATATTATAATTCTAACTTTTTTTATATGGGATGCCAAAAGGTAAGGTGTTATGCTTACGTGCAATCTTACGAAAAATGAAGAATGTTGTGTTAGTCGTATGCATTCTTAAGGAATCAATTTTTCATTAATTCCAAAGTATCATTTCACTGATTTTCCTCTTCCAAAGCAGTTCTTTTCACAACTTCAAAAATGTGACTTTGAATAAAATTACACTTTTTAAATCTACGACGTGTAACTTATTTTGAAAACAGCCAATGTTAAACATTTACCACAGATATTTACATATAAATTTGGCATTTATAACTTAACTTTAGTCAGTTTGCAACAAATTATCAGCTATGAGTGATTTGTATCAATTTTTTACTTACAATTTACCAGATTTTAAATTCTTAAATAAATAAAGTTGCGTTTGCACTTCCATTAACGATGCTTCGATTTGACAGATGATATAAACAGCTGATTTATGTAAACCCCAATTTTATAAAAAAAATTGGCGTAAACTGAGAAAATTAATAAAAGTAATCAGAAATATGAATATTTCAAAAAAGGAGATTTTATTAACAAATGTGTCAGCTAAGTTCCCAGGTAGAAGCTACCGGGACATGGTGAAAATTGGCTAATGCCCGATTACTGATGTAATATTAAAATTAATTTAAAAATTCATAATTTATTTGGAAACATCAAAAGATCGCATATACCACTTAACCATAAGAAGGGCTTTAGATGCAACGAAAAAGAATCATAAAAGAAAACTTTCATCCTATGACACCCCTATGTAAAAATGATTAGTTCCGATCCAAATTTTCACAACACCGGAATTAAAAATAGCAAAAGGAGAGAAAAAGCCTTTTGCTATTTGTATTTTTGCTGGGCTATTTATTAATGTATTGCTTTCATTGGAAAGGGGATAGATGAGATATGAAAGGTGGTGAAAAACGAAGGAGTTAAAACACGGCAACTCTATAATTTTTTGAAATGTTAAATTTTAGATCTTCATATGTAAAAATGTGACAAAATATATACTGTTTTACTGCTGTACAGTTTGGCGGAATCACTCACTGAAAACAAAAAAATACAATTTTCAAGCGAATAAAAATAAATACGTCAAACAAAAAAAAAAATATATATATTTGTCAAAATTTAAAGACTTACCAATTTTAACTGAACATTTCTACTTTAAACTAAAATGAATATAATAATTTCTTTATAATTTTCTGTGAGGTATAACACTTTTTGTTGTATTAACCATAAAAAATCAAAATATATTAGCTAACATGGGCTTGTGTATGATTGTACTCGTACATGGGCTTACGTGATTCTAAACGTCCATGCACAATTTAAAATAATATCATATATTATATAGTGAATTCCGACAGATCATTGAATCCACATTTGTCGTAAATACTCATATGAATATACTAGCATATATGACCGCATGCGCCCATATACTCTTAAATTTTCGAACCGAAAATATATGGCCAACCAAGAAAAAAACTCCAACAACACTGAAACTAGAAGATGAAGTGAAGTTATATTCCGTTAATTTTATTAAAATTTCTTTATTTATTCATTAAATTATTTTTAGAAATAAAATTTTGTATTTAACTGAATGCATATTTTTGGGATCTTCAGGAGTTGAACAAAGTCAAACAGCATTGTAACGTATTTGTAAAAGGTCGCAAAATTAAAAAGATTAGCAAGAGTAAAAAAAATAAAAAACACATTTTCATCAAAAAAAAGCATTAAAGCAGACTTTATAAAATTTCTAAAAATATCGCTTTAAAAAAAACCGGAAATAATAAAATAGTAAATAAAAAATATGCCTGATTTTTTTAAAAAAGCAAGAATAAAACAACATGTGCAAAATAAGCAAAAAGAAGAAAAATATAGCAAAAAAGAGTTTCTAATAAATACTATACAATTTAAAGTTCTTATAATTCTAAGACCAACAATTCAACCTAAATTGTTTATTTGTTCAAACAAAAAAAGTTCTGAGGCTCAATTCTCGTTTTGTGAAACGGTGATATAAAAAGTTTTTTCACGTTTTCATAGTACTTTTGATTCGCGTTCTGTAAAACATATAAAGAAATATCAAAACGTTTTCATATAAAAAAGAAATGTGGAACGAAACAAAATTGTTTCACGATTGCACAGCACTGGCGATTCTTGTTTTGTGCAACAGTGCAACTAACTGTCAAAATATTTCATATGAAAAAATTGTTTACACCGACTATTTATAAGTGAAATACATATGGAGAAGGTTGTAAGAGGAAAGAGTATCAACGAAAGCCAAAAGGAGTATTTAATTAATTATTAGAAAAAGCATGTGGACATTGCAAACAACACACTTTTATTAATCCAATATTTACAGATTTGTAACTGCAGATGGTGCCAAATTCAGAGACGAAAAGTGTAACGATATAGCGGCGAGCCTTAGAAGTCTTCTTTGGACCCAAAAGAACGGTGCAAAATAGAAAAAGTATTGGAGCCACTTAAGGTTTTTTTTATTTATAGTTTATTTATATTCTTTATGAAATGATTTTTTTTCTTTAAGAAATATTAGACTTCATACGCGCACCAAATATAGTTCACTTAAAGCAAGCCGACATAAATCCATGAAGTGCTCATCGGTTGTCATCACAAACGGATTTTGGCCATCACGAAGTATGCGTCTCAGCACTCTCAAAAAATTCCTATAAATTATTAAATTATTTACTGCAATGAAATGCTTGTAACATCATTGTCTTATCTTTGTTTATGCCGAATTCTTTGAGTAATATCCAATAATACAATTAATCCAGACATTTTTATATAATTATTTAAAATAAATTTTACGAACTGAATTCACTTTTGTTTACGTTTTCCTCTCTATTGATATTTGCTTTAAATTTTGGATAACACAGTTAAAAAAGTTTCATGGGTACAGTGCGAATGAAACATTTTTTCATAATACTTATGAGAATCGCAAATTATGTATTTGTGAAAAGTTGGAGTGAAAAGTGCTTATGAAAACGAAAATGAAAAGTTTTTTTTTCACTTCACATTATCACAGAACAAGAATTGACCCCCGGCTTTTTTTGGAAGGCCTACTTATCACATCCCGGATAACTATTACTATAAACAAATACATATATAATACATAACTTCATATATTATTTCCATATATATATATATAATTTGATTTTCGCAAGAGCATGTATACTTTGAAGTACACTCAATCACGATGTCATGGACTTATAAAAACGTGAGTATATGAAAAATATATGATAAATACTCAAACCAACCAAATAATCAGGCAACTTTAACCCTTTAAATTACGCTCTTATAAAAGTACTAAACATGGAAAGTTTATAAACCATATGTAAGGTATTTAAAAATTTTTTTTCTTAATTAAAATTGCTGGTTCGATTTTACACATTTTCGTTGAAAAACTGTGAAAATAGTTGGGCGCGCTAGGGGCTTTAACATCATTATTTATGAGTTATAAATGGATTGATAAACTGACACATACCAGATTCCGCCCACTAGTTCGAAGCGTAATAGAAAACAAATTATTTTAAAAAAGATTCCGTATTTTAAGAAACGTTTAAATGCATTATATCATGGGTTAAATTAATTTTTGTATGCATTCCACAATTCAAACCACACATACATGCATATATTGCCACCAACAACAAGGTAAAAATAAAAACCCGGAACAGAAATGTCTGATATTGGTTACATTGACACAATTATGAACAAAAACCAAAAGCTGACAACAGAAAAATTGATGATGTTTTGAACAGCCAAAATAACAAAGTATGCATTCATGTCAACAATTATTGCCAATAAAGGTAATTATTATTGGCCACTACTGTCCAATTGGCAAAAATCAGACTACTTTATGATATAGAGTTTCATCATTATTAAACATGATTGTATGCAGATGTTGTTGATTATGATGATGATGACAATGATGAAACAAACAATGCCACACTTATGCTTTATTGGTTATTTTCGCTACATTTTTCCGTCCCTATGGTACCAAATTAGCCATGTGCATTAGGGGGCGCACTCAAAGGATGGGAATTAGGGCAAAAATTTGGTATTTATATTTGCATAATGAAGAGACCATTACAAAAAATATATTTTTTAGAATTCTTGTTTTATTAATATTTCTAAAGTTTTGCAGGTTGGTTGAAAAGTTCCTGCGCTCACCAAGACATGGCACTGCTAGCTCCAAACTTTTTTTTTCTCAAGTTAGTATAACTGTCCTAAGAACACATGCAAAGTTGCAAGTCATTCTGTCAATTCTTTCTTTGTTTACAAGCCATTTGAAGTTGACGTGTCATTGATTTTTTTAATATGGAAAAAATTGAACATCGTGCAGTCATTAGATTCTATGTTTTGAAGGGTTTAAAAGCAAAGGAAATTTATGAACAATTGTTAGAAGTGTATAAGGAGTCCTCACCTTCAGAACGCACCGTTGAATTTTGGGCTGGTGAATTTAAACGTGGTAGTACCGGTCTTAAAGACGACCCACGCGAAGGACGACCAAAAACTGCAACCACAGCAGAAATCATTGAGCAAGTACATAATATGGTAAGTGAAGATCCAAGTTTGACTAAGCGTGAAATTGCTAATGCCATAGGCATCTGAGACGAACGAGTACTCCATATTTTACATGAAGAATTACGTATGAAAAAACTGTTTGGAAAGTTAGTGCCGCACACATTAACAATTCAACAAAAACTGGATCGAAAAAAATTTCTCAGCGTAATTTGGAGCTTTTTATGCCGAATAAAACCGACTTCTTGCGTCGTTTTATAACTATGGATGAGACTTGGATCTACCACCATGATCCTAAATTGAAACAAGAACGTTTACAGTGGACTGAAGCTGGTTGTCCAGCTCCAAAGCAGGTGAAGTCACAACGATCAGCAAAGAAGGTTATGGCATCAGTTTTTTGGGATGTAAAAGGAATTTTGTTAAGTGATTATCTTCAGAAAGGTAAAACAATCAACTCTAAATATTATTGCAGCCTTTTGGATCAGCTGGATGAAAAAATTCGTGAGCAAAAAACCTGGTTTAATTAAGAAAAAAATCATTTTTCATCAAGACAATGCACTTGCTCACAAAAGTGTTTTGACGATGGCTAAATTTAAAGAATTAAAGTACGAATTGGTTGAACATCCACCGTATTCACCAGATTTGGCTCCGAGTGACTACTATCTCTTCAAAAATCTCAAACAATTCCTTCGTGGAAAGCATTTTTCGTCGAATGAAGAGACCATAACAGCCATAGACGGTTATTTTGCAGAGCTTTCGGAAAACCATTATAAGGATGGGATAAAATTATTGGAAGATCATTGGAACAAGTGTATTGAGCTTCTAGGAGATTATATTGAATAAAAAAATATATTTCGTAACAAAAACAGCATTCTTTCATTTCGAGCGCAGGAACTTTTCAACCGACCTGTAAAAGCAAATGTGGAATTGTGGTATGCTCAAACGTTCATACATAAGGATACAATAATAATTAAGAGAAGACTGTATGCGTTACTTCACTCAGAAAAAAAGTTAGTAGAAAAATTTGTAAACGGCTTTAATCCCACTTTACTATTTTTTTTTACTGATTTTTAGAAAAAAAAAATTATTTACCAAATCTTTTTGCTATATACATTTTACATGTTTACAAATTTTTGAAAATCAATTTGCTTAAATTAGCAAAAAAAAAATACTATTTTTAAAAAAGTGGATATTGAATGAAATGTTTTTTCAAATAAAAACTTCAAGCTTTAGTTGCCTTAAAATGTTACATAGATTAAAAAAGGAATTGGAAGTGAATATACCGATTCATGTCTGAAAATGAGACATCCACTTAAAATAGCACTAAAAAGTTTTTTTAGTTCTAAAAATCAAATTTAAAAATAATTAAAATTTGACCTTAAAAGTAAAACAATATTGACTAAATTATTTTTCAAAACAGAAATTACCAAATAAAAACAAAATGATTAATTCGTTTATGTTTTAACAATTTTTAAGATTTGTAAGCCTTTTATTTTGCTGGGCACAAATTAGCAAAATTTCCCATAATAACAGCAAAATTTTCAGTTGCCATTACAGATTTTTTTTGGTGATTGTAGCTTAAAAGCCCGATACTTCATTATGTGTAGTTTTAAATATCAAAAAATATGCAGAAGTAAATATTATTCTTTTTTCTAATGATTTTAATCTTTAAATAAATTAGTTTAACTTTTGAAGTTGATGTTTTAAATTAAAGTTTTGAATTTCTGATTTATAAATCATTCAAGGGAAATATTCTTAGTCTTAACTGTTTTAGTATAACTTGTTCCCCTTTTTCTTCCGTTTCATTCTCCTTGTCTTGTTAAATTCCCCTTTGTTTCCTTTTCATTCCATTTCTTTCTTTAATTGCACTCATTCCCCATTCCGTGATATTTCTTTACCTTGTCCAGTGTATCGATTTCACTCGTTATCAGTGTCATTAAATTCCGTTCACCTTGTATAATGTTTCAATTCCACTCATTCCCCGTATTATTACATATTGCATATCTTTGTACTAAGTTTGACAACAGCTACATTTCTTGGACCATTTTACTCCTATAACACCATTTGACCATCTTACTCTCCTAATACTGTCATTGATAAACGCCGAAGCTCTTCTCTGTACACGTTCCAAATGTTTCAAAATAGACCTTGAAGCACCTGCCCATATATAGGAGTTATACTCACACTGTGATTATATTCTCTTTTTTTCAGTTTTTAATCGGTTATCGTTCTCCTCCACTTCATAATAGATATATAAAAATGTACTTTAGTCTTTCTCTTCATTTTGTTTGTAAAACTAGTGCTTAGCCGGAATATTTAAGATTTCAAAAATATTACATTATCTTATATTTTACAAGTTAAAAATGATTTTTTTATAAAAAAGTATAATGTCAAACAGGATTGCTTCTTTTAAAAAGTGTGTTTTTTATACAAATTTTACTGGTTTTATTAAATTTAAGGTATTTGGAAAATAGCAAATATTTTGTATTACAAATTGTCAAAAGCAAAAATTTTACTGTTTTCGAACTAAGAACAATTTTATTTTTTGCCTTAAGTTAAAAGAGGTTAGCGTTATCCTAGAAAATCTAAATTTTTATTTGAGTAGTAGTTATAAGTGAACCCTATAAAAAAAATTTTGTATAATACTAAAAATAGTTTACAAGGTGGCGCAAAAGTAATCTTCCTATCAGAAAATGCTATAAATTTTGCGATTGGCCCCTAATGTCAGTTCTGTTTTGACATTTGTGTAGTAAACAAATGCGAAATACACGTTAATAAACAATGTTACGCTACACTGCTCCAGAACGCGGAATATTGGTGACTATTTATTTGAGCAATAATGAAGATGATTTTTCATCAAAAATAATCATGAATGATCAGGCCCATTTCCATCTTAGTGGGTACGTAAATAAGCAAAATTTACGCTTCTGGGGCACTGAAAATCCGCGTGTAACCCACGAAGAGTCATTACACCCGCTCAAAGTCACTGTAAGGTGTGCTGCTTTCGCTGGAGGAGTCATCTGACCTTTTTTCTTCGAAAACGTCGCGGGCCAAACGGTTACTGTGAATGGTGAGCGCTACAGAGCAATGATCAACGAGTTCTTTTTGCCGCAAATTGATGAATTGGGATTGGAAAACATTTGGTTCCAACAGGACGGTGCAACGCCATACACTGCACGTGCCACAACCGATATGCTGAAGGATGCATTTCCCGGGCGCCTAATCTCCCGTTTTGGCGATTTGCACTGGCCGGCAAGATCGCCTGATTTGACCGCTCCAGACTTCTTTTTGTGGGGCTTTTTGAAGTATCGGGGTTTATGTCAACAAGCCTCAGACTCTTGCAGCTCCTAAAGACAATATCCGTCAAGAATGTGAGGACCTATCGCCGGAAGTTTTGGCCAAAGTGATGGAAAATGCCATAAAAAGGGCTCAAATGACAATCAACTGTGGCGGCGGCCATTTACATGACATCATATTCTCGACTTGATGTAAAAAAAATTAAAAGACCAAATAAAAATAATCCACAAGAAGAATCAAAGTTTTTCATTTTTTTTAAATTACAGCCAAAAAACATCGGAAGGTTATTTTTGCGCCACCCTGTAAATAAACTGAAAATGTAATTTAACATAAATGAAAAATCAAAAGTACTTTTTATTTACTTTTAAATGTAAATAAATTAACTTTCCATATTCTTAAATAATAAATTATTTTTTCATTTATTTTAAAATTATATCACCTTTAGTTATTTCTTTTAACTGTCAACTAATTAACTACGAAAATCTGCAAAAAAATTAAATGAATGACTTTAAGTTATTTTTTTTAACTATGGGACAATTTACTACAAAAAAAAAATATTTTTGTAACAAATAATTTTAAATGGAAATATTAACTGTAACAGAAAATCCGTATTTAAGAATAATTTAATCTTTAAGTCATGTGTGATTAATCTATTTAATCATTTGAAAACAAATCTGCGGATAATTTTTTAAATAAACTACAATCAGTTAATATGAAAATATTTTTAGTGCAGTAATTAATTCTTTATTCTTATATTGTTTGCATATATATTTTTTGCAATATTGCCCATTTTTTGCTAAAGGCCGCAAGTTTGAGGCAAATATTTAAAAAAAAGTCTAGATCTCTAATCTTAATGGAGGTCAGCAAATTTTGGCCGCGATTACATGTAGTTCCGAAAGATAAGTGCCAAACCAAGTACCCTAATATACAATTCATACTGAATGAATATTACTCATACATCAAAACAATCATGATGATATAAATGACGATAATGATGACAATGCTACTCTTATGACATAACGTGGTTATTGGACTTGCAATAAATGCAACAAACATCGTTCATTTATGTAAGTTAACATATATACTTAACATGAATACTTTAAAGTATGACGATAAAATTTTGTTTTACTTTTTTCTTAAATACTCACTGTAGTTTGCATGTGTATGAGTTATTGTTACTCCATACTCCATGAATACACTGGTTTTGGTTACTTCTGCTACTAAAAGGGGAACGCCTAAATTTGTAGGAAAAGCATTTGACACTTTTGTTTTGAAGCGTAATCGTTAAGAAATTATTATATCTAAAATTCTAAATAGCTAAGTTTTAATTTGAATTTTTAAAACATCAATTATATTTATGATTTCTACTTCTTTTTTTATTATTAATTTCAAAGCAATTTAACCCTGTAACAGGCAAGAGCTTAATTTTAATGACAACAGCTTGTTAATTTATTTTTAAAATAATATTTGCCAAAAAACAAATAAATTGAAAACTGAAGTTGAAAATCTGTTTTATTTTAGTCGCCAGGTGGAGAAAAAGAAAGGCTGCCTCAGGGCATCCTTGCCTGTTTACGGTAAAAATTATAAACAGGTAGAGTTTTATTAATTAAATGAGTTTTATTCAAAAAAGGATTTTTTTTGTTTAAAAAGCAAAAACTTATACTAGTTTTGGTAATAATATGTAAAAGAAACAGTTTTTAGTATTTGAGCAACATAAATGTATATCACACTTTTTGCATTTACATTGTGTTGGGGGCTTCTTATAGAGTACGGAAGCGAAAAATTTCCTTGAAAAGCTACTTCGTTGACATGAATGCGCATCGATGTGTTTCGCCATATTGTATTTTAAAATTCCGTTGTCTACTTTCGTATTTCATCTAAACCTGAAAGTAAATCAGAAATTTATTTGAAAAATTATGTATGGAATAACATATTTAGTAGTACCTGAACCAGATAATCCCTCATTTGTTGGCGAAACAAGTGGATCAGTATCTTCAATAGAGGGTAATGGCGATCGAAGTCTCTTTCTTGAAGCTGATTTTGGGATGTTAGGGATCTCCTCTGTAGTTACCGCTACAGAACCCAACGATGATTGAGGTAAATCATCAATTGAAAGGTTAGTAGACAACGTATGGACATCCTGAGTCGAAATGTTACTCGATTCCGTTTCCTTTGTTTCCCCAGACTAACGTAAAAAAAGTTCACTACCTTTAACTTCTTCAACAATATCATCATCCTCATAATTGGGATTTTCAAATTCATCATTACTGCTGAAATCTGATAGCTCTTCATGGGTTTCCACTAAATCCATAAACTTTTGCACTACATCATCAATCAATTCAGAAATATTAATTTTTTTTTTCTGGAAAATATATCTGGTTTTTCCATTTCTTAAAAGTAAAATCCACAATACAAAAAAAAAATATATATATTACAGTGAAAATGCCTTAGGACACAAAAATTGCCATAAACGGGCAAGAGTGTCCGGGCTGCTATCATATTTTTGCGTTTAAAACAAATCATATTATTATTTTAATAACCATTTTTGGTTTAATTTTAATAATTATATATAAACTACTTACCAAAAATTATTTTTTGTATTTTTTTATTTGGAAGTCTGTTTTTTATTTTACAAAAATTATATTTTTTTCAATATTTTTTTTCTAATCACACTGACTTCTTGCATAAAAATAAAAACATAACACACAAAAGTAATTCTATTGCATTCAACCAAAAATATAACGGTAAACAGAATAATAAGTAATCGAAAGAAATAGGAAAAAACGGATAGCTGCCTTGAGGCATCCTTATCTGTTAGAGGGTTAAAATGGCTTAACTGCAAAAATAAGCTTTCATTGGAAAAATATATTTTTATTAGATAATGATATAAATTTCAATTAAAAATTTTCAATAAGTTTCCTTCGTTTTTAAATGATCAAAAGAAAATTAAGGCTCACTTATTTAATATACATGATTATTCAAATTATAACAATTTATGCTAGCAAAATTACCCCACTTTGTGGTCTGGCATATGCTTGCCATGACCAATCGTTGATATAATTTTAATATTGTTACATTTCAAGAAATTAAGTTTAAAAAATATCTCAAATGTTAAAACTTTAAATTAAAAAAAAAACCCAAAAATATTTTTAACCATAAACAAATAGGTGTAAAACTTTGAGGTATGATTTAAAATTTTTTTCAAACCTTTTTTTTTTAATCTTATCTAATTTAATAACAAAATAAGTATTCCAGGAGACCTTTGGTAATATTTTGGTGTTACCATACCTTTTAAACTGGCAATACGTCATACCCCTTACCCTTGCACTACCTCAGATACTCATTAAAAAGCTCCTTATCTTTTAAAATATCAGGTTTTGTTATAGAAAAGTAAAAGGTTACCTACCTCTATTTCTTTTTTCTCCGAGACGAGGTTTTTGGAAATTCCTACGGGGAGATACAAGAAGTGGGAAAACTCCTTGCCCAAACCTTTTTGGCGGAAAAGCTGATATTTACAGTATGCGATCCCTGAAGTATGATCTTAATCATTGATAAAGTATAGTTTGGAATTCTTTTCAGGGCCATGGCGAAAAGTCTTATCTAAGCCCAAACTTCTGGAGTTAGAAAGTTGAAGTTTTCTCCTCCTTTGTAGAAATTAGCTAAGACTAATTTTTTAGATAATCCCACAGAAGGGTCAAAAAGTGAAAAATTTTACCCCAAAAAAGCTGAAAGATAGTTCGTAAGTTCCTTCACAGTCGTAGATATTCACTCAGATAGGAATACTGGAAATTCCTATGGGGAGTCACAAAAATACTTTCCCTAACAGCCATTACCATCCGCTGCAGTTAAGGAGTTAAAATTTGGTACGAAGGTTCCTCCTATGGTTTAGACTTCAGCTAGAAACGGATTTTAGGAAAAGATAACGGGGAGAGGCAATACAAGAGAAAAGTCTCTTATATAGGTTCCCTCTATGGCGTAGAGATGAGTTCACTTGGTATTTGGAAAATTCCTACAAAGAACGGAAAAAAGGCGAAATGTCTCCCGCTTAATGACCTGTGCAAGCACCTTTGCCTTGATGCGTGAAATTTGTAATATGTAAGTTATGGACTATAGGGAAACTCATTGATAAAGTGTGTTTGGTATTCTCGCCAGAGACCTGGTAAAAATGGGAATTAAAATGGCGGAAATCCTCGCTCGACAGATCAAACCTAGACCAAAAATTAAAATTTGGAATGAAACTTCCTCCTACTTCTCCATCCGTCGGAATTTTTTAAAAATCCTGTGGGGTGAAAAAAAGTGGGAAATTCTCTTTCCAAAGCCGCTAGAACCAGGAAAAAAAAATTTTGCATGTAGATTCCTCCTACTGCGTACACAACTACTCAGATGGGATTTTTGGAAAGGGATTTCTCCACTTGACGGCCTGTCCAAATCCCGCACCCAGAGAAAATATTGGTTGCAATTTGATCAAATTCGTTAACATTTATTTGTGAGGATTTAATTTTATTTGGAATAACCTAATATCCATTAATAAATCAAAAATTTTGTATTTGCAATTAAAAAAAGGAAAAATGAAGCGAAAATCAATCCTATTATTCAATTATTGGTATTTCCAATCATCTTTAAAAATAAAATTCGTTTAGTATTTGTGTGCGGTGGAAGCAACCATTTATTTAGTGAATATTTGGTACAAAATATCAAATTTATTAAAAAATTTTCGATATTAAAAAGTAAAGTAAGGTTATTCTGATCAAATATATCATATAACTAGAGTTTCAGTAGAAGCAACCGAATTGTGGATTGTATTGATAATAGACGTCACTAATGATTGGTATTGATAAGTAAATTTTATAGTTACATTTCTTTTCCTAACAAATTGTTTAAATTAAAAATTAGCCATAAAAATTCATAAGTGTTTGTGGTGTAGTAGGTAGAGAGTTAGCTCAGTACTCATAGTTACCGAGTTTAAATCCCGGAAAAGGCAAACATTTAAAAAATATTTTTTTTAATTACAATAAAACATTAAAATGTTTAAATGGCAAATATATCAAAGAAAATTTAAATTAGGTGTGGTGCAGTAAGCAAGAGTGTGATCTATAAATCTGATTGCCCAGGTTCAATACTAGAAAAAATTTAAAATAAAGTTTTTTTAAATAAAATTTTGTGGAACGTAATAATATTTCTGTGGAATATAAATATTAAATTGTACAACTGAATATTGGCTTTTACAACTAAAAATATAATTTAATATGAAATATTGTCGTAACCGCCAGAATTCTTTCGGTTGGCAACAAATTCGGTGGCCACAAGTGATACTTTTTTCTGGGTGCGCACTTTTGACCGGTCAGCATTTTTTCTACGCTGACAACGTAGTGGGGTTTTCTCGCTAAATGGATTATTTTTTTTTTCTAGATATGTTAGTTTAAATAGCATAATTTTATGGAGAACAACATATTTATTTTAAATTTGGACCAAAATTTAGAAAATATAGAGCAACATTTTAAAAAACATGAAAAGTTTAAAATACACAATATTTTATTGAAGGTTTTGAGTTTAATTGGCCAGTATTTTAGAAATAATAATTATAGAAAACGTTTTAATACAGGCGGCCCCTTAATATACCTACGAGTAAACATATGAATGTGTCAATTTTCGAAATGCATTTTGTATGTGCTGGCAGACGTAATTATAGCCAGTTGCAGTAGTATTTGCCGTATTAAGTTTCACTAAATAAGAAAAAAGTGATATCATGGTGACATAGCCCCAATGGATATTATCCCAATTTCAGAAACATTTTCGGAAATAATAACAACACTGCAGGTTGGAACAATAACGCAAGCATTCAAAGAAAAAAAAAGAGGAAATAAAGCTCAGAATTATGGTTATAATCCCTATATAATTCCATATTATATTCACTGTGTGTTTTCCACTGGCAAAGGTTTTTTATGCAGTAGTCGGACTGCGGTCGGAATTAAGCATTTTCTCTTCTGGGGTATGTTCAACTTCGGCTTCGCTATATAAAGCTATTTTATGTATAAATACAATATTATTAATACTAATAAAAACCATAGTCCTCATCAGTTCTCATCAGAAGCTAAAGTTTTGGAAGAGCTAGAGCAGAGCAAAAAACCTTTATGAAAATATTTTACATACCGTTTTTGTCTTCTAAGCTAGTAATGAAACACGTACTTAAGTTGTAAGAGTTTTTTTTATATAAATACAACATTTTTGGTCTTCAACTTTTAGTAGCGTCATAGTGCTACTGGTGTGAGTGAGTCTCGTACAGCCTTGCTTTTTATGAAACTGCTAGTAATATATTGTATCTACTGCATGTTTTTAATAGAATTTGTTAGCTGCTGCCTCCCGGTTTATTATTTCTTTAGTTCTATTGCAAACAACTACATTTACTTCATAATTTTTATAAGAATTTTATGTTGAACGGATTTCAATCATTTAAAAACTATTTGTTTTCCATTGGTATTCTTCCCTATGAAAAACTTATTGATCTATTGTACGTGCTGTTATTATGATGATTATTTTGAGATGTCTATTTGTGGTTATTTTTGTTTTTTTTTAACTCAATTTTGTGTGTAAAACTACTGTCAGTCACATGAATAGAATAACCGTTGCAGTTGTAGCATTGACTTTTTTTGTACTCAATATTATTTGTAAAAATATTGTCACTTGCATTAAATACTTGTGTAAATTGTTACTGTGAAATTTTTAAAATTCTTTTATTTTGTTGTTAATTTATTTTTTATCGCAATCCTCAATGCAAATTTTGTAAATATTTTTTTTTCACAATTTTCCCTTTTTTTATAATAACCCAGCAAAAAATGATCTCTTCTGTGAAATTATAACAAACTAATCCATATACACAAAAACTTTTATACAAAACACATAAAAGTACTTACATGGTACTTCTTGAATTTTAAATAAAGGTCGCTTATAAATTTAAACCAAAAAATTTCAATTGGAGGTGTTGAAAAATATTTAAGTTATTTGTTTTTTATTTTATAAAGCATTTTCCACAAAGTAAATAGTCTATTGCCTCAGTTCGACATTTTTGGACATTATAAAAAAGTTTTTGTATTCGTGAATCTGTTAAAGCTGCAATTTTAAATGTGTTAGGTTTTAAAAGCTATTAATTTTTCTGTACTTTAGTTTTTTTTTTTTTTTTTGCTGGGAAGTTAATTAAAAAATAAATTGTCAATGTTGCTGTATCTGATTTCATTATTTATATTTTTTTCTTTCATTTGGAGTTGCATTATTTGTTGTTGATAAATTTATATACAGATGCATTTTGAAATGTAATTTATCTTTGCGGTGGTGATGAAATGCCATCGAAATTTGTTTTGTTCCTTTTATTTCTTTTTTTTTTACAACGCATTAAATTGAATTTTTTGCTTTGTACGTATGAATGAAAAAATGTAAATGTTTTTATTTTTTTGCAAATCTCAGTTCAATGTTTACAATATAAGTTTTGGTTTAAATGTATGTGAAAATAAAACATGAAATATTCTGCCAGTTAAGGCTAACTAAATTTTCTAAATTAATTGCATATATGCAGATATTTTAAACTCGAAACTTGAATTTACGGCATACTTGAGTGCAAGCTAAATCTAAGGTCAATGCATATGGAGTTTCTCAATTTTTGTACTTTGTATTTTATTTAACCGTACACCATTTGCAGCTTTAATTCAAAATTTTACAAAATAATTTTAAAATTGTGTTAAAATGTTTTAAAATAATCGAACATAATTTTAGAATTGTGTAAAAATTAATTCAAATTGTCCAAAAAGGTTTTATAACTGTCCAAATATTATTTAAAATTGCTCGAAAATATTTTAAAATTATCGTTGATGTTAGTCTAATTGTGTGTTGTTTTCGAGTTTGTTAATTTGTTTCCAAACACTCAATATAAAAAAGACAATCATCAACAAGCAATTGCCAAAGGGGAGAAAGGTTGGGTAGCGTTAACCGAAAATACTAAGTATTATATCCTGCTGGCTCTGTGGAATTTCCCAATTTTTATTCTCTATAATTTACAATAAAATAATTTATAAAAAGAATATGATTATATGATCTAAAATCCTACTAATACTATTCATTTATTTTCTAAATTAAAATAATAATAATGTTAAAAAAAATTGAGTTCATTTTTCATAGATTGATTTACGAGCCAAATATATACTTTTTTTGGAATGCTGACGAAATTTCTTCTTATTTTAGTACCCACAGTTATATATTACAACGCATACCGGAAAAATGTTCTTTTTTATTTCACAGTGCACTTTTTCCGTTAGTTAATCGTCGAATGTACGAAACTTGTGTAAATTTTACGAAATAGATTTTACCAAACTAATAGTAATTTTTCGTAATGTTTTGTTATTGTTTTTACATGGTCTTTTTATATTTTAAATGAAATTAACAGTATTTCATTTTATTTTAAATAAACATTTAAATAAAGGATGATTTCAAAAATTGTAAACTAAATATTTTAATTTTAAATATAGAAAAAGTAAATATCCAATAAAAAATTTTAGAACCCGTTACCTCTAAATTTGTTCTAGAATTAGATATTTTAAAAATAAAATATAAGGTATCACTGTTCCAGAACCACTCCTAGTTCTGGGACCGGTTCTAAACCAATGTGTTCTAGCTTGGATAAAACGAACCTTTACTAATGGGTTAAGCTACATACAAAAAGAAATGGTTATATAACCTACGCTAATGCGATACCTGTTTTTTTAATGGGCTGGGCACGTAAATATTAGATATTGTGGTTACCACTCACTTTTTTGAAGCAATTATACATACATTATATCTATATGTTGATGTGTTACAAACGCAATGACAAACTGAACATTTTTTAGAATTTTCGTAATTAGTTCGGATATTTGGTTTTTTGAATATTAATGAAAAACTTTAATTATTAAAAAACCGCTTATTTTTTAAATATTTAAAAAGAAATGTTCAGATGTACTCGGTATCGGTTCAGTGGTGTTCGTCGCAGTTATCGCGAACATTTAAAAATATTGCAATTTTAGTTTCTAAAAGTTTTTAACCATATCGATCGATGGTTATAACTTTGGGACTTTTACCTAAAGACATATTCAGAACTTGAACTATGGAAAGAGATGAGGAGCCCAAAAAAGGATGTATGATGGAGTATCGTTTGTCATGCTCTTAATTTGTATTCTAAATTAATTTTTAAACTAGATGCAATTTTTCTAAAAGTTTTGAAAATATCCGGGTTTCTGGTGGAAAGTTAAATGCTACAAGTAGGTTAGGTTAGGTCGAAAGGAGGATGAAGCATTGAAATGCACCCTTATATCGTTACGATATATACCTAGGCCTCTGCTGGGCCTATTGTGCGCTCTTTAAGAACATGGAGATTAATTGTTAACGTCCATTGTTCAGAAACCTGGTTTCCCGAACGTAACTCCTCAAGCTTTTCCAGTCGACGTTCCTCAGGGATTCTAGGTCCGATATAACATCGCTCCCAAGGTGCCTGGATCTTAATTCTGCAAATGCCTGACAGTGACAGAGAAAGTGCTCCAGCGTCTCGCTTCCCTCGCCACACACTCTACACTCGTCGGAATCTGCCCGTCTCATCCGGACAGTTGTGCCCGTAATCCTGCATGACCAGTCAGGATACGTACCATCATACTGACCTCTGACTTACTCCCATTAAGGAGGCCTTTAGTCCTCTTCCCGTCTGGGTTACCCCACAAAGTCTAAGTGGTCCTGGGTACCGTCCCATTGTTCCAACAGGCCGTATGGGTTTCTCTTGCCCACGCCTTTAATTTCGCTTTCGTTGCCTCAAATGGTTTTGCGTTCGCAAAGTTAACTGCCTCGAGTTCTCTTCCCCCGAAAACTAGTGTATTGGCCCTTTCGTTCCCGGCTATCTCGGAGTGGCCCGGTATCCATATAATATGGAACCTGCCCCCGGAGGAAAACTCAGAAATGGCCCTTCTACAGTCCAGTAAGGTTCGCCATTTGGCTATCGGTGAATATGTTAGCGCCTACTCGCCCCATATTCGATTCAATCCATCCCACACACTACATAATAGCACGAACTTCCGCTTGGAAGCTGGTGTTGTGATCAGAAAGACGGTAGGATATCTCGGTTTCCGGATTCTCAATATAGACCCCCATACCCGTTTTATTCCTCAAGTTAGATCCGTCTGTGTAGCAACAGATCCGGGCATCTGCTTCAGAGTTCCGCTCGACCATTCTACCCTATCAGGGATCTGAATCTCGCAGTTTCCGACAGTTTCCGTCTCCGCTATGCGGTCGGACATGTTAAATGAGTGTGTATATCTGGACAACGTGCCCAGTATACACTGATGACCTGCTCTGAAATCACCTTTATATACATCACCTGCGTTTCGATAGGTGGTATATCCAGCAGTGTCTCTAGAGCCTTGGTTGACGTGGTGCAGATAGCCCCACTTATACCCAAGCAACACGTACGCTGGATCCCCTGAAGTGGTCTTATGATGCACATTTTGTCCAAGGAAGTCCACCAGTCGATATGAGTCGATTGTGGTGAGTTGTTAAATCTGAAACGGCGGTTGGGGAGAGGCTATTTGTAATGCTACAAGTATCCATCACATAAGCTATTTGGTCATTCTTATGACCATCGATATAATCCTTTATAGTTTAAAAAAAAATTTGGAATGAAATTTGGCTTATTTTTCAAAAAAATAATATAATATAATAATATAATTAGATAATACTAAATATATATTACTCATATGCCCCCATGCACCCAAATCTAGAAAATTATATCAATTGCGGCTAATGAATTTGTTGCCAATCGATTTCTGGCTGTTACGACAACTGTCTGCAATGTTGCAATCATGATTTCTCTCTGCGTGCAGTCTTTAGTTTAAGCAGTCGAATTTCTCACAGTTTAAAAGTTCAGTGAAAAAATCAATACAAACGCCTTTAAGCAATAAATTCAAAAACTAATTTAGCATCATTACTGATAACAAATGTATAAATAAAAAAACATTATATACAATTGAATAAAATCCTTTTAAATAATAATTTGTATTAACACATTTTCAACTTGCATACATAATTTCCCTAACCAGAAATGGGGATTAGATATGTAAAATTCAAAAAAAAAAAAAAAATGTAACAAATTCTTTTGTTACTTTTATAAAAACCACAAAAAGAAAAATAAATACAAATTGCCGTCATAAAGCCAGCAGCCATACAACCCTTTCGTTTATGAAAAAAGAAATTTACAATATGAAAAAAAAGGAAGCTACGAAAAAAATATAACACAGATATGAATGTATTTTAACTTGGCTGTAATTTGCAAAGTCAAGTGACAGCTTAAAAATTGAAAAATTTTGTAACTTTTCTTACTCACTACACAATTTTAACATTAACAAATATATATTTTACTTGCTGGTGGTAAGTTTTTTTTGTTTGGTTTCTTTCAAACACAAACGATGATGAATATAAAAACCGCTTTGATCATTTATTTTGTTGGTACTAGTGAAAAAATACAATATAAAAAAGTGCTAACAAAAAAACAAAAAAACCAACAGCCAGTTACAAAACAAGGCATAAAAAAAAACTTTCCCAAAAAAAAGTGCACAAAAAATAGTATAGTATACTTTTGGGATGAGCTGGAAAAAGGAAATTGTAGTATAACTTAAGGCACATAAAAATAACAATTGAAATAAATGAGCAGAGAACAAATAAATACATTATACCAGTAATAACAATCAGAAACAATGGGACAACATCTTAGTAGATGATTTTTAATATATGGAAGGTCATACAGCAACATTCACATACTTTTAAACTATTTGCTTTATTGGCTTGACTGTTGCCAGTAGCCTTAAGAGCAAGTCTTTATATATTTCTTTCAATAAAAATATAAATTTAGCTCCATAGTGGAATATACGTATTTTAGGCTGTTGTTTTCATTTTCTCTCTATCTCTCACTTTAAACACTTGTTAGATTTTCTGATTGCAGATTTTTTCTTTAAAGAAAAAAAAAACTAAAGCCTATATATAAAAGTTTATGAAGCCTGTATAATTTTATATTTTTTAGTTGTTTTTTTGTTAAATTTTTCTTACAATTTTTTATGAATATTAAAACTTAATTTTTTGCAAGACCACAGTGTATAGTGTTAAGTGTATTTTTTAGAATTTTCCTGTATTTTTTTGACTTTGGCTTTGTTTGGTGTTTCTTTTTTGTGGGCTGTTTTGTTTAAAATTAGAAATAGTTGTTTTTTTTTTGTTCACTAGATGTTTTTGTTAATTAAAAAATACACTACCATTGGCTATCAATTGATTTTTAAATTTCAATTAGTTTTCTTTAAGAAGCTTGAAAAACAACATAACATCTATTACTACCCTAAGTATGGGAACATTTTTCTGAATTTAAGAGTGTTAACTAGTTAACAGTAGGGTATTCAATCGGTTAATCATTAATCGATTAATCGACCAATTTTGTTAAACAATTGTTTGACTAATAACAAGTAAAAAAGGGCTAAATTCAGCTGTGCCGAATCTTTGAATACCCTCCACCAATAACCTAAAAAGAAGTTCTCTAAGAAAACTTTTGAAGTAAAATTTTTTGGATGTGAAAAGAACTTTTTTGGAATTAAAAAAATTTAGAGGTGAAAAAAAATTTTTGAGGTGAAATAATTTTTTGTTGTGAAAAAAAATTTTAGTCGTGAAAAAATGTTTGAGGTGAATACAAAATATTTACTGCTAAGTGACTGGTGAAAAAAATATGAGAAAATATGTTATGTACCAGTCGCTACTATGAAATTGTACTAAATTTGTATGGGCAACTTAGAGGCACCTTTACACTTTCACTAGTTTTTTTAACCATTGACTGCACAAAAAAAAAAAAGTTTTAAAGCATAGTTTTTGTCAAATACTCAATTTTGATTCGGCTAATGGAGACTGCTCTGCAGCTGAATATGCCTAATGGAGAGAATGCACTTTCTGATGCGCCACGTATTGATAAGTAGTTGCAACGAATATTCTTTCTTTAAAAAATTGAAGTGTGTTTGTCTAATGGAGAGAATACAGCAAAGAAATTAATTTGTTAAAGAAAGAACATGAGTTGTAACTATTTGTCAATAGATGGCCCATCAGAAGGTGCATATTTTGCTGCAGAGCTAGTCTCCATTAGACATATTGTGCTACAATATGCAGTAGAGTATTATTGATTTTCTATTTTCTTCGTAACATAAATGAATATTTGCCAAAAATTATGAAAAATATATATTTTTATGTGCATATTATACCTCAATTTTTTAAATCAATATTCATTTAGATGTTTAAGAGCACAATATTGCACTTTATTCATGTGTATTTTTTTATGAAAGAAAACATTAACATAAATATACATTTGCCAATCCCTCAACTCTCTTATTACGTCAAACATTTGAAAATTTGACTTTGAAATTATGTAATAAGTCCACCAGTAACATCTTAATGCATTAGAATTTGACGTTTGTAGTTAATTTAATATATTTGGTAAATAAATTAATTGAAAGCCTAATCCAAGGCTATATCGCCATGGGGTGCCAACTATTCAAAAATACCGGCACTAAAGCAATTATGCATTTTGCTCTTTCTTTATATATCAATTTCTTTGGACCTAGCCATGGGGCAGGGTATTGATTTAGTTAATTCAGCGATACCTATTCAAAAGTAGCGGCACTAAAGCAATTATGTATTTTGCTCTTTCTTTAGATATAAATGTCTGTCTAAATTCATAAATTTAGACAATAAACAATTAAAAATAAACTACATTTTTATATATAGAATTGAAAATTAACTAATTGAATTTGCCAACAAAATTGAATTTAAATAAAATAGTTATAGTTGGAATGTTTGAACTATGAATTGTTGTGAATTGTAAATAACATAGAAATTATCTAAATTCATATTCTGGTTTTGAAACATAAAGATAAATTGAAGTTTCTTTATACCTAAAATAATTACTTACTTGACTTACTTTGTAACCATCAACAGAAAAGGTGAGCACAATAAAGCACTTCCTAAAAATACACTAAACTAATTTTTTTATTTTCATACTTTTTCCCATTTTTCCCAACTCAATCAACAACTCCTTTATAATTGTCTCGAGCTGCGAGAAATTATAATCCGAGAACAAAGGGCCTAACTCTTCTTCATATTTAGGTGCCCAAGCTATACAGTCCACTCCAAACTCAACCTTAAGCCCTAAATACCCCAGCTCAAGTTCTGCCCTTTTTCAATGTCTTTGGTTACAAAAACAAAAAATACATTTTATGGAATGAAACGAAAAACCAACAAAGCTTAACAGAAAAACCCAATCAGGTTTACTATATCTCCTATAGTAGCCAAAGAATTGGAGATATTTTAAATGGAAAATCCTAAGAAAATGCATCGGGAAAAATTATGAAAATTTCATAAAACGATTTTTAAATAGTTGCGTCTATGAAAATGCCGATGTTCTACCCTTCTGTAGGTACGCCATGTCGTCGCAAGCCAGATTTGTTGAGAAACTTGAGCTACACGATAATTGGCTTGACAGCCAAATATACGAAAACGAGAAAAACACCCTCAATGGACATATTAACGGCAATCCAGCTCCTCTGGACCTTACCTCATTCTATATGACCCTAGCCTCCAGCAATCATAGGGGCTGAATATGATATACGTATATACTTAATTGTGGATGAACTGTTATATGACTATGTTTTGTCAATTTATGTAACAGAACTTTTGTTATTTAGTTTTAGTAATGTTATTTGTTTAGTTTAAGTAATGTTATTTACAGAGGTCTGCTCTGTTAGCGACTTTAATAATGTTGCTTTTTACGTTAACTTAGTTAGTACAGTAACACACATATAGCTCTAAGAATGTTATTATTCTCATAGTATGAAAGACAATTAATGTAGTCGAACAAGAAGAAGACTTAATAACATTTTTACTTACTTAACAGAAAATGAAAATAGATATAGAAAAATTGTACAAATTTGTATGGAAAATTTAAAGGTACCTTCACATTTTCACTCATAACTTTTGAACCGCTAAACCGATTTCGCTCATTTTAAATACCAAACTGCTCGGGAGGATGTTCAATAATCTGGGTAAAAATTTGCACTCCCGCTTGCGTCTTCGCTTGGTGATCGCCATTTCAACAGACAGACATACAGACAGACGGACAGACAGACGGACATCGCTAAATCGACTTAAAATTGCATAAGGATCACGAGTATATATACTTTATTGGGTCTTAAACCTATATTTCGACATATTACAAGCGGAATGACAAACTGATATATACCCTCACCATATATGGTGGAGGGTATAAAAAGTGCACAAATTTCGATCAACGAGTAATTATAATAGTTTTATACGATTTTATCAATTAATAAAAATTGGTAAAAAAAAATATACAAAAATGTTTCAAAAATTTATTTTTTATAGGGTGATATAACACAAAAGCATTCATAAGATCCGCAAGAAAAATATATTTGGATGGATTTAGCGTTCAAAGTTTTACAAAAATGCAGTTTCAAAAGTAAAACAAAAAGGTCTACAATAATTTGTTTACTTAGGCACACTTAAACCCCGAATGTCTTTTCTTTAGATACCGATAATATTTATATTATATATTTGGCTTGGACTACAAAAGATATTGACTTATCGCTTTATTTAGGCGGTGTAACACAATAAAGGTTGAATACGAATCAAGAAATCCGGTAATCAAATAGTTTCGGTTTTTTAACAGAAGATGCCATTTAAAGGAAATTATATTTTATTTAAAAACCGTTCAACTTATTTTCATTTAATCAAATGCTTTTTGTTATTTCTTTTTAAATGTTTTTTAAACAATTGACACATCAGTTAAAATTTGATCATACTATGGTGGTTATGATAAATTTAAGAATATTTTGTTATGAAATGCTTTTCCTAAAGAAAAATTGGATATTAAGGATTTTTTCAAGAAAAATTTCTTTGCTTTTATGGACATTGTTAAAGAAAACTACTTCAAAAATATTTTTAAATTCTTAGGACTTTTTTTTAATAAAAAATATAGATTGTACGGGCTTTTTCTTATAGAAAAATTCTAGATATTTTTGAAATTTGTTTAGAGTCCTTAGAGTCTAATAATATTTCTATTAAAAAAAACCTTAGAATCTAATTATTTTTATCAGAATCTAAGGATTTTTTAATTAAATAAAGGCCTTAGAATTTAAATTTTTTTCAGAATATATGAATTTTTATCTAAGAAACAATGAGAATTTTACTTTAAGGAGGAAAAGCCCATAGAAACTAAAAATATTTATTTTGGAAAATTTTCTAGAAATCTAGTATTTTGTATAAAAAAAACTCTTTCGTACAAAACAACTCTAGGGATCTATAAACTTTATTTTATATAAAACCCATTTTTTCCACAAGAAGGTCATTATTTTACTAGAAATTAATTATTAAATATATTTAATTATTTTTTTTTTATTGAAAAGAATAAAATAATATTAAATCTTTATATATAATCTTTTAGACAGTGAATTTTTTCGCATTATCGAAAATTAAATCCTCCAAGTGAAAATTATCATATATTATTATTTTTTAAAAGAAAACTAAATTAAGAATTTTCGGAACGAGTATAGAATTTTGATTTTTGAAAAATACAACTTATCTTTAAAGCTTCTACTGTGCTATTTTATTTTTTTAATTGTTTTTTAGCATAAATGTACACATAAAAAAATTCTAGATTAAAGTTTGGCTTAATTTTAGAGGAATTTACATAGAATATAAAATAAATGTAGTTTTATAGCCTTTTTCCACTGAGCTACATCTTGCATCTTTCATCAATTTAAAAAGATGTTAACATCTTCCCATAACAATAAAACAGTCCAAAAATTTTATATCTTTCTACAAGTACAAAATGATCTTTCTCATTTTGTTCCATCTTACACTCAGAAAAATAATAGTAGAAAAATTTGTAAACGGTTTTCAATCGCACTCTACTATTTTTGTACTGATTTTTAGTAAAAAATTATTATTTAGCAAATCTATTTGCAATTTACATTTTACCAATTACAGAATTTTTACAGAATATTTACAAATTTTTATTGCTAATTTCAGAAATCATTTTACAAATTTTTGAAAACCAATTTGGTAAAATTAGCAAAAAATATTACTAATTTTAAAAAAGTGGATATTGAAGGAAATGTTATTTCTAATTAAAACTTACACCTACAAACTCAAATTTCCTTAAAATGTTACATATATTAAAAAAGGGATGAGAAGTGAAGATACCGATTAATGTCTAAAAAGAGGACATCCACTTAAAATAGCACTAAAAAGGTTTTTTAGTTCTAAAAATCCGCCCTAAAAACAATTAAAATTTTACCTTAAAAGTAAAAAAAAATTAAACAAAATATTTTTCAAAACAGAAATTACCAAATTAAAACAAAATGATTAATTCGTTTTTTAAAAAATATAATCAAAAATAAATATAAGAAAAATAAATTCAAAGCTTTTTACTAATATTAATAATATTTAGTAATTTTTTTTGCTGATTTTAGCAAACAGATTTTAAATTCCACTTTACAAAAAGTCTACTAAAGTTTAGTAGCGGCTACTAATTTTTCTACTAATTTCATTGTACTACACGTCAGCAGACACGTGTTGCTAAGATTAGCAAAAAATACCGCTGGGCTCAAATTAGCAGAATTTCCCATAACAACAGCAAAATTTTCAGTTGCCATTACAGACTTTTTTTGGTGAGTGTGCATCTTTCGTTATTTTAAGTGTCATCACTAAAAAATGAGAAAAAATCGATTTTGTTTGTGCCACCAATAACAAACTGACATTGCAGAAAATAAACAAAAAAAAAAATTATTCAACAAAGGAAAATGAGCGGCACATGTAAGAATTTCATTATTATGTCTACCAAACATTCTTCTTTATCATCATCTTCTTCCAGAATGGCCTTTAATATTCCAATGTACTGCATTAAAATTCGGGTTTGTTTTTGCAAAGCAACAACTACTCCAATGATTAATGCTTTCTCTAAATAAATTTTTTATTTTTAAAATTATGTGTAATTTTTTAATTTTTTGACAGCTGAATAAATAGCAGATGAAAGATGTTGGCAATGTAAACATGTTTAACATTTTTAACATCTTCAATGCGTTTCACAAAGATGTTGTTCAGTTTAAAAAGCCTATTATCGTATTTCCGGGAATTTGTGTATGGGTGCATCGGTGCGTATGAGCAATATATATGTATTTATTTAGTACAATTATATAGGCGATAATAAATACATTTTTTTTTCAAGAAATAACGCTCATACCACTGTAAAATTTTTTAAAGCTATACAATATAAATCAACGGTTATAAGTTGCGGACCCTTAACTGACGATATAGGCAGAACTTGAAATATGACATGAAATGAAAGAAGTTAAAAAACTTAGGCATACGGAAATATTTACACCTTGAGTTTTGAAGGATGATTAATGAATCTTCATCCGACATATATCAAGGTGTCTAATGATAACGGAGTCTACCAAATTGTTTAATCCTTGGACCACTGTATAGTTTTCTAAATTTTTGACTTGCAATGAGTCTGACCTCAGAATTTAACCATTAAATCGGGATTTTACGATATCTTAATCTAAGTTCAGAAAACGCCAACTTTCCGCTCGAGTATTAAGCCTTATTCATAAAATATGATATATGACCTGTTACCTTGAAAATTCAGGTTTAACCATTCCAATATCCTATTCTTTTTTTTTATGGAGAAAACGTGCGTTGAATAGAATTTGCAATTTGGAATATAAAAAATTAATTTTTTTCATACATTTATTTTTTTATTTTACGTCAAATTTATTAGAACTCCAAAGTCTTTAATATACTTTATTATATATCTTTTGGACTATGTCTTGTCCTTTAAAATGCTAATGAATTCGCTGTTAAATAGAGTAAAAATATAGTAAAGAAGCATCAATGAATTTCAATGGACAATTTCTCTGAGAAGGAATAAGTTATTGAAGGCGCTTGATCTGAATTTGGAATGCAACAGGTATAACTTTTAGATGATAAAAATGATAAAGTCAATAAAGTTTAATTAAAGTTGGAATAACATCCCGAATGTAGCAAAAAACCCGAATTTTTTTAGACTTATATTAAGATTTATCAAAATGCTGTTGAAATGGAGAAATTTCGAGGTCAGAGTCGGATTCACCGCACCTCAGAACTTTAGAAAATAAATAATCTATCTCATGGTATTGACTTTTTACAATTTTTTGCCACCTTTTACATTAAATACCCAGCAAAAAAAAATGGTAGTCATTCTCTGACTATAACTTCTTTCATTGCTTCCTAAACTTCAGTTGACATTCTTTTATGATTTTTTGGTGTTATTCTAAGGCATTTCCAAAAGAGTTCATGTGTTTATATTTCAAATGCAGTGATCTGGATATAAACCCGATGCATACTTTAAAAAATCACTCTTCATTACTTCTGAAGCATACGTTGTGGTATATCGTACATTTATTTTGAATCTAAAGCATTTATTCAAATTGAAAAATAGTTCTGATGAAATTTTTTAATTTTATTATTAAATCATTTTATATATTTCAGTTTAAAATTTCATGAGGGTTAGAATTTATGCAGTTTTGAAGTTTTTATAAAAGTTATAAAATATCAAGAAAAACAGAATTTTTTAAAACTTTAATTGAAACTAGCTGGTCTGTCATTTGCATTTTTTCAGCTTTAAATATTTTTTTGACGACACAATCTGTGCATTTTTGCATTATTGACGATACAATCTGTGCATTTTTGCATTATGTTTATTAATTAACACTACATTATTTTCAGTTTTAATTCAGAATTTATCAAAATAATTTTAAAATTGTGTAAAAATTATTTCAAATTGCCCAAAATGTTTTAAAATTGTGCAAAAACTATTTAAAATTGCTCAAAAATATTTTAAAATTGTCTAAAAATGTTTCCAAATTGTACAACCAGTTTTTAAATTATCCAAAAATATTTTAAAATTTATCTAAAAATTTATTAAAATTTTTGAAAAATGTTTTAAAAATGCTTTTTCACTAATGCAGAATTATTTATTTGTTTTAATAAAGAGTATTTGTATATCAATGCATAAATTTCCATTCTTTAAACTTATTTTTTCTGCATTCTAATGAAATAAAATTTCATCAAAGCTTAAATACTACAGAATATATGAACATTTTCCACTCATGCATCAGAACACCTAATCACTGTATTTTCATTTATTCCTTACACAGAATAAAATTACAAAATTCTGTTTGTAATATTGAACATCGTCCATAGAACATTTTTGTAAATACAAAAAAAATATTTTTTAAAAAGGCACCAACAATGGAATTTGTAAATACAAAAAACTTTTTGTTATTTTTTTGTTACTTAAATTTTTATTTTCAAAAAATTTTTATATGAAAAGTGACAATTTACAAATATTTCAAACAAAAAATTGTTAGAAATCGAGTTTAAATTTTAACAAATATTTTTAATTACTTTAAATTTGGTGATACTTTTTTCTGTGTAATTTTATTCTGCACAGAAAAAAGTATCACAAAATTTAAAGCAATTAAAAATATTTGTTAAAATTTAAACTCGATTTCTAACAATTTTTTGTTTGAAATATTTGTAAATTGTCACTTTTCATATAAAAATTCTTTGAAAATAAAAATTTAAGTAACAAAAAAATAACAAAAAGTTTTTTGTATTTACAAATTCCATTGTTGGTGCCTTTTTAAAAAATATTTTTTTTGTATTTACAAAAATGTTCTATGGACGATGTTTAATATAACAAACAGAATTTTGTAATTTTATTCTGTGTGTGTACACAGAAAAAAGTATCACAAAATTTAAAGTAATTAAAAATATTTGTTAAAATTTAAACTCGATTTCTAACAATTTTTTGTTTGAAATATTTGTAAATTGTCACTTTTCATATAAAAATTCTTTGAAAATAAAAATTTAAGTAACAAAAAAATAACAAAAAGTTTTTTGTATTTACAAATTCCATTGTTGGTGCCTTTTTAAAAAATATTTTTTTTGTATTTACAAAAATGTTCTATGGACGATGTTCAATATTACAAACAGAATTTTGTAATTTTATTCTGTGTAGAGTAAAGTATGAGTAATGCTAGTAGCTCTATTTGAATACTTCCATCCTATGACACGCTAATGTTAAATTCATCGATGAAACCATTAGAAAAGAAGTGATGCCTTTACCATAGTAGTAATGCTTTTATTGCTTCTTTGGCAGCTTCATTTTTGCTGGGTATATATTGCTCATACGCATCCATGTCATTTATCCAATCAAATTTCCTTAAATACGATACAACTACATTTGTATTATATGCAATGTAAATTTTCTCCAAAACTCAGCCGAACGCCAGTATAATTTTTTTAGCAATAGAAAACATCAGAGCATATTTTTTAAATATTTGAAAAATTAAAAAAGGTGGCGTTTTTCGATTTATTCCTACTTAGCCCTTAAGAGTCCTAAAATTTTGTGAAAAGAATTCTTATTAAAAAGGATAAAAGTAAAATTATGAAGGATAAAAGCAAAATTATGATAAGTAAAATTATGAACAAGAAGCCAATTTTTCCAGATTAGAAAATAAAAAAAGATGTCAAATTTATGGGCAACAGAGATGTAAACCGCCAGCCAATATCTTTTTTTAACCGTAGCTGCTGCCGAAGTAATTTGCTTCAACCGGCTGAACCGTCTAATATAAAAAACAAACAAGAGAATGAGATTATTTAAGAAAATAATTCCCAAATTAATTTCCTAAATCTTAAATAAATTGGACTATATCTCCGCTACCGACATTTTGCCTTGTCTAGCATCTCTAGTCGGCAACTAAGAAATTACAAAGTGAGATTTCGAGAATGCCACCATTAACCAGTGATGGTCGCCAAAAAGCAAAAGAAATGAGAGGAAATATTATTATTTAACATAATTAAGAAAACTTCATAATGAATTTTTGTCAAAAGGTTAATGAGAAAAATTCTTCAAAAATAATAGAAAAAATAACTTTTCCGATCCCAACGCCAACAGTCAAAGTTTATCTAACACAAAAAAAAAATAAAATAAAAACATTTACAAAATTAAAAAAATAATAATTTCTTTACACATCATTCATTTGAAAAGTTCTTTTGACACTTGTTTGCTGTATGATATTATTCCTATTGTTTGGCAAATTAAAAAAAAAAGATTTATTAAATAGATTTTAAACAACAAGCTGACAGACGTTTATAAGACGTCGCTTTTGGTTTAGTGTCGTAGTTAACATGCCTAACAAAAACTTTATGTTAGCCTAATATTTTTCTAACAAAAGTTTATACTTTAGTCCAAAAAAAAAAAAAACATGAAAAACAGCAAAACATTTTCACTTTAAGGCTTTAAATGTATTTTGTTAAGAAAACAAAAAGCTATACAAAATAAAATATTAACTTCCTTAACTTTAATCAGCTGATTGTTTTACTTTTCAGCACAATTCTTAATACACACACACTTATTAAATTCTTAAATTTGATTTGATTTTACCTTCTTCTCATTTTATATTTGAGGCAACTTGTTTTTTGTTCTTTTATACTCATAACTTTACAATTGCTGACAACAGGAAATGTTATCTTCATTACTACAGCGTCTCATTTCCGTTTAAAAGACTAAAGAATGTTGTAATATAATTCTCAGGGACATGAGTATAAAAATATACACCTTCAAATATAAAACAACTCAATGTACTGGTATTGGTATGAGTAGCAGTAATGAGACCAATTCAAAAAAATATCTTTTCAAAAAGAATACCTTTAATAGAAAATTAGCTTTTTTAAAAAGTAGCTCTTGTAAAAAGTAACTATTATGTTTAAAAAAGTACCTTTTATAAAAGAAACTTTTAAAAAAGTGCCTTTTACAAAAAAGTACCTTTTACAAAAAAGTAACTTTTACAAAAAACTACCTTTTAGAAAAAAGTACCTTTTACAAAAATGTACCTTTTAAAAAAAAGTACCTATTACGAAAAAGTACCTTTTACAAAAAAGTACCTTTTACAAAAAAGTACCTATTACAAAAAAGTACCCTTTTAAAAAAGTACCTTTTTCAAAAAAGTATCTTTTACAAAAAAAGTACATTTCACAATAAAGTACCTTTTACAAAAAAGTACGTTTTACAAAAAAGTACCCCTTACAAAAAAGTACCTTTTACAAAAAAAGACCTTTTACAAAAAAAGACCTTTTACAAAAAAGTATCTTTTATAAAAAAATATTTTTTACAAAAAAGTACCTTTTATAAAAAAATGCCTTTTATAAAAAATTACCTTTTATAAAAGTACTTTTTATAAGTGTACCTTTTGTAAAAATTACCTTTTATAAATAAGTATCTTTTGTAAAAAAGTACCTTTTATAAAAAAGTACCTTTAAAAAAAAGTACCTTTTATAAAAAAGTAATTTTAATTAAAAAGTACCTTTTATTAAAAAGTACCTTTTATTAAAAAGTACCTTTTATAAAAAAGTAATTTTAATTAAAAAGTACCTTTTATTAAAAAGTACCTTTTATAAAAAGTACCTTTTATAAAAAAGTACCTTTTATAAAAAAGTACATTTTATAAAAAAGTACCTTTTATAAAAAAGTATCTTTTATAAAAAAGTACCTTTTATAAAAAAGTACCTTTTATAAAAAAGTACCTTTTATAAAAAAGTACCTTTTATAAAAAAGTACCTTTTATAAAAAAGTACCTTTTATAAAAAAGTACCTTTTATAAAAAAGCACCTTTTATTAAAAAGTACCTTTTATGAAAAAGTACCTTTCATAAAAAAGTACCTTTTATAAAAAAGGAACTTTTATTAAAAAGTACCTTTTATAAAAAGTACTTTTTAAAAAAATGTACGTTTTGTAAAAATTACCTTTTATAAAAATTGCCTTTTATAAAAAAGTATATTTTATAAAAAAGTACCTTTTATTAAAAAATGCCTTTTATAAAAAGTATATTTTATAAAAAAGTATCTTTTATAAAAAAGTATCTTTTATAAAAAGTATCTTTTATAAAAAAGTACCTTTTATAAAAAAATACCTTTTATTAAAAAGTTCCTTTTATAAAAAAGTACCTTATATAACAAAAGTATTTTTTATAAAAAAGTACCTTTTATTCAAGAGTACCTTTTATAAAAAAGTTCCTTTCATAAAAGGTGTGATTTAAAAAAAAAAACCTTTGCTAAAAAGTAGTTTTTATAAAAAGTAGCTTTTAAAAAAATTACCTTTTATAAAAGTATCTTTTATAAAAAGTACCATTTATAAAAAGTGCCCTTTATAAAAAAGTATCTTTTACAAAATGTTCCTTTTAGAGAACATATCATTAATAAGAAATTTCTTTTTAAAAATATCTTTCATAAAAAATTAACATTTGTAATAAAAACCACCTGTTACATTTTATAAAAAGTTCCTCTTAAACCGAATCCGATATATATTCCCTTAATCCACTATTAAGTATAATTACTTTAATAGCTGGTTACATTAATTTTTAAAGAAAATTTCAAGTTACACCTGCTATTTGACTTTTATTTGAAGATAATGGTTTTGGCTCGAAATATCAACTCCACCATTCATTCATTTATATTATGAGTTTTACTTCCTTTCGTCCTGAATGTATTTTCTATTTTACATTTCTTGTGTTTAGCTAATTTAGTTTTTCGAACCCACTTGTTTTTCTTTGCACTCGCCCTCACAATTTTACCGTCTTATTTACCCTTTCCTCATTCTCCAAGTTGATTTTTGCAAACATTCCTTCGTCATTTTGTGCTTATTACACTTATAACAGCATTATTTCTTAAGATTTGACACCCTTGTTGAAAAAATACGGGAGAAAAAAAATATTTTCAGAAAAACACGCACTTTAGTTACTTTGGGTATTATTTTTATTTTTTGTTGCTGTTGTACAAGTCATATTTTTTTCCATTCTTTTTCGCCATAAAAGAAAGAAGATTAATTAAGAAAAATATGAAAATTGTTTTGATTCATTACCAGTGAAATTTTTATTTCCTTACTTTTTTGTACTTTTTATGTAATTTTTTTCTTATTTGTAATAGTGTCTAGTGGCATAATCCATTTTTTCAGTTGTCTAAGTTTAAGAAAAAAAACAACCAACTTTTCAAAAACAATAAAGTGCCCAACAGTCAAGAGTTGTTTTCCGTTTTTTTGTCTTTAACAAAAATAACAACTGATACCAAAATTTAGTTAAGTTAATCAAGAGAAACAAAGAATATTGTTAAATCTCCTGTTTAAAGAAAAAATTCTAGTTATATGAAAAATAAGTCAGCACAATGGATCCTATAGGTCTCCGAGTGTAAGTGTACTATATTATTGTACACAACCTTAATAATCTATCAAATAAGTTAACATTTGTCGATGAAATACCAATGATGAGTCGGTAAAATAATCTGTTAAAATGTGGTTTACTTAATTTTAGGTTGAATTTTCATTATGCTAGAAATCTAGTTTAATTCGAACTTAACTAATTGTAAACAAATCTCTTAGTATTTAGTGAAAACAGAATTAAATGCCATCAATAATGTCATATTAAGAAAAAACAATCAAGAGTTACAAAGTCGGTAGCAAAAATCCTTTGTAGCTCGCACTACCTCATTCTCAATAGTGAGTTGGTCAACTTAAACATTAGTGTGAAACATCCCACAGGAAAGCTTGTTTAAGTTCGAAAAACCAAAACGTTTGCCCCAAACACAAAATGTGGTCGGATAAATACCAGAAATAAAACTACAAAATTTTAAAGTTTAATTAAAATAAAAGTTTCCATTAAATTTATAAATAAATTACCTTTGTAAAAAGTATGTATATGAAAACTGCACGTAATGATGAAGTGAATTTGAAGAAAAATAAGTTGGCAAACATTACTTAAGTGACGTTAACTACTTAAAAAATACATAAATAGCCTCTACAAAGATATATCAAAGGGAAGTCAAATAGGTAATAGCGTAGTATTGACCCAAAAATGGAGTCAGAGTTTGCCAAAAGAGAAAGTTGTATAAAATATCATAATGTTTATGCACAAATGCTTAATTTTGATGTATCTTTTTACACAAACTTTAATATTATATAAGACCATAAATCATCTTTCTAAATTTAATGAAAAAAAAAAATATTTGCTTAGAGAACAATTTACAACAATTTTTCCACCCTTTTTAAGGAAATAGTTTATTTTACGAAAAGCTCCTCAAATAAGATTTCTCAGTATCTCATGATTTTTCGTTAAGAAAAAGACCTTCAGAATCTAGAATTTGGTGGTTTATTTATATAAGAAGGTCCTAAAAATCCTACAGTTTCCTTATAATTCTAAGGACTTCTTGCATGAAAACCCAATAAGGTTTGAAGACTGTATGCGGTGGAAAAAACCTTAAATTCCGAAGAATTTTTCCTATACAAAAAAAAACTTGTCTCTTGGAAAAGTTACACAATCAGAGATTTTTTTTATACAGATACGTCTCCCAAAATCTGAGAGGTTTTTTAAATAATAAAACCTTAGAATCTGAGATTTGTTTCTCTGATAATTTGTTTCTCAAGATTTTTTCTATAGAAAGCTTGTCAGTTTTTAAAAACACAATCTTACACCCAGAAAAAATAGTTTGTAGAAAAATTTGTAAATGGTTTTCAATCCCACTTTACTATTTTTGTACTGATTTTTAGTAAAAAATATATTATTTAGTGAATTTTTTTGCTATTTACTTTTTACAAACTACACAACTTTTACAGAATATTTAAAATGCTCTTCAGAAATCATTTTACTGATTTTTGAAAACCAATTTGCTAATATTAGCAAAAAAAAATTGACTTATTTTAAAAAGTGGATATTGAAGGAAATTTTATTTCTAATAATTAAAACTTATATACTTACAAACTTTAACAGTCTTAGAATGTTACATAGAATAAAAAAAGGCATCGGAAGTGAAGATACATTTCACAACCGGTTCATGTCCACAAATAAGACATCCACTTAAAATAGCACTTAAAACTTTTTTTAATTCTGAAAATCAGGCCTTAAAAAAATAAAATCAAAAAATTTACTAAAAAAATATTTTTCAAAACAAAGATTAGTAAATTTAAACAAAATGAGAAATTCGTTTGCTTAAACTATTTTTTAAGCCTTTGATTTTTTTTTTAATTTTGTTTAAAATATTAAAAAAAAAAAAAAATGTTCGATAAAAAACATATAAATTTGTATGTTTGAATTCGTAATACAATTTCAAAAGAAAAAAAAAACAGCTTAATTTGTACATTTTAATATTTTTTTTGACAAATTAAAATTATGCTATATTTTAAAATTCATTTCAGGAATTAGATAAAATTTAGTAGCGCTTACTAATTTTTATATTAATTTAATTGTACTAATATTAATAATATTTAGTAATTTTTTTTTACTGATTTTTAGCAAACCGATTTTAAATTCCACTTTACAAAAGGTTTACTAACATTTAGTAGCGGGTATTAATTTTTTCAACTATTTTTATTATACTACAGGTCAGCAGACATGTGTTGCTAAGATTAGCAAAACATACCGCTGGGCTCAAATAAGGAAAATTTCCAGTAATAACAGCAAAATTTTCAGTTGTAATAACAGACTTTTTTTGGTGAGTGTAAAGTTCATAGATTCTGATGACATTTTGCTACAAAATAAATCACAGATTCTGAAAATTTTTCCAAAAAAAAAAATTTATTGACCTTGTATTTATTTATTTATTTATTTATTTATTTATTTATTTATTTATTTATTTATTTATTTATTTATTTAAATTTTTGTCATATGATTTTTTTCTTTCAATTAAATAAAAATCAAAGACAATTGGCAACAGTGTTTTTAATAATTAGAAGAATTTCTTTAAAAAATCGGTTGGATCTTTTAAATAGTTTATTCGTTCAAAATTGCCACATAAATACAATTGGAGTAACTTTTATGTATTATTGAAATATATTTAGTAGTTATGGTACATTTGTAAATAACGATTGCTGCAAACAAATAATGTGATAGTACATGTACATACTAAAATTAGGTTGGCAACAAATTCGGTTACCACAACGAATCTTCAGGCAGAGAAAATTCATTGTTGTGGCAATGGTAGTCGCACTATAATATAGTAATCATATTATGATAATAAAATACCCACAATGTTATCATAATATGGCCCTACAGATTTATGATGATACGAATATTTCTTTAAGAATAATTCTTTAAGAAATGTTTTTTGATATTAGGTATTTTTCAAGAAAACTTAATTGATTCTATGAACATTTTATTTTAACGAAAAATACTTTTAAATAAAAACATAGATTTAATGGACTCTTTCTAATAGAAAAATTCTTAGATTATAAGGAAATTTTTTAAGATTTTTTTAGATAGCCCTTAAAGATTCAGAATTTTTCTATTAGTAAATTTCCTTAGGGTCTAAAAAGATTTCTACTCGAAAAAGTTCTTCGAATTTAAGTATTTTTCATCCAAGATCTAAGAGTTTGCAGAATTTGAGAATTTAACTTTAAGGAGATTTCGTATACGCCTTTTCTGCAGCGCCCATATCCCGTTTTTTTTTAAAGTACCTATTTCCAATGTTTGTCTAATACAAAAAAAATATAAAATCTCTGCTATAAATTCAGTTTTCATAGGAAAATGTTACAGAAATAATGAAGACATAAATTCGACCTAAAATTTAAGACAATTGTTTTAGGTCCAGAAGGTTAATATCCCGATGATCACAATATAATTTAGAATATTCTGTGTTTTATATATATTTTTTTTTAAATAAAAATGCCACGTTTTTTTTAAAGTGCTTTAATTATAAAACAAAATATTTAATAATGTTTTCTATTTTTAATTCAAGGGCGCAATGATTAATTTTTTGTTTTAGTTCGGTCTACCAATTCTTTCGGTCTTAATGGCTAGACCGGGAACATTCAGAACCTGAAATCATATTGTCATTAAAATAATATTATAAAAATGTTGAAAAAATTTTTTAAATCCACCACTTTTGTTAAAAAATTAATCTGCGTTCTTTTAGTTCCATATAGATAGTATTTTGTTAACAACATTAAAGTTAATGTGCTAAAATCCCAAAATTTATTTAGCAAATTATGAAAAAAAATTTGTATTAAGCTGGTGCCTATACTAAAAATCATCAGGTGACTACGTTTTTATAATTTTTTGAAATATTTGTTAGGTTACATTTTTTTGTTGATTTTGATTAAAAAGTATATTTTTAATTTATTAACTAACTGTCATTTCAGACAAATTAGAAAATTGGGAAATTTTTTCTTAATTAATTTCTATGTGATTTTTCATACGAAAAATAACCCAATTTGTATTTATGCATTTATACAAAAAAATTGCCAGTTATTGCCCAAAAAAAATTTCTATAATTTTTTAAATGAAATTGCGCCCATAAAATTTTTCTACAGATTTGGGCGTAATTTCATATGAAAAAGTATCCAAATTTGTATGAACATATTTTGGGCGATTTTTTTTAACCATTTTTCTTTGGACGATTTTGCATGCAGTCCAAAAATGTACACAAAGAATATAGATTCATTGTAGCAATCGAATTTCCAATGATTTGGTTGAAACCACCGATATATTTATTTGTCGCAACCGAAATTTGGTTAATGCAACAGAATTTCGGGTGAAACCAAATATTTTAACTGTATCATCAAAACATTTGGTTTTGACAACTAAATAATTCGGTTGCGGCAACTAAAATATTCGGTTGGCAAGAGATTCTGTTGTTAAGTTTCTCTTTGTGGCACCCAAGTGCAGTTACACCAATTTTACCTTGTGTATTTTTAGTTGTATAAAAGTGTTTGAAACCTTTTCTTTATAATCATTAAATTTGTGTTTATCTAAAAATTTAAATTTAATTTATTTTTTATGATGATAGTCAAAGAGTTAGTCATTCCATTAAAAGTACAAGGAATAAAAAAAAAACCTACAGACATACAAGTGGTTTACAAGTAAATAATTTAAAAGCTGCATTTAGTTAATTTTGTTTGAATTTTATATTTTTTTTTCATCTACTTTTCTTTACTCCAAAGTACTATTCGTCTCTTAACTAATGTCCTTACGGGTGAGCTGTAGAGTCATTTATCCTGCAATTAATCATGATTACGCGTTTTTTTTTTTGTTAGTTCACTCTATGTTTTTGTCTAACGTACTTTAAGTTTTTAATATTTTACTTGTTGCTGATGGTGGTGGCAGATTTGACTATCTCTTACCATCATTGGTTTATAACGCCATTTCATCATCAGCAAATTCCTTTATTTTTCTGTTCTCACTTAATTTTTATTTATTTAAACTTAAATATGTATATTTTTTTCCCGTTTTAGTTTTCTTTTTCTTTATTCTTTAAATATCCTGTCTTAAGTTGTCTTGTCCTCATTGTTTTTTTCTTTATACATTTTGTACATTTCGTTCTTTGCGGTTCAATGTTCATGTCAAACTCATACTTAAGAATAAAAAAAAAAAACATATACGATTTTATCATCTTCCATTTGCTTCTAACCACCCAGTATTTAACATTTGCGTTACCTCATACTTTAAATACATAAAATAAGTCTAGTATTTTCTGTATACTATAAAAACATAAGAAATTTGTTGTTTTATATTTTTTTTTTATTAAAGTATATTTTTACGTCTATAGCTTGGGCGTCTTCTCAGCACCATCTTTATTTGTTTTTGTTAGCTTTTCAATTGAGTCCTGTTGCATTTTTTTCTTTCTTTGTATCTTAAAGGTTTGTATTGTGTGCTTTTTTCATTATTATTTCTTTCTGTTTGATTATTTTATTGCAAAACAAATACCACAAAGATTGTCATTTTTTATAAGTCAAATTGTCAATTGAAAGCAGATTTACTCTTGCCCTATATACGGGGTTGTGTAAACAGAATTAATTTTAGTTTTTTTTTTTTCATAAGCAATTTAAAAAGATTGTAATTATTCATATCAATAAATAAAGAAAGTATTTTTTTAAAGAAAATATTCGGAGAGTGTAGATTATTTCTTATCAAACACCCAAATCTTAAAATACATTTAGGCATACGTGACGTATGAGTAATAAGATATCTTAAGTGTCAAGATATATAAAAAAGAAATTTGAATTCTATTTTCTAAGAATTTTTCGTTTTAAATATATTTTTTTAAGTTTTGGATTTAGGAGTTTGTTTAAAAAGTTTACACACGTCATTAGAGGTGCACTTTACGTCATTTTAACTCCATTTTTACCTCGCTTTAATTTAATATTTCAAAAAATATATCTTTATCCAATTTTTTACTGTACGCAATTACAAAACAAATTTAATGTTTAAAGTTGATTTGGCGATAACAATATTGTATGATAGATTTATTTTTAGTTCCTTTTCCCCACTTTTTAATTCTTGACACAATATTTTAGCTTTATTGATCGATAATGGGTTATTATCAGGGAAACCACAAATATGCTCTAAAAAACGTGCATTAAATATAAAATGTAATACGTAGAGTTTGTTTTGAAATGAAGAATCAATTGAAATTCATAGAAATATATTTTTTAACTATTTAATCAGTCATTCAAAAACCAATTTATAAAAAATACAGACATCCAGTAAAAGTTGATATTTTCAGTTAACATAAATTTTTTGTTTTCAAATTATTCTAATAATTCCTTTTCGTTTTTTGTGAAGGGAATATGTTTAAATACAAATTTATTTCAATAAAAATTACAAGAAATTATTCAAATATACATACACGTACAGAAAATCAAAATATATACATCTGTGTGTGTTGTGTTTTGTAATTTCATACAAATAAAAAAAGTTTCAGTTTGACAAACAAACCACAAAAATAGTTTTTTTCTACCGTTTTGACAGTTAAAAATTGATGATTATTTTAAACCACTTTCGATTGATTTTACTGCTTTTGTCGATTATTAAATAATGATTAAAAAAAAAATAAAAAAATGGGCTGAAAATAATGAAAAATCAGTAATCCTCTTTTTGATTACATTTTCGATTAATTTAATATGTATTTTATATTGTTTTTATTGAAATATGTTAATATTGTGAGTGCACAAATTTGCGTATTAAAAAAATGAGATAAATATAACAACAAAAACGATAAAAGAAAGGAATGCAAAACAATATGAACTAAATTTTTTAAAGGTATTAAGAAAAACTATAAATTTTTCCATATTTTAGTCAATTCTACATTTAGTAAAAAAAAATATATATATAAATATTTTTTTTATTTGGTTAGATGTCTTTATTTTTTTATAAATCTTTAACGACTTCTTCTTTTTGATTGAAACAATAAGTAGATTAAAAGAACAGGAAAATGTTTAAAAATTACATCATACAAGCTTTTAAATTTTTTGGTGGTTTTTTTATAAAAAAATACGATTTTCAATGAAGGTTGTTGTTACAATAAACTACAAAATTATGAATTAAATTTTCAAAGAAAAACGTTGTCTGTAACACCTAAGCATATTTTTGTACATTGAAAAAGTTCTTTCAACATCAACTTATGTAATGGGGGCGAATTTAAAAGCTAGTACTTCTTTGACATAATATGCCGAAACTGATTTTATTAAAAATCCAATCAGCTATTTGCTAATTCTTTTTATTACTTGCAGACCATCGTTTTTAGTTACAATCTGTTCAAGTTTGTTCTTAATATATTTTTTGGTATAGCATTCTGGTACATTGTCAATATTTTTGATTGTTTCTGTTACTTACACATATACCTCAACAAGTGGCGGTTTGGGTGGGGGAGGGCGAAGGGGAGCGTTAAGAAATATTAGTTTATTGTATGTTAAAATAAAAATATTATGCATAAAAAAAGTCAAAATATGCCCTAAAATACACAAATATTCTCTAAAAATGTAGAAATATGCTCTGAAATTATGCTTTTACCTCAAAATATGCTCTTAATTCTGAAATATGCAAAAATATGCTTTTAGGTACAAAATATGCTAAAATATGCTCTATCAAATGGATGCCATAATTCTTAAATTGTTTTGATTTGCATAAATAGTTTATCCATTGGTCCATGCGACGTACAGGAATAAACATGATATTGCATATTTGCGGTTTACCTGATGATTATAAATGAAATAATGTCTTAAGAAATAAATTTTACAGGTTTTTTAAATTTGTTCTCTGGGAGTATTGATCTTCATTTTTATAAGGTTCTTACTGAATATTTCAAATAGTACCTTGTCAGTGACTTACGCCATATCCCCTAAAAAATATATTTTAAATTTCTGTTTTCTAGCAGAATGGGGTTTGTGCGAACGCTACAGTGGAGACTGTTCCCTTATTTGATTCTTTCCGTAAAAATTGCCAGAACTGGTTTGGACTTTCAGGAAATTCCAAAATTTCAGATTTTCACCCCACTAATATCTTAAAATTATCTCTTGCACTGAGAGAATTATCTACATGATATTTCGGAATTTTTGAATTAAATCAATGAAGTTTCGAAACTTTTCAGTTTTTCTTTTAAATGTAATAAATAATAGTGATGTTTGTATGTTATAGTTAATCTTTTTATACTTATATGTATAAAAATGTATTTTTAGTCTGTTTCGAGATCATATCTCAAAATAGAAAGTAAAAACATTTTTTTATTTGAAAAAATTTTCTATTATCACGAACCAGTAGGCAATTCCTGTAACTTTCGAATCGAGAAAGTTTTCGCATGAAACGCATGGATTGAAACAAAAATTATATGAATTGACACAAAATGCCATATTTCTCACACGATCGTTTCTATAACTTTTTCTAGTGAAAACCTTCTGTCACGTAAGGTTTTTTTTCACCATTATTGGAAAAATGTGAGAAAAAGTGTTTCTGTAAACATTTAAGGCGAAAAGTTTTTCATTTCAACTGTAAAATTTACTCACAATTTGAAACGGTGCGAATTTTCTGTATTTTAGTTGTGTTTGCCATTATCGTTCATGTTGGTGTGAAAAACTAAATCTTTTTTATTTATTTTAAAAATAAAAATGTTTCACGTACAATTTAAAGTCATGTCACCGATTGAGTTCGAGGGTTTTAACTTTTCCCGGCATTTTTTCGGAGCAAAGTTCAAAAATGTACTTGGCTATCTTCGTCATTGATGGTCGGATTGAAACAACATGTACATCAACAAAAAGGTAGTTTGAAAATTAATTAATATAATTAGTTTGAAAATCTTTTAGATATTTTTATTTGTTAACCCATTACGGAAGAAATTTCCAATCTTTTGGGGTTCTTAAATGTTTTTTCATAAAAATGAAATTTTTACCTTATACGAAATAAAGCCTAAAGTCTTGAACTTTCCCCTTACAAAATCCCCTTTTAAAAACTAAACAGAAAATTAAAATTCCTTCACCGGAAAAAAGTCAAAAGATGTTTTTATTATCTTTCCTATGATGTACATATTGTTCCATTCCGATCATAAATGACGGAGTATAGCCAAGTCCATTTGCTAACTTTGCACCGAAATGACTCCCGGCATGGGGTTTTTCACGGACATTTTTTCCAAAATGTAATATCTAGGAGCGTTGGTAGAGGATCGGGTAGGTCGGGTAGGTGCCACTAAAATATACTTGTTTCAAAGAAAGATGAACTTCTTAATATAGATCAATTCAGTAAATTGTTTAAATAAACTAGTCATCACGTAAAATATATTAAAACAAAAGCATTAAAACAATTATTAAATAAAATGGATAGTAAGAAGGTAATAAAGACAGAAAAGGTATTTATATTAGACATTTTTTAATTTATTATTTTTTTCAGAAAATGGAACAAATTTCCAATTTTTTATTTAAAAAAATATATTTTATTTCGCAGTAGATGGTCGCGGTTTTTTGTTTGTTTATATTTTTTTACAAGTATTTGACAGATGCCTTGGAATATTCCAACAAAAACGTAATATAAACGTAAACAGTGTTACCTCTTTTCGCGTTGAAATACAGACACTTTTTATTCACAAATCGAGAAACAGTGGAATTTTTTGTTTCACACTTTTCGATGCGAAAACTTCTCGAAAAAAGTTACAGGAACTGCCTACAGACTAAAAATACATTTTTATACTCTACATTACAATTAACGACGCCAAATGGGGAATGGATGCGTCACGGTGCGTATGAGTGTTATATTTTGATAAAATATTACTCATACGTATGATGGCAATTGCTAGATACTCTTATTATACCCTTCACCATAGGTGGAAGGGTACACTTAAAAAAGTTTGTAAGTTAAAATAACTGAAAATACCATTTAAAAGAAATGATATTTCATTTAAAAACCGGTCTACTTAATTTTCATTTAAATTAAATGCCATTTGTTATTTATTTTTAAATGTTGATTTATCAACTGACACATCCGTAAGAAACAAATGATATAATCAGTTAAAATTAATGTCAAAATATTACCTACCAATCCTTAAAAAATAAATGTTTTTTCATTTATTTGAAATTATTTCCGTTTTTGTATTTTTTGTTTTTTAATATACTCGTACAATACAAAATGTATGTATGCATATGAAGCTATAAACACTTTTTGTGTGGATGTATTTGTGTATATATGTGTGTTTATGAAGTTCTTGTAATTTGTATTAAAAAATTTTGTATATATACAACCAATTTAAATAAAAAAACAAATTGAAATTTTTTGAACATTTTTTTTTTGAAACAGACAGCAAACAAAATTTAAATTTGTAATAACTGTTACGGACACAAATAAACCACAAGTTTCCGTTTTGTGGTTAAATTTTTATTAAATTTCAAACAAATGAAAAAAATAAATGAAACTGAAATAAATCGTTGAATGATAGTAAATTATTTCGAATAAATGTATAAAAAAGTTAATATGGATATTTCTTTGAAAAATAAATGTATCTTCCTTTATTTTTAAATGAAACGGAAAACTTTTTTATTAAACTACAAACAGTTAACTACATTATATTCTGAGTGTATATATAAGTTTGTCATTCCGTTTGTAATTTCTACAATATTGATCTTAGACCCTATAAAGTATATATATTCTGGGTCCATATGAAGAGCGAAGTTGATTTAACGATGTCCGTCTGTCCGTCTGTCCGTCTGTCCGTCTGTGTGTTGAAATGGGTTTTCCGAAGAACCCAGACATGATGAGGACTTGATTCTTTTTTATTTCTGTTACATGTGATCCATTTCTGTTTGCTATTAAAAATCAGACAGATCGGTTAATAAATGGCTGAGATATTAGCAAAAAACCAGGACTACCTTTAATTTTTCCAGTAAAATCCCTTTGTTTAATAAGAGTGTGAAGATAAATACGTAGGTTAAATACGTTTCACAACTATTGTGAATGATATAAATAAAAAACAAATAGTAGTGTCGCCAACTTTTTTTTGCCTAGAAAATGCCAAATTTGACAAGAAAAGCGCTGAAACATATGGAAAAATATAAATTTGAGATTTAACATGACATATTATTTTGGATTAAAATTTTTGGACATTTAAGAAAAAATAAATGGGGATACCGCTTGTTTGTGGAGAGCTATGAGGTAGTAGATTCCAACGATGTATTCATCTCCTTCAGAATCACTCTAGGTTTCGAGTTTTGCATTTTAAAGAAAATTTATTTTTGAAATTCCACATAACATTATTTAAAATTAAAATTTTTGGACATTTAAGAAAAAAATAAATGGGGGTACCGCTTGTTTGTGGAGAGCTATGAGGTAGTTGATTCCAACGATGTATTCATCTCCTCCAGAATCACTCTAGGATTCGAGTTTTGCATTTTAAAGAAAATTTATTTTTGAAATTTCTCATAACATTATTTAAAATTAAAATTGTTGGACATTTAAGAAAAAAATAAATGGGGTTACCGCTTATTTGTGGAGAGCTATGAGGTAGTAGCTTCCAACGATGTATTCATCTCCTCCAGAATCACTCTAGGTTTAGAGTTTTGCATTTGACAAGAAAATTTATTTTTGAAATTTCTCACAACATTATTTAAAATTAAAATTTTTGGACATTTAAGAAAAAAATAAATGGGGGTACCGCTTGTTTGTGGAGAGCTATGAGGTAGTTGATTCCAATGATGTATTCATCTCCTCCAGAATCACTCTAGGATTCGAGTTTTGCATTTTAAAGAAAATTTATTTTTGAAATTCCACATAACATTATTTAAAATTAAAATTTTTGGACATTTAAGAAAAAAATAAATGGGGGTACCGCTTGTTTGTGGAGAGCTATGAGGTAGTTGATTCATTCATCGTTGGAATACATCGTCGGAATCTACTACCTCATAGCTCTCCACAAACAAGCGGTACCCCCATTTATTTTTTTCTTAAATGTCCAAAAATTTTAATTTTAAATAATGTTATGAGAAATTTCAAAAATAAATTTTCTTGTCAAATGCAAAACTCTAAACCTAGAGTGATTCTGGAGGAGATGAATACATCGTTGGAATCTACTACCTCATAGCTCTCCACAAACAAGCGGTACCCCCATTTATTTTTTTCTTAAATGTCCAACAAATTTAATTTTAAATAATGTTATGAGAAATTTCAAAAATAAATTTTCTTGTCAAATGCAAAACTCGAAACCTAGAGTGATTCTGGAGGAGATGAATACATCGTTGGAATCTACTTCCTCATAGCTCTCCACAAACAAGCGGTACTCCCATTTATTTTTTTCTTAAATGACCAAAAATTTTAATTTTAAATAATGTTATGTGGAATTTCAAAAATAAATTTTCTTTAAAATGCAAAACTCGAAACCTAGAGTGATTCTGAAGGAGATGAATACATCGTTGGAATCAACTACCTCATAGCTCTCCACAAACAAGCGGTACCCCCATTGATTTTTTTCTTAAATGTCCAAAAATTTTAATTTTAAATAATGTTATGAGAAATTTCAAAAATTAATTTTCTTGTCAAATGCAAAACTCGAAACCTAGAGTGATTCTGGAGGAGATGAATACATCGTTGGAATCTACTCCCACATAGCTCTCCACAAACAAGCGGTATCCCCATTTATTTTTTCTTAAATGTCCAAAAATTTTAGTCCAAAATAATATGTCATGTAAAATCTCAAATTTTTATTTTTCCATATGTTTCAGCGCTTTTCTTGTCAAATTTGGCATTTTCTAGGCAAAAAGAAGTTGGCGACACTACTATTTGTTTTTTATTTATATCATTCACAATAGTTGTGAAACGTATTTAACCTACGTATTTATCTTCACACCCTTTTGTTTAATATGTATGTAGAATTTTGAGCATAACAACACATCCATGTGTTAAAATTCTTTTCTCTCTATTGACGATGATTTTGTGTGAGCTTCAATAGCTCAGTTGTCTAGACGCTGTGTCACAAATACTTTTTTTTTCTCTAAGGCCGTGGGGTTCGAAGTTCAAATCTCGGTGAGGTCAATTCACTTTTTTTTTGTACATTTTTTTTTTATTATTTTCTTAAGACTTTTTTTTTGCTTATTTTTGTTTTTTTTTAACATTTAATAATTAATTTATATAAAATTTTATATTAATAATTAAAATTCTTTTCTTTCATCTCCACCTTTTATACACAAACAACAAACACATATAAAGATTTGTCATTTAAATAAAAACTAAACAAATCTCTAATGAACGAAGACTTTTATATATGTACCTCTATTGACGATGATTTTGTGTGAGCTTCAATAGCTCAGTTGTCTAGACGCTGTGTCACAAATACTTTTTTTTTCTCTAAGGCCGTGGGGTTCGAGGTTCAAATCTCGGTGAGGTCAATTCACTTTTTTTTTTACATTTTTTTTTTTATTATTATCTTAAGACTTTTTTTTTTTGCTTATTTTTGGTTTTTTTTAACATTTAATAATTAATTTATATAAAATTTTATATTAATAATTAAATAATCCATAAATAGGCTAAAAACATCAACATTTTTATAAAAACCCTCTGATACAAACAAAATAGAAACGTTTTTATACCTTTCACCACAGGTGCAAGGGTCGCGGGTTCGTTAAGATTTTTTTTTTTGTTTATTTTTTGTTTTTTTTTTTACATTTAATAATTAATTTAAATAAAATTTTATATTAATAATTAAATAATCCATAAATAGGCTAAAGACATCAAAATTTGTATAAAAACCCTCTGATACAAACAAAATACAAACGGTTTTATTTCTATTTTTTGCACCGATTTAAAAGAATTTATAAAAAGATTTTTAAACCATTTTATTTCTCACATATTAAGAAAATTTTATACATAATTTACCTTTGAGTGCAACTATTTTAGGTCATAACTTATAATAATTTATAAAAAAAATTATAAACTATTTTCCTTCAAATTTTTAAAATTAAGCTAAAGGAATTACAAATATTTCTAATAAAAAAGCGAAATAAAATCCTAAATGCAAATTTGCCAGCTAAATCAAACTATTTTGTAGAAATAAAACACATGCAGTTCTAGTGATTTCTTTTAACGATTTGTTGAAATTCTTTTCTTTCACCTCTTAACCTTTTATACACAAACAACAAACACTATTCTAGAGCTGTATTATGACCTATGGATACGTCTTATATAGCAAAAGATCGAAAATCTTTAGTATAACATATTTGCTGAAAAACTCGGAAATATCGGTTCAGATACAAAAAAGTTATGCCCAAAACATAAATTTTTTTAAAATACATATTTTCTGGAACCATAAATCTTCCCGAGTCCAAGTTTTATCTCCAAACTAAATGGTTAATTTCCTCTTAAAGGCGTCCGTATATAAATCTGTCCATTTCATATATGTCCATATATAAACTTCAGTTTTTTCCCAACCATGGTGAAGGGTATATAAGATTCGGCATAGCCGAATTTAGCCGCTCTTACTTGTTTTTCTTTTATTTATCAATTATTTCTACAGTCAAAGCCCGGTATGACGAATGATATATTGTCAGGTACATTCGTTATTCCGAAATATTCGTTATATCGCAACACATTTTTGTATGAATTTTACTTTATCCTTAGCCTTTCAAAATTTTTGAGATCACAAAAAATCTAAAAAAGAACTGCAATAATGATAAGGGCTTAAAGTAGAGGGTTCAAAAACGAAAAAATTCAATTATTTTCTTATTTAAACTTTTTGCTATATTTTATTAACAATTATTCGTTATATCGAGTATAAATTTCAGTAATTTTCGTTATATAAGGTAGTTAATGCAAAAAATTAGGTTGTACGTTATATCGCGTTTTCATTATACTGAGTATTCGTTATATAGGGCTATGACTGTAATTGATAATCGTTGCTAATAATATGGAAAATTAATATGCAATCTAAGGGTTATAAATACTTTCGTTTAAGGGATATAGATGGATAAAATAGAAAAATGTATATAAATGGCTTAAAATTTTTTTTATTATTTTATTTTTCAGAGAATTGCGAACGCATTTTTTATATTTATTTATATTTTTTATATGCATATCCCACTGTTTTTGCTTTCTTCAAGGCGGATTCACCTGATAATATCCATTGTTTTACCTTATCGGTGAAGAAATTCATCAATATCGCGATGAAAAAACTCTATAGTACCTACTGAATCAGTCACATTGACCCAAAAATTTTATTTATTCTTCAAGCTCTGACCCAAACTCATACTATTTGAACACAAAGCCATAAATGTCTCTTCATATTTTAATGCAATACTAAATTAAATAATTTATTTTAGTAAATTTATAACTTTGGCAAAAAGAACATGGTATCTTAAATGTGTTTATCTATAATCTCTACAAAAAACCAATAAATTCTTACTTTGAAATGACCACAAAAACAAATATAATACTTTGTTCTTATGACTTCTAGAAATAAACCGACATGATCTTAAAGAAAAATCTCATTTTAAGATTACATGATTCTTAATATTCCAACACAAACATGATTTAATAGAATTAGTTAGGAAAAAAAAATCAAAAAAGGAAACTAACACTTACAAAGAAATTTAGTTAACTAAATACCTACATACAAATTCAATAAGGCTTTCTGTGTAAAGATATTGAAAAAAGTATCAATATCTAAGACATATTTATAGAGAGCAAGGGAGGCATTTATTTATTAATAGCTTTTAGAGCTGCTGCTGATAGTAAAGTTTCTCGAAATCTGAAGAAGGTCGGAGGTTTTTTCATATACAGTTTGCTTTAAAAAACCCTCGGATTCTGAACATATTTTCCGATATTAATAACCCTTAGATTCTGAGGAGTTTTGTATAAAAAAAAACTCTTAGAATCGGATTTTATTTTTTGCTTAGAAAACTTGGAATTTAAAGAATTCTCCATATAAAAGAATCCTTTAGATATTAAAGCATTTTTTATGGAAATCCCTGAGGTTTGGAATTCTTCTTTCTATAGAAAACCCATTAGATTCTAAAGATTTTTGCCTTAGGTTCGGATGAACAATACTCAGAATCTGAAAAATTTCTTTAAGGTAAACACTCAGGAATCTTTCAAGGAGAAACACTATCAGACTTTGAAGAATTTTTCTATAGCAAAACTTTTATATTCTAAAGGCTTTTCCTGTAGAACACTCCTCGGATTTAATAGATTTTTTCCTTTAGAGAAAGCTTAAAATTCTATAGAAAATTTTAATATTATAGAAAATAAATAAAATGCCACCAAAATTTAAAAGCTTAATGTAGCTTGCATGATGCAAATAAAACAGATTTCTTATAAGGAAAAGTCTTACGAAGCTGAGGTTCCTATATTTCTAAAAAGTCTTTTTAATCTTTATGCTATACCGGTAAGCCCGCTTTTAGACGCTGTTCATGAAATTGATCCTAAATGCTTCAACCAAGTTCCTTATAATTAGAATTTAAGGTATTTCGGAAATAAAATTTACATAATTGAAAAAACAATTTTTGTTTTAATTAATTTTCGTAAAATTTAAAAAACTACAAATTTTCAAAATAATACAATTTTCAAAAATCTTACAAAAATATTTGAGTTGACTAAGAGTCATTGATAAAATACAAGCTTCAGCTATTTAATTTAACCATGTCATTGATCCAAGGAGATACAGAATTTTAGCATGATATAGGGTCCGTCAAATAACTTTTTTTTTTTTGAAAATGCTATAAAAAAAACTATTGAATATTTTCTCAAATTGCAGTAGCCTACACGATCGGTCCAATTTTTAAGCACATTATCGATTGTGTGCAGCTGTATTTCACCAATGGCTTCACGAATATTGTCCTTTAAAGCGTCAATTGTCTCTGGCTTGTCGGCGTAACACTTATCTTTGACGGCACCCCACAAATAATAGTCCAACGGTGTCAAATCGCAGCTCCGAGGTAGCCAAACGACATCAGCTCTGCGGCTGATAATGCGATCTTCAAAAACAGGCCGCAAAACATCGAGTGTAGCTTCGGCTGTGTGGCACGTAGCGCCGTCCTGTTGAAACCAAATGCTGCCAATATCCTCCACTTCAATTTTTGTGAACAAAAATTCGTTCAACATGGCCCGATAACGATCGCCATTGACTGTAACGGCCACTCCTTGCTCATTTTTGAAGAAAAATGGCCCAATTATGCTTCTGGACCAAAATCCGCACCAAACAGTGACTCGTTTTGGGTGCATCGGCTTTTCAATGTATGTACATACCCGCCAAGATCAAAATGAGCTTCATCTGAAAAGATGACATTCTGCAACATTACCCTGATTTTCAAAGTAATGTCGCAATATTTCCCAGCGTTGTTCAAGCGTATACACAACCATATTCGTTCAGCGGAAGGATAAAACTAATTATCTGTCAAATCAGACATGAGCTAAGTGTTACCATTCACGAAATAAGCACTAGTTGAAAAACAAAGTTAGATGGCGGACCTTATTGAAAATTAATGGGGGATTTATTGAAAATGAATGGGAAACCTTTAATGAAATTTGACAGAAGGAAATACTAACAAAGTATTAAAGTTTGAGGTATATATATATATTAAATATATATATTATAAATTTGATTAATTTATAATTTTACGAAAAAAATAAGGCATATTATCTTAAGTAAAGGCACAAAAAATTTAATTTTGGTTTTTTATTTCTATATTGGCAAGAGGTTAAATTTATGCCCCAACCTACTGTTTTTAATACATTAGCTGACGAGATTTATTCTAAACCTATTTTGAACCATATCGAATTAAGTAAACAAAAAAAAAAAGTTTTCTGAAAAGTTTTTCATTGCAAAAAAGCTTAGGCCTGTTAGAGGCTTAAAGGGAAAAGTTTTCGAAATTTTAGGATTTTTCAAAGGAAAATTGTCAAATAAGAAAAACACCTCACAATCAGATTTTCTTATTGTGACAGATTTTTTGATTTAGATTATATTTTAATTATTTGTTCCAATTAAGAATTTTAATGCTAATTGTTATTGCTGTTATTAAAATATTTAATGTATAATTATGTTTTCTCGTTAACCTTATTTTCATTAATTAAATATTTATTTTTCTGGAATTATTTTTTTAAGGAATGATATACTAAAGTTTCGTGTATTAAAAAATTTCCCTTTAAAAAAATACATTCAATGCAAATTTCTACAAAACTATAATGTGGCTGAATCGTTTTTGGACACTCAGAATATTATGTAGTTGTCTGTTTGTGGTTTTATAAAAAATTTTTTTCAGTTCAGTTAAAAATCAAAGAATATAGTACATTTATTTTTCAAAAAAATATTTATTTTAACTATTTTATATATTTGTTCAACATTTTTTTTCATTTGTTTGAATTTTAATAAAAATTTTTCCACAAAACGGAAATTTGTGTTTTATTTGTCGCCATTGCAGTTATTTAAAATTTTTTATTGACACAGACAGCAAGTTTCCAATAAAAAAGTATTCAAAATATTCCAATTTTTTTTTATTTAAATTGTTTTTTATATACAAAGTTATTTTAATTTAAATTACAACTTCATAAGCACACACACATATGATAATTCACACAGAATGTGTTTATAGGATGTGTGAGTCTAGATTTCGCAGATTAAAAAACAAACGAAACTACAAAAAACGGAAATAATATCAAATAAATGAATAAATCAGTTATTTTTTACGGAATTGGTGGTTACATTTTATTATTTTTTTAACTGATTAATCATTTGTTTTTTTTTTACTGATATTTCTGTTGTTTAAATAATAGTAAAAAATAAATAACAAAAACCATTTGATTTAAATCAAAAGTAAGAAGGCCAGTTTTCAAATTAAATATCATTTCATTCTATTTTAAGTGAAAAATTGAAAGAGTACATTAAGACAAATTTTTTAATTCGACATATTAACATTTTAAAGAAAATACCTATTTGTACCCAATTAATAGTATTGATACCTACTATAAATTGGATAAAAATAATTATTTTTTGTATTAGAGTATATTTCATTAAAAAAAATTTATGTTAAAAATTATAAATTCGATCGTCAAGGAGATATTAAGTAAAGAAATCATATTGCAATCTGTGCTTTGACAGTCTTTTTAGAAAATATTTTGTATATGTTTTCAAATTGATGTAAATCTTGTGTTTCTATGCACAAATTGCTCCTTAATATATATTTATATATTTTTGTCAATATGTATATACAATAAAGGATTCAAAATTGTTGTTGTATATACACAAAACAATTAATTCCAACGTGTTTTGAATATTGAAATAGCAAAAACGTGATTTTTGGTTTATACACACTTGTGTCTATAAATCTTTTATGTTTCTTGTATATAACTTCAGTATTATTATTATTTTTTTTTGTAAAGTCATTGTACTATCAAATGTATGAAGCATATGTTGTTGTTCGTTTCATACGGCTTGTAGATTTTTAGTTTTTATGTAAATGTATAATATCTATGTACACTTATGTATATGAGCATGAAATTAAAATGCCGTTGCCAAAAGGATAATTAGATTACATGCAAATTAAATGCACTGCAGGGAATTTATGCATTTAACCAACAAGTCAGCTACAAAAACGTGTATATATTTTGACTTTCTGATTGTTTTTTCGTATGCATATTTAAATTTTAAATATATATTTGCAGCTTAATGTGATAAATATTAAATGACAAAGATTACGCGAAAATTCGGATGCGCTGTGAAAAATAAAATAAAAAACTGATAACGGCGTTCAGAGACCACCTTTGGTCTAAGTCGCCTAATATATAAACCCAGCTTAACGGTATTTGCTTAAATAACCGCTTAATTAAATCTTGGTTGGGGGAATCCTATTCGTACTATAATATAGTTATCATATTATGGTAATAAAATAACCTTAATTTTAACATAATATATATAGTCTCTACAGGTATATTAAAATTCGAATATATAAAAAAGTTCTATAAATTTAAGAATATTTCTTCAATTAATATTTTGCTAAAGAAAAATAATATTAAGGAAGAAAACTTCGTTGATTCTAATATCAAAATTCAATTTCTAATTCTTAGAGTCCCAGGATTTTTCTTTTAGAAAAATTCCTTACAATCTAAAGATATTTCTACCGGAAAAAGTTTAGAATTTAAGTATTTTTCATGATGAAAAGTCCTCAGAATTTAAGAAATTTTTATTCAAAGAAAGTCTTTACAAACTAATTTTATTTAAGAATTTATGAATTTTTATCTAAGAAACGGTTTCCAGAATCTAAGAAATTTTTATTTAAAGAAAGTCTTTACAAACTAATTTTATTTAAGAATTTATGAATTTTTATCTAAGAAACGGTTTGCAGAATTTTACTTAATGTGAAAATTTCAATGAATCCAAAAAATGTTTCTATTAAAAAAATTCTAAAAATCTAGTATTTTGTATAGTAAATAAACCTTTTCGTACAAAACAACTTTTGAGTTCTATAAACTTTTTCTTATAAGAAATTATTTAATTAATGTTTTAAGTACTTCCACTATAATAATATTTTGTTCATAGTCAGAATTTTTGGTACCACAGTATGGTTACCTCAAATTATGTTATAAAATAGAAGGTGGCAATTACGAAATAATAAAATATATCCTATAATAATGATGGTAGCGACCATACTGATGGCTAGAATCTATTTATAAAAAATAACTTAATTGTGACAACCACCCGTTCAAAAAAGATCAAATTAGATCTCGAAAATTGGGGAAAATTTAAGATGTAATTAAATCTGTTCAAATCTAGCCAGATCTGGTGCATCGTATAAAATCAGGTTTAATTTGCTATGGACATTATTACATGTCCATCAGATTTAATAAGGAACTAAAATAACGACATTATTCTATATAGCCACGATCTTGTACTAGATATGAACAGATTTGGCACCCTATATGTTCTGTAATATAACCAGATTTGCTCATGTCATGCCACACATTCACCAAATTTTCCAGATCCTTTTAGATATGTGTAGATCTGGCACGATATCGAATCATATCTGCCCATGAATGGCCATGGCGATATCTAATCATAAATGACCAAATCTGGCACCAGATCTAATGAAATTTATTCATATCTTAAGCAGATGTGATCATATCTTGTCTTTTTACACGGGCGTACCCCAATGCAGCAAGCATAACATAGTAGCAGTAATCATGTTGCAACCATGTTTTTTCTCTGCATGCACTTTAACATTTTTACAGTACTTTTTAAACGAATGCAAAGGAAACTCTTTATTATAAATAAAAAATATATTTATTTTATGCATTAAGGTGGTCAAAAAAAGAAAAAAAGATAAGTTAATATTCACGAGCTCCACAACCCTATAAATATTCCGTTGTAGAAAAACATATGGTCTACCAAAGAAATTTTGAAAAAAAGCTTTATTTAGAGGAAGCACAAATTTAAAATTTCTACTTGTTCTATTATTTTAAAAAAATAAAAAATTAAAAAAAAATAAATATAATTATAAGGACCGCGATTCAAAAAATCAAATATATTTATGGGCGTTCCTTGCTAACATAAAATCAAAAGTAAATTCTAACAGATACTCAGCAAAAAAAGTGGCATCGATTTTTTGGTTATCACTTCTTTTGTTTTTTCCTAAGTATCAGTAAACATAGTGTCCTCTCAAAGCTTTTAAGAACCTGTTCCGAAGACCTACCAAAATAGTTTATGTGTACATCATAAAAAAAATTAGTGATTTGGATATTAACTTCATGCTTACCTTAAAAACCACTATTTCTTAGGAACGTATTAAATATTCTTATCATAGGAAGGTATAAACATTATCTTCAAAATATAATTTTAAGCAGATTCATAGATAGCCATGTAAAAAAGACCAGATCTGATTAGATTTCATTAGATGCAATAGTGACAGATCTACTTAGATCTAAAAATTGGTAATAAATTTGAGATGTTATTAGATCTGATCATATCTAGGCAGATCTGGTGCACCATCTGATTCAATTTGATAAGGACATATAACATCAGTCAAAAATATATTGAAAAATTTACTTTAAAATTGAAATAAACAAACCCCTTTTTTTATACATTTTTCTTTTGCTAACCGCTCAGATTCTTATGTTTTCTTGATAACTGAGTCTATTTCCAGAATACACTCAGACTATTATGTGGTTTACTGTTTGTAGTTTAATAAAAAAAGTTTTTACTTCGGTTAAAAATAAAGGAACATACATTTATTTTTTAAAGATATATTTATTTTAACTTGTGTTCAAAATGATTTACTGTCATTTAACGATTTCTTATTGTTCTATTAATTTTTTTCATTTGTTTAAAATTTAATAATAATTTACCCACAAAATGGAAATTTGTGATTTATTTTTTCCGTTACAGATAAATCAAATTTAAATTTTTTTTGCTATCTGTTTCAAAAAAAAAAAAAAAAACATAATAAAATTTCTCAAAAAAGTCAATTTTTTATTTAATTACAGGAACTTCATAACCACACACATATGGTTATTTACACAAAATGTGTCTATAGACTATGTGAGTATATATTTTTTAGAATTAAAAACTAAGAAAAATACAAAAAACGGAAACAATTTTAAATAAATGAATTTGTTATTTTTTACGGAATCGGTAGGTAGAATTTTAACATTTATTTCTAACTGATCAATCATTTGTTTTTTTTTTACTGATATGTCCGTTGTTTACACAACAATTAAAAATAAATAACAAAAACCATTTGATTTAAATGAAAATTAAAAAGACCGGTTTTGAAATGAAATATCATTCCTTTCGAATGGTATTTTTCTATTATTTTAACTTACAAACTATTTTAAGTGTACATTTTTTTGCCCGAGTAAAAAAAAATATTTAAAGCGTTCTCTTATAAATACAAAACTTAACATATGGTTGTTAAAAAAACAATAATGAGATTATTAATAATACTTTGCAATAAGTTGGAAATAATAAAGTTTTTAAATTTTAAATACAAAAAAATATATTATTAATAGTTACCTTAGGAGATTTCGGAGATTCATAAAAGTATTTAAGTCATATAAAAAAATTATTCACAATTTCATAATATAAAAATTTATTTGCTAGAAAATTTTCTAAGACATATTTACTTAATAGTTATTTACCAGACATTTATTAACTTTAATGATAATTTTTTTCTTTATTTAAAATTTTAAACACTTGTTGCACTTAATTTGACACAAATTTTTTGAATAAATTTTTCATTTTTTTATATTTTTTGTATATTTTAAACAAATATTTTGATTTGTAAGTTTTAGGAGCTAAAGGTAAACTGTCTTGGAACGCGTCAACTAACCAACTGAGTTTATGCAAAGTCGGTTATTAGATGCTTACAAACTGCAGTCAATATTTAGCGGGATGCCTAAATTATTCATGATTCATATTATAGTTTTTTGTTGTTTTGTTTGCAGTCATTTAAATTCTGCCACTGCTGCTACTGCAACCACTACATTTCTATGGTATGGACTGCAGATGTTCATGATGATGACACTGCCTAGGCCGTGTTTAGTACAAAAAAAAATCATGGTAGGTGCATTTACTTGGTTTATATGTGATGGGTAGCAGGTTATTGCTTAGTTACGTATGATTATAAAACATCATTTTATTGTGCATTGGAAAAACAGAACATTACCACAGAAAACAACAACTCAAAATAAAAAAAAAAAAAACACTTACGAAGTCAAGTTGCAACCGAAACGATATCAAACGACCATTGTATTCTGTTATGTATCATACCAACATATAAAATTATAAACTGTTGAATAAAATTCTTCTCCATATAGATATAGCAATTCCATATGTAACATATTCAAAAAAAAAAAAAAAAAAAACATAAAACATTGCTAAAATAAAAAAATATATATATCAGTACCCTATACTCTTGTGTTTATAGTGAAACTATATTCCGACATATCCTTTTCCGGTATTTGTCACTTTTTTGCCTCATTCTTCCAAACATTTCTAAACAACCCATCCTAAAGTTGTTTTTTAATATTTTTTCGCAATGATTTTACAACCGCAACATACATATAATACAGTAGTATATGCAACAGGCACCTCTAACTGTTGCGCTTTCTCTAGGGAAATAAGTTGTTGAAATAAGTGCAAATTGTTAACTCTCTCTCATTTTCCTTACATAAATGTGTTGGAGGGGAAATTTAGCTGTATATTTATTTGTTATACCTGTTGCCTTTTGTTTTGCTCCGACAACCGTACTCAAAGCTGCACCCAGTTTTTCTATGTATTGGTATTGTATATTTTCTACTCACATATACTTTGGCAATTTAAATTCTCTCTTGTTTTAGTGTAGAGGCTTTTGTCAAGTGTTGGCTAATGTTAATATATAAACAAATTCAGGGGAAGTTGTTCTATAAATCACATCAACACTATTCCGATTTGGATACGTGTGATATTTTTTTTTATTAAGTTTATTAAATTGCTACTATTTTATGCATGCTGCATTCGGTTAGGGTTGTCAAAATCAAGTTATTGGTTTATAAATAGATTCTAACCATGAACATGGTCACTAACATCATTATTACAGTAAATACTTTATTATTTTTTGAGAGTGACTATCTATTTTATAACATGATGATCGGCTGTCACAACACTGTGGTAACAAAAATTATGATAATTATGGTAATTATGGAACTATAAATTGCTCGCAGCAGTTTATGTATAATTATAAAGCAAATTATACATGACTTTGCCATTTACAGTCATAATACTCTCTTGTTTTCATAAAAGAAATTGTATTAGGTTTATCACCAGTGTAAAAATTTTAATATATAATAATTTTTTCAAAAATGCCTTTTACATGTAACATTTTATTTTAAACTAATCAATTCATTCACGCAGAGAAAAAACATGGGTTGCAATATGATCACTGCTACTATATTGTGCTTGCTGCAATCGGGTATGTTTGTCACAACCAAGTTATTTGTTTTCTAACCATAAACATGGTGGCTACCATCATTATTTAGTAAATATTTTACTATTTTATGATTGGCACCTCTTATTTTACCATAACGTGGTAACAAAAATTCTGACTATGAAAAATATATAATAATTATGTAACGATAAAATGCTGGCAACAATCAATAAATAATAACTTTGATATTTACAGTCATAATATTGTCTTGCTTTTTAAAACCAAAATTAAAGGGTGTCCCAAGAAGAACGCAATTTTAAAATTTTAAATAAAACACAGATATTTAAAAAAAAATCGTGAAACTTTATTATATCGTAAAGTAGACAGAATGAGGTCATGTATGGAACAATATATCGTGCAGATGGCCGCCGCGGCTTTGCTGGCATGCACGCGATCTTTTAATGAAATTTTCAATGACCGTTTTGCATGAATGCTGCGGTATTTCATTAATTCAGCGTCCAATTTCCTCTTTTAAGGCTTGAGTCGTCGTTGGCTTATTCGCGTAAACCATCGACTTCAAAAAACCCCAAAGAAAAAAATCTAATGGTGTTAAATCGCACGATCTAGGCGGCCAATTCTGATCTCCAAAACGCGAAATAACACGACCAGGAAATGACTGATGCAGCAATTGAATTGTTTCTCTGGCTGTATGACGTGTGGCGCCGTCTTGTTGGAACCACATGCCCTCCACATTCATTTCTTCAATTCTAGGCAAGAAAAAACTGGTTATCATTTCACGATACCGAACACCATTGACTGTTTGCGCTTGACCTGCCTCATTTTCATAAAAAAAAGGTCCAATGATTCCTCCAGCCCAAAAACCACACCACACAGTGACACGTTGAGGATGCATTTGCTTCTCGTGAATCACTCGAGGATTTTCCTCACCCCAAATGCGACAATTCTGCCTATTTACGAAGCCATCAAGATGAAAATGGGCCTCGTCACTGAAGATGATTTTATCGGCAAAATCAGCATTTTCATGTTGTCTCTCCAATACCCAATTAACGAACTCCCTTCGCTGTCCATGGTCAGCTGGCTTCAGTTCCTGAGTCAATTGAACTTTGTATGCATGAAGATGCAAATCTTTCGTCAAAATTCGCTGCAAAGTGGATTTGGAGACACCAATTTACTGAGCTCGGTGTCGAATTGAGGTGGATGGAGTTTGAGCGACATCATCACGTACAGCTGCGACATTTTCGGTCGATCGACCTGGTCGATGGCGCGTTGTTGTCTTTACATCACTAACAGACCCAGTTTCGGCAAATTTATCCATTAATCTCTTTACAGTTGACTATTTTGGAGCATTATTGTGACCCCAAATTGATCGCAATTTGCGAACTGTAGCCGCAAAACTTTCACCATTTTGGTAAAACAATTTCACAATGAGAATGCGTTGTTCATTCGTGTATCGCTCCATTTTTACTAACCTCGTACCTTCTACTAGCAAACAATAACAATTGTTCAAATGTCAAACAATGACTCTTCGAATGTTGCCAGATTTAAAAGTTGCGTTCTTCTTGGGACACCCTTTATATCAGTTCAGTCGGTTTGTTTTTACTACAAAATGTCTTAACAAAACAATCATATATTGTTTACTAAAACCGGACTACTACTTTTTCTAGTAGAAATATTCTTAGACTCAAAACACATTTTCTTAAAGAAAAATTTTTAAAAAATTCTCGAAAGTGTCAAAGATTTTTTTTATTAAAAAAATCATTAGAATTTTAAAAAAAGGTTTAAGTTTTTGTCTTATAAAAAAGTCCACAGAATCAAAGTTTTCTTGAAAGAAAAGTTCTCAGAATCTATGATTGTTTCCTTAACAATTTTTCTTCAAAAGGTCCTTAACCCTCTGCAACTGACGAGGTAGTCTAACAGACACCAATAAGCCCTACTGTTTAACATAAATTGTATTTTTGAATTAGAAAAAAATTACAATTATAAAACGTACACCCTTAAACTATAAACAATTATAATTTTAAAAGGTTAACAAAAGAAAACTTGGAAAATATAAACCGTTGAAATGGTTTCTGGTGTTCTACCACGTCAGTAGAATTTTTAAAATATGTCACGTCAGTCGCAGAGGGTTATTATTAATTTCTTAAATTTAAAGAGCTTTTTCATAGTTTCTAAGAACTTTTTCTTTAAGAAATTTTCTTATATTATGGATCATATAATCATAATATAGTTAAGAGGGACCATAATATGATAACATTGTGAGCATACTATGATCATTTTATGATAAATTTAATATAACATGTTTATTTAGGACCATAATATGGTAATTTTTGAATCATAATATAAATGTAGGGACCAAATTAGAAGAAAAATATGGGTTTTTTATTATCATAATATAATAACCACATTATAGTACGACTATGGCTGGCACAACCATAAACCCAAAAATATATGATACTTTTCGAATATGATTGCCCCAACTATGTTTTTTCTTTGAAAAAATTCATTGTCCCCATAGAATATATAAAAATTTTAAATTTTTAATTCTTTTTCATAAAAACAATAATAATTTTTTGCTTAAAATATGTTTAATTAATTTCTTGTGGGATAACAACTTTCTTGTAGAGAAAGTACTCAGAATATAAATAAAATAATTTTTTGAAAGAAAAAGTCTGTCGAACCAAAACGTTGTTTTTAACGAAACTGTTTCTTAAAAAAAAATGCTAGATTTTTAGAAATTTTTCTGATAGAAACATCTTTAGATTTTGTGGACTTTTTTTTAAAGTAAAATTCCCAGATTCTGCTGTTTCTAAGATAAAAATTCATATATTTTTTTTAAACTTAGATTCTTATAAATTCTTAGATTTTGAGGACTTTTTGTCATGAAACATACTTAGATTCTGAGAAATTTTTCTAATAAAAATATCTTTAGATTCTAACAACTTTTCCTAAATGAAAAATGACACTCTAAAACTATCTAAAAAGAATCTTAAATATTAGATTATATGTTTTTATTGCAAAAAGTTCTTACAATAAAAAATTTGTTTGAAATATTTTTCGTTAGAAAAGACCCTAGAAACAAAAAAAATTTCTTGAAAAAGTCCTTAATATTAAATTTTTTCTTTAAAAAAAAAACATTTCTTAAAGAAATATTTTTAAATTTGAAAAACTTTTTCATAGTTTCGAATAATAATATAAATAACTGTGGGCATCATATTATGGTAATATTATGATTATTTTATTACTATAATATTATAAGTATATTATAGTATGACTATGGTTGGCTCAATCATATAATAATATAAGATGCTCTTCGAATACGATTGTCCCAACCATATTTTTCTCTGTGTGTGTATAGTTTCGAATAATAATATAAATAACTGTGGGCACCATATTGTGGTAAAAGTATGAATATTTTATTACCATAATATGATAACTATATTATAGTATTACTATAGATGTCACAGTCATAATCCGAATAATATAAGATGATCTTCGAATAAGATTGTCCCAACCATATTTTTCTTTGTGCGTGTATAACATTCGTTGGGAAATATTGGACCCAAAAATTAAATTAACCGATAAAAACAAAAAAAAATCGAGTTGGATAGGTACACAAAAGTTTACACACAATTTTAGCGTCCTTTTTATGTATATATGAAAGATCGATTCCAAGTTTTTGTTTTATGTCTTCGTTGTGAATTTGAAGGGTTATTTCTTAGTTTCTGCGACATCTACCTCGTGTATATGTGGTTGTTGTCCATACTATAAATGTGGTGATCAACACAATTTTTGGAATTCTATCTACCATCACTTTTATACATTTTTAATACTGTTGTAATTACCGAATTTTATTTACAAATTCAGAATTTTTATTGTAATATTACATTGATTTTCCATTTATAGATTATAATGTTGTAATAATAATAGATATTGTATAAAATTTTTTGTGCCGCGAACTGGGCTAGACCCGGTGACATTCTGTTTTGCAGGCTACTGCTGTACTGCTAAGCTAAACTCTATTAAATATTTTCTAGTCAAATTTCAAACTTGAATATTTTTCAGGTTTAAAATTTAAATAGAAGATAAATTGTGTCTTTTAATTTTAATCAATAATTAGAGTTAGAACTCAAAACCCTAAGACTAGCAGGTTATGTTCCTACCAACTGCACCACAGGCACTTACATACATTAATAATTAATATAAATATGTATATCAATAAAAAGCAATAATATAATCCATTTCAATTTTTTTTATAATAATAGCAATTTACCAAAATTGTTGAAATAAATGCTTGATTGCACTAAAGTGGATTAAGAGTGTGACATTATATTATAATTTATTGGTAAAACTAATAATTTAGATAGACAAATAGTTTTTATTGAAACAGAACTAATAATAAATTTTTGCTGCAAATATTCTGTTCAAATAATAAAATCTTCGATAAATTGTTAGTTGTGTATATTGAAGGTAATGTAGAATATAATATTTTTTCCATGATAATTAGAAAAACCAATATTTTTAATGATGTGATATTGTTTCAATTAATTTGATATATTTTATGTTTATAATTAAATTTTACTCTTCTGATGAATAACCATAAGTACGTACAATAAAAAATTTTAAATTACCATAAAATTTTGGTAATTCCAAGAGAATTCCAACCAATTGATTTTCTGTTTGAAGTTAGTTTATTTGTTGAAAATATATAAGTAAGGCTTTTGCAGAAAACTAAATTTCAGAAAAAAAAAAAAAAAAAAAATTGCTGAAAACTAATTTATTTTATATACAACCCATTTTGCAAATTTTTTTACTAAATTATATTTTTTTATGGAATATACTCTTACTAAGAATACAATATTGTATTCTTACATGAAATACTCAATACTTTAAATAAATTTCAAACTACTTTCCTCATTAAGGTGAGTCATTTTTAAAAATGATGTCATGGCCAGAAGTTTGCATATTTGAATTTGTTTACCAACCGCTCCGCTCCATTATAAAACTAAATTTATATACCTAGTACTTATAATTACTGATACACTGTTAGTCGCCCCCACTGTAAGAAATCCACTGAACATACTCTCGTTACGTTGACAGTTTTTTGACAACTAGCATTTAAACTTCATTTTTGTGTAAAAAGTTTTTGTCGTGCGTTGCTTAAAATTATGGAATGGGGAGATATTGAAAACCGTATTGTCGGAATTGTCATAAAAAAATGTGGAATGGAAACTGGAGACATTTATCGAACATTGCAGCCGCTCGGGGTTAGTCGTAGTTTTGTTTATCGTGCTGTGAAACTGTTTGGGGATACTGGTGGAGTAGCAGACAGTCCGAGATCTGGCCGTCCGCGCTCTGTGCGAAATCCCAGAGCCGTTAAAGCTGTACAGAATCGAATTTATCGAAATCCAATCCGAAAGCAGCAAATAATTACGCGGGATATGAATATATCGAAGGTATCCATTTCTCGCATCATTAAATATGACTTGAGACTTCGGGCTTACAAAAGACACACGGGGCATCTACTTACGACGGCGTTAAAGCAGAAACGGAAGCAAAAATCAAAATCATTGATTCGCCAGTACGCCAAAAACCGCCACAGAAAAATTATTGTTACTGGCGAGAAAATTTTTACTGTGGAGGAGTCGTTCAATAAACAAAGTTTTAGAATCTATGCTAAGTCATCTCTGCAAGCAAATGAATTGGTTCCTAGAGTTCAGAGAGGTCACCATCCTGCTTCTGTGATGGTATGGTGGGGGTTCGCCTATGATGGGGTCACCAAGCTTCATTTCTGCGAAAAAGGTGTTAAAACTTCGGCAAAGGTGTACGAATCTGACGTTTTAGAAAAGGTTGTGAAGCCATTAAATAGAAAATTGTTCAAAATCGAGCCGTGGACCTTTCAACAGGACTCTGTCCCAGCCCATAAGGCAAAAACCACTCAAGACTGGTTAAAAAACAATTTATTAAACTTTATTTCTACGGATGATTGGCCATCGGATAGTCCAGACATGAATCCTTTAGACTATAAATTGTGGTCCGTTTTAGAAGGCATGGTCTGCACTACTCACCACAAAAATTTGGAATCGCTTAAGCGTGCACTTATCCGCGCAGTGGACAATTTCCCCATGGAGGTCGTGCGTACTGCAATAGACGATTGGCCGGTCAGACTTCGGTCGTATTAGAAGGCAAATGGCGGCCATTTTGAATAATTTTTTTGTTATATTCTTCAATATTTAAAAACCCAAATTAAAAAGAAAAAATTAAAAAACCTCTTGTTGTTTGTTTTTTATCAAGAAAAAAACCGTGTGTCAGAATAATTGAAAGTACTAGGTATTAATCCGTTTTATTTTTTTTTTTTTTTTTATATTTTTATCAAAATGTCATGATATTCTTCTATGGGTTAAAATAAAATTGGTTATCGAGTAAATTTACATTGAATTTATTACAAATGAGTTGTATTGTATTGTATTTTAGAAAATTTGTATTCGGGTGCTTCGGTACGTATGAGCAATATTAATATATCTATTACGAATATAATAATGTATGCTGTACAGCTCTAAAAATGTTTAAAACCTCTAACGACATATCAATTGCCATAAATTGCGATAGATTCAGAACTTGTGATAACTGAATAATTTATTTGCAGCAATCGAATTACATACGTTTTTTTACATCTTTTATCTCATTCTAAATCTCAAGTCCTGAATATATCGTCATATATGAGTCCGCAACTTATGCCCATTGATTTGATTTTTTAAAGGTTTTTAAACTTTTAGAGTGGTATAATTTTTTGAAAAAATTTAGACTAATATTCCCTTCATTATCATACTAAATGCATATTGCTCATACGCAGCCCTGCACTAAAATACAATTTTCGTAAAATAGGGCGTTATTCCAAAAATGACAAAAATTAACTAATCGGTTATTTGGGTCGATTAATTAAAAAAAAAATGTCTTTTCAACGTTTCATCAATAAGACCAGCTGCTTTTTATGATTTATAGAGTTAAGTCTACTACATTGGCTTATAAACTATTATTTTTATGGTAACTCAAAGCTTCCTGAGACTTTTTAAAGAATTGTGCCTTGAAATCTTGGGTTTTATTTAGGTGGAATCTGAGGACTGCTTAAAAATAAAAATTTGTCAGACATCTTTAGTGAAAATAAACTCCTAAAACAGACTATTTTAAAGTTTTCGACAAATATACTAACAAATTTTGACAGAACTGGCAATGTATACTGGTAGGCACAAAGAGAAAAAACATGATTGGGACAATCATATTCGTATACGAATCTAAAAAAATTTCTACTAGAAAAGTCCTTAGAGTCTAAGTATTTTTCACAATGAAAAATACTCAGAATATGAGAATGTTTTAGAATCTCAGTTTTTTCAAGAATATATGAATTTTTATTTTTGCAGAATTTGTGATTTTTACTTTAAGAGAAACCCCATAGAATCTAAAAATATTTTATTAGAAAAATTCCAATATATCCACATAGAGTAACAGTTTAGTGTTGGTTTTGCAGTGATGAGACATAATTGACCCATTCCTTTTCGAAAATACTGCTGGGAACGCCATTTTAGTGAACAGCGAACGCTTCAGCGCCCTGATTACGTACATTTAGTCTCTGAAATGGAATTTATGAACTTGGATAAACCTTGTCTTGGCAATGAAAATTGGCCGCTGTGGAATTGCGATTTGAACTGAATGAAATCGTGTTCAATATATAATGAAAATATTTGTTATTTTGAACGAAGCCATAATATACCAATTGATTTTAAGTGTAATTCATTTTGATTAATTTCTACAAAAACTCTAGTATTTGCACCACCCTCTATATGGCCATATACCATTGACGAAATACATTAGATAATGTATGATCATATATTAAACTATACATCGATGTATATGATCATGTATGATCATTTATGTTTATATGTATTTCGATTTTTACATAAAAAAAAAAATTACCATATAGGGATCACATTTGAATATACACTCACAATATTATTTCGTTAAAACTAATCTAAAATACATATTAAATTAATCGAAAATACAATCAAAAAGAAGACTACTGAGTCGGTAACGGAAAATATATTGTGAGCGTATGGAAGAAGATATATATCTACATATACTTACATATATGTCCATATTTGTTCATACATGAACATTACATGCACTTGATCGAGTATATGTGAACATTTTTCACTAGTTACTGAGAATCTGTTAATAGGTTGCCATACATGTCCTTAAAATTAGGTGTTGTAATTAAAAACATAAGGTGTTTTAAGACTCCTATAAATTTTAGTAAATATCTTTATTAAGTGTAACTTTAATTAAACATATGGATGATACATTTTTTATAACATAAACAAAATTGCAATAAACACAAAACTTTCCAACACTGCTTGTTGAAGCAACAGTTCATTCATTCAAAATCCATGTACCCCCTTCACATTACATTTTCCATCATTGAAATGAGATAACATAATCTGTTTCCTCATCATCGTAACTTTGCCTGTATTTCCTTAGCAACTGTTGCTCATACCATTAGCAACAGGTAAGGCAACAATTTCTTAAAAAAAAAATACCCGACAATTTCAGTACTCCTAAATCTCAAATGAAAAGAGAGCGAAAAATCAAATATTACCATATATAATTTCAAAATTATAAGTATGAAGAAGTAGAACATGATTTTTGTTTATATAAGAGTGCAATTGTATATGAATTTACAATCTTTAATACACCAATACAAACAAAAAGTACATGCGCAATGAATGATTTTAAAAAAATGTTGAAGCAAATATTAAACATAAATTTTACTTTGAAATTTTGAAAAGTAAAATTTATTTTATAACAAATTTAAATTTAAAAATATATATTTTTTTAACGCAGTATAACTAGAGGTTAGTACTTAAAAAATATGTTATATGTCAAATTTGTATAGAGTTAACAATGCTGAGTATTAAACTTTTGTTTTATCTAAAATGGGTCATTTAATTTTGAATAAATTAAACCTACGCTCCTGCATTTTGTATGATTGTATAAGTGTGTTTACTTATACTTATACTAATACAAATATGTATTTCGTATATGTATACCACCCACTGCTTATATAATACGAGTATATGTTAGTATTTGTGTTTAACTTGTTGCAAATATTACTCAACTGTTGCATGTTTGATGCCCCTATTTAGTCTTAAAACGGATATCCATTTTAGATGTTTTCCAATTATCTTCAGAAATATTTTTTCTTCTACTGAATTTTCATCAAATAACTGCAATATTTAGATTAAACCACTTTAATTAAATTAATTTGGAACAATTTTATTTAATTTGTTAATTAGAAAAGTATATCAACATATTTTGTTAAGTTTCCATACAAAGTCAAACCATATAAAATGATTAAAAAACAATTTTTTTTTTTAACATTTTAGTATGTGTTTTTTTTAAGTCGGCAGAAAATTTCTGTGGTATTGAGGAATTCAAGGTCAAAGTGAAACTGTTAAATTTTTTTTAACATTAAGTATGAAAATGTGGATTATTTTGTATTTCAATCTTCTTTATTTATTTAAAAAAAAGTTAGTAATAGCGAGGATAATATTTTGAACAGGTTTTCCACTTTATCGATTCTGCAACAGATTCCATTGCAATCGATTCCATGTTTCGGAAATCGTTCCATGGAACTTAAATGTGAGTAATTACTGTTGGAAATATAGTTTTAGGACTATGTTAGTTCTAAAACTATAGTTCGAATCTAAGTTCTAGAATTGATTCCGGGTTCTTCTTTGGAGTCATACAACTGTTTGCGGTTAAAACAACTTCAAACAAAGTTAATCATAAATATTTTTTGTAACAATGAGAAATAATGTTTATTATTTTCTTTTTTATATAAATAACCCTAAAAGCAAATTATACACGCTGAAAAAAACGCCCTGCTGAAAATATAATTTTGCTGATAATAAACAAACGTACACTTAAAAAAGTTAAAATAACTGAAAATATCATTTAAAAGAAATGATATTTCATTTAAAAACCGGTCTACTTAATTTTCATTTAAATTAAATGCCATATGTTATTTATTTTTAAATGTTGATTAATCAACTGACACATCCGTAAGAAACAACTGATATAATCAGTTAAAATAAATGTCAAAATTTGACCCACCAATCCTTAAAAAATAAATGTTTTTTTCATTTATTTGAAATTATTTCCGTTTTTGTATTTTTGTTTTTTTTTTTAATATACTCGTACAATACAAAATGTATGTATGCATATGAAGCTATAAACACTTTTTGTGTGAATGTATTTGTATATGTATGTGTGTTTATGAAGTTCTTGTAATTTGTATTGAAAAATTTTGTATATATACAACCAATTTAAATAAAAAAACAAATTGAAATTTTTTGAATATTTTTTTTTGAAACAGCGAACAAATTTTAAATTTGTAATAACTGTTACGGACACAAATAAACCACAAGTTTCCGTTTTGTGGGTAAATTTTTATTAAATTTCAAACAAATGAAAAAAATAAATGAAACTGAAAAAAATGGTAAATGATAGTAAATTATTTCGAATAAATGTATAAAAAAGTTAATATAGATGTTTCTTTGAAAAATAAATGTATCTTCCTTTATTTTTAAATATAAAGGAAAACTTTATTATTAAACTACAAACAGTTAACTACATAATATTCTGAGTGTATGTTTGAAAGCTCTTAAAATTATATTTGCCTATAAACATACAAAGTGTGGTCCATATATAAGTATCTTTTTAGAAATTGAATATTATGAACTAAATTTAATTTATTTTGGTATGTTATGGCTTCATTATAAATAACAAATATTTCCATTATTTATGGAACACAATTCCATTCATGTACATATCTGCCGCAGCTGGCTTCGTATCATCTCATCCTGTCAGTCTTATTTTTCTAAACTTTGTTGACGGTTTCTGGTTCGGACGATTTTAGCCTTAAGGGTGTGAATAATTTCCGGATAATTCGCATAGAATTAGTATTTAACGGCACCACACAAGGAAAATTTAATGGGGTCAGAACGCAGCTCCTAGGTGAAAAACTATTATCGCCAAGACGGTTGATAACACGATTACCGAACTTAGTGCTCAAAAGATCGATTGCTTGTGAGCTGTGGCGTACCATATCGCCAACCTGCTCAAACCAAAGATTATCGAAGTTCATACCTTTTTTTTCAGCCTATAAAAAGTCCGTAATCAAGGCCCTGTAGCGTTGACTGAAATGGCGTTTCCAGCAGCATTTTCGAAAAAATGGGTCAAAATCCATACCAAAATATCACCCTCTGTGGATGCATTGGCTTCTCAAAAATGGCGTGTGGGTTTTCCGATCTACAGATGCGACAAAATAGATGATCTTTCAACCAAATTCGATATCAATTGGACTTTTTTAGCTAATAAGCCAAGATCATTGTTCAAAATGTTCTTCATACTGTTGAGCGATATGCCGAGTTAATGCGATCAATCGCGAATCGATCTGCTTGAATTAACTTGCACACTTTCGCTCACAGCAGCCTCATTGTCATTTGTCATTGGTACGACGAGGAGCATCATGAATGTTGTCCATTAGCAAGCCAGTTTCACGAACTTTTTGCACAAACTTACGTGCAGCATTTCTGTCAAAACTTCTTTTCCACAGACGCACAGTATATACAACATAGCACTCACTTTGGAAATAATTTTCCAAAATTTCCCAACATTGTGCAAGTTTATAGCTACTTATTTTGTTCCGCGGAGATATGATGTTGAGCGATATTCAATTTTTCGAATAGAAAAAAATCTATGCGTTAAAATAACATATGATTTAAAGAGATAACTGTACTTGGATCACGCTGGATATCTTAGTTTAGGTGGGAAAAAAATATTAGAACCTTTGCCTGAAAACATTTGCATAATAACCATAAAAATAAAATAAATGATAATAATAAAAGAAATATGATTCTTATATAAACATACAAGGGCGGGTCAACAAGTTCGTGACTTTTTGATGGTTTGTTTTTCACAGCCATTGATAGCAGACTTCCGCGTGATTTAATTTGAGGATTGAGGAGAAAATTGCGGTTTCCATGGCAAAACTCCATGAATTGCTACCTTATCCACCCCATTTTCCGCATTTAGCCCCGAGTAATTATTTCTTGTTTTCAAATCTGAAGAAATGGCTCGGCGGAAAGAGATTTGACTCCAACGATGAAATTATCATACAATTTGATGACCTCGATAAATCTTATTTTTTGGAAGGTATTAAAAAATTGGATAAATGTTGGACAAAGTGTATAGAGTTAAAAAAAAAAAAAAAATGATTTTTTATTCAAAAACCTGAGTTTCATTCAAAAAATCACGAACTTATTGACCCACTCGTATATATGGAGGTTTTTAATCAACTATAAACATATTAAAAAATATACTTTTTCTGCGTCTAATTATGCATTTGTATTATTATTTCTGTCCTGTATCAGTTCTTTTGATTCTTCATCTAAGTTCATATGTTCTACTTACCATTGATTTCGAATTATATTAAATGGATCTTCATATAAAAAATTTCGTGGGGTTTTTATCGTATTGGACTCTCTATAAAACCTCTAATAATTTTTTTTTCTGGGCTACCTCTGATAGATCTGCAAGAGATACTAAATGATATTTGATATGCTATCCTTGCTAAAATGTTTTTATGGACTCCATAGGTGTTTGGTTGTGTAACATATATTCAGTTTCCTTGTAATAATCACCAAAATTTATTACATCAATTGGTTTATTGCATGCAAGTGTTTCGATAATTATTTAAAATTTTAAAATAGGGTTTAATCAACATCTGTTATTTCAGCTGCTCCTCCGGGATCGTGAAAGAATCTTTACGGGGTTTTGACAATGGATTCTAGTAGAGGAGACAAAATATAAATATACATTGCGTGCTAGCTTATCAGTGCGGGGGTCGTGGGTTCAATTCCCACCAAAGGCTCTGGTCTGTTTTCGCTACAACGAGCCTTTGTTGCTAGTGCTCGGTTACGGTATTAACATATAATTTGTAATTATATGATTAATAAATAAAATAAATAAATAAATAAATATACGTGGGTCGGCGTTAAAGTTTCCCCAGCTTGGCCAGCGAATTTGTATAAAATATTAACACAAATATTTGTATGGAACGTATTAACCCTTTAACTCTCCCACATAACGGAAATTTTTGGCTCTATTCTAAAAAATTGTAAAAACATCACTAAAAATGGGAAGGGCGGGAATGAAATTTTCTACAGAAAACACCAAAGCCTAAAACTTAACACAAACTCCAAAAACCAAAAGATTACTCATTAAGGGTTAATTCAGTTTTTGTTGACATATTTAGGTCATCCCAACATCTTACGAGAAGTTTTTTGCTGTTAAATAAAAATAATTTATATTATTTTAGAAAAACGATGTTATTTTTTTATATATAATCTTCTAAAATTATTATTCCTAGCAAACTATAGTCGATAATGGACTGCTCCCATTTTTGTTAGGATTATCCTTTGTCCATTATCGACGATAGTTTGTTGGGAATAATAATTTCAGAAGATCATATATAAAAAAATAACCTCTTTTTTCTAAAATAATATAAATTATTTTTATTGAACAACACGCCACGCCTACAATTACCAATATTTGGATCATATTTTTTGGCTACCTTATTTTTCATATGTTTAAATTTGGCAACAAAAAATTTAGGTTTTAGCCAACACATTTAATTCCTAAGCCACAGTGTGCCGTATCGTATATTTTTTGATTTTTTTCGATTTCGAATATTCTAATGATTTTAATTATTTTTTAGACTTATTTAATACTAAGGGTCTCCTATTTCATATATAAAAATTTCAGCACCTTCTAATACGATTATAGTGATATTTTTAACTAATGGGCAAAAATAGAAGTACTACCCCCGCAGACAGGGAACATATTTGGAAATGCTTCCAAAATGTTTTATCGGTTGCTTAAGTATTAAAATCACTTTCACTATCAGGTGGAAAAATAGTCTATACAACTAAACATCATAAAAAATATAAGACTTTTAATAATTTTTCAAGGAAAAAAAAAAAAAACCGCAAAACGTCTTCTTCCGCAGATAGATTAATTACCAGAATAGGTAAAAATTACATTTTCCTAATATATACACAAATAAGGTCTACCAAGGAGTCAGAATACAATGTTAAAATATTTACAGAAACTAAAATTCTTTGAAACTGGTTATTTAGAATAATGAATCTAACTTTAATGTTCTTAGTAATAATGGCAGACCGCATGTAAGACGTTCAAAAAACGCTCAATTAAATCTCAAATATACAAAAAATCCTATGAAGCATGGTGTGTCATCGGTGATGGTATGGGGATACTTTACCTCATGTGGTGTACGAAATCCTACAAATATAAAAGACCTGTGGAAGATTATTAAGGAAGTGATATAATATCACCCCTGATCAATGATCTTAAATTGTCAAAACAATGACAAAGAGATGTGCCGAATTAATACTTCAAAAAAGATTAAAAGATACAATATAACATTAAACAAAATGGTTTTAATTTTAATTAATCAAAATAATATTTGCTAAATGACTTAATTATTGGTCCAAAAAATAGTTAAAATGTGTTTTAAAAAGTTTAAAAAAACATTTATTTGATCGCGAATTGTTTTTGTTTTTATCTTTAATTTATTTTATAAGATTTTAGAAAAATAAATAAAACTAAATATAATATGTATTCTTCATAGGAATAACGTGTGTTCGTATGACTTAATTGTTTGACCACGACTGTATCTACAGTAAAAACCATGTATTTTCATAAGGCAACATTTGTAAAAAAAATTCAAGTCTTTGTCTCTAAAAGGGAAAAAGTTTCCTATATTTTGCATATTTAAATTTCGTTTTAAATCTATAGTATTTTAAAATATTTTCTCTTAGATTAAGATATTGATTTAAGAAACTACAAAAGAAATATATATTTTTTATAGAAAAATTTGCATACAATACAAACAAAAAAAAAAGAATGATTGATACTAGCAGACATAATATGTGGATACACAGAACTTATAAATGCATGAAATGATAATAAAAATTATATTATATTTATATGTATGTTATATACATGTGACCTCACGAGAATATTATTGATAAAGTCCAGAAGGATAGCCAAACCTAAACATAAACTGCTACATACATGAAAGCTTGTGTCTGCAATAAAACTTGTTCTCAAAATCAAGTATTTTCCATAACATAATGTACGGATATTTGTATATTAAAAAATACAAATTTTAAAGATGGGATATTTAAAGAGTCTTGAATTTGAAAAGCCAAATGCAGAAGTATTTTCTGGATTTTTATAACAGTCTTATAAATCTAATTTACATATAAAACAACAACAAATTTGATTTTTAAGATTGGTATAAGGATCTACAAAATTTTTATGCATTTGGCTGTAAATTAAGATAATGCATCGCTTAAAATATTTGAGTTCTCAATATAACCCATCGGTTGATAAGTTTCCGGTCTGGTACACAGATGGCGCCACAAATTCAGTGGTTTTAGTGAAACAACTTTTTTATTTTCAAATCAATGACAAAAAAGTATTACATTTGGTGATATAAAACTGATTTTTGTTAAGAAAAAACACCGCTGAAACAAAAGCTTGGCTTCATAAGTGTTAACAGGGCTTTGCTCGAAGATAATCAACCACTATTGACTGGTTTTCCGAATTTAAACGTGATCATACAATCACCGATGATGTGTCATCTTTTGCCCAAATGATGTGGTTATACCGGAAAAAATAAAAAAAGTCTTCAAAATTATTTTGGAAAACCGTAAAATGAAGTGGCACGAGATAGCTGACAATCTGAATATATCAATGGCACATATGTTTATGAGAAAATTGATTTGGAAGTACATGTTCATGTGCTAACAGCACGCAGAGAAAAACATAGTTGGAGCAATCATATTTGAAGAGCATCACATATTTTTGGAATTATGATTGTGCCAACAATAGTCGTACTATTATATAGTTATTATATTATTATTTTTTTTTTAATAATAATAATAATAATAATAATAATAATAATAATAATAATAATAATAATAATAATAATAATAATAATAATAATAATAATAATAATAATAATAATAATAATAATAATAATAATAATAATAATAATTTATTTTATTTTTATTTATTTTATTATTTATTGATAGTAAAATATTAAATTCATTTACATTTATGACCTTGCGAAGCCATTGCGGCTTGTCTGCAGGCACAGAAATTTAAAATTACATTTATAATTTACAATTTACAATAATTAACAATAATAGAGCATTCATTGCTGGTTTATAAAAAAAATGTTTAAATATTTTTTTCCTTTTATGATAATTGGTTGCGTTATTTATTAGTTTATTTGGCATTTTGTTGAATATTGTTGGTAGCATTACAGATAGGGTGCTTTTCCGTAATGATTTTTGTGTCTTTGTACACGGTATCTTCCTTCGGCATTCATTCTGGTCTGGTGGATGTGATCAATTCTTTTCAGAAATCTGGAGTCATTGAAAAATTCTATCGACAATGTAGTATAATAGATGCTGTTAACGTCTAAAATATTCAAAACTTTAGCTATATTGCTAGTTGATGAGCTGTAGTTCGCATTTGTTGTATTATACGTGTTGTTTGTTCGAATAAATTATGTAAAGAACTGGTCCTAATTTTGAGCCCTGTGGTACACCAAAATCTGAATCTGATTCTTTACTTAAGTTGTTGTGAATTTTAACGAAGCTTTTTGTCAGGGTAAGATAGTTTTTTAACCATTCTAAAGCATTTCCACGAATTCCTATGTTCTCTAACATTTGTAGTAGTTTGGTATGCGATAGAGTGTCAAACGCTTTACTAAAGTCAATGAACAATGTAAGGCAGTGACGGATTTTACTTAATTGTTCATTTATATAGTTTGCAAAGTTACCAAGAAGTTGGTTTAAATTTTTCCCCTTTTGAAATCCATACTGATTTGTATTTATTATTTGGTATTTATTTATAAAGTCCGTCAGTCTAACGCATACTACTTCTTCCATTATCTTTTCAACAACGGACAGGATTAAAATTGGACGATAATTGTTAAAATTAGATTTTGTGCCATTTTTATATACTGGCCGAACATGTGACACCTTCAATATATCAGGAATGATTGCTGTATTTATTATAAGATTTATAAGTTTTGTGATCATTGGAGTCATAGCCGCGGCATTGTTCTTAAGATCAATCGGCCTTATACCATCATGACCAGCACTTTTATTTACATTAAGCGAATTTAAAATATTGAAGATTTCTTCTTCGAATGTGTTTGCCAGATAAAAGGAGTTTTGAAGTACTTGTACTGGTTGATTTATTGTTTTAATTTCACAGTTATGCAAAATATCTTTTACATTTTGTTTAAAATTTATTGCAAAATTATTGCAAATATCAGCCCCTATGGTGGAGGGTATTCAAAGATTCGGCACAGCCAAATTTTGCCCTTTTTTACTTGTTTTTTTGTTAACATTAAACTCTGAGAGGCAACATATAAAGGAGTAATGATCCGATATTATTGTTTTTACTATAGTAGCATAAATGTTTGAATTTATTTGTTTACTTTTAACAAACATATGATCTATACACGTGTGAGAATCTCTGTTAAAGTCTTCTCTCGTGCAATCTTTAATTATATATTGTAGGCCGTTAGATGACATCATATCAAGGTAAAGAGTAGTAGTGAAGTGTTTATTTAAGAGATCTATGTTTATATCCCCAACTACAATAACATTTTGTTGTTTATTTGTTGTGTTTAACAAATCATCGAGTTCTTTTATAAATGTGTTTACATTGGCGGTTGGTGGACGATATATTGCAAAGAGACAAATACTTGCTTTTGCCTGTATGTTAATATGCAGACATTCAAATGATTTTGTATTGATGGTTATGTTTGTGTATGATAGCTTCTCTTTAATGTATACATTTTACCACAATATGGTCCATGCAATTAAATTGCGATACGAAACTATGAAAAAGTTCTTTAAATTTAAGAATATTTCTTCAAGAAATGTTTTTCTTAAACAAAAAATTTATATTAAGGACTTTTTCAGGAAATCTTCTTTGATTCTATGGACTTTTTTGAAGAAAATTACTTCAAAAAAATTTTAAAATCCTAAGGACTTTTCTAATAACAATTCTTAGGTTCTAAGGATATTTTTAAGAATTATATAAAAAGTCATTGAATCTAAAACTGTTATTTATATTTCTGGAACTGGTAACACTAATGTCAATAGCTAAAATCAGGTAACATCATAATAAAGTTTGACACTTTTTAGTATAAACGTACTCACAACGTTTTGATGAACAAGTGGTATTTGTTTTGTGGATTGAATCGTGGTCGTAGTTTGGTCGCCGGCGAATTCCGTGAAGGTCGTCCAAAATCGGTTGTTGTGCCACAAAACATTGATGCAGTGCATGAACTGATAATGCAAGATCGCCATGAGACATATTGTGAGATAGAGGCATACTTGGACATTAGTTCCACTTCAATACATTCGATTTTTTATGAACACTTAGTTGTTAACAAAATTTTTTCTCGTTGGATATCCCATAATTTATCAAATGCTTAAAACAAGGCTCGCGTCGTGTGGTGTAAGGAAGTAATTGAAAAGTTTAACCGTGCACGCAGAGAAAAACCATGATTAATGAATGGTCACTACGACCATATTTATTTATATTAGCCTAATATGTTTACCCTAGTAAATTTATTATAGCCCTATAATAAATTGAACAAAAATTTTTTGTCTTAAGCATTTTTAAATTCACCATAATAATATTTTATGGTGTGTTACACCATAAATATTAATTTATGTGAAATGTTTGCTACTATAATATATATGTTTTCAATTATACAATTAAAATCATAATATAAGTTGCACACAAAAGTGTATGTTTATTGCAAATATTTATGTTTGCCTTTAAATACATTCTTTAAAGGAGCAAACATGTATTGTCAAAATAAACAGTATGTGTTTATAAAAAAAAATAAAATTTTCTGAGTGAGTATAAAATAATCAAAACATTTTTCGGGGAGCAAAAGGCCATGCTGCCTTGCAAATTTAATGATATAAATTAATTTACGTTTATTGAAACAGGTATGTAATTTATATACATATAATTAGAAAAATATATACCTAAATTCATACATGTATAAATACGTATAAAATACATTGTCTTTCTTGCAGCCAAAAAAAACATACAACATTAAAAACGCCATTGAAACTTTGACGTTGAATTTTGTGATAAGCTTCGAATTTTTTTCAATAACAGTTCAACAATATATTGATACAGTCGATTTCATAATAGAAATTAAAGGTACGTTTGTCTTTGACTTTATATTTTAATTAATTATTAATTCATTTATATTTTATTGTATATATGTATAACTTTTTAATAAAAAATAAATCTTTGAAATTACATTTTCTATTTGGTTTATTGTGACAACCATATAACATGATGACATAGACATTTTGCATGGTATTGGGAAATATAGAAACATGGTTTGAAAGATCGTTTGCGGTTTTTTTGTGAACATAATAATATGTTTGAGATAATAATTAGCTATAAATATTATATCTTAACATATATTGTTACCTAAGACGTGTTTGACACAATCAAAACCACAAACATTAATGCGATTTGCGATTGTGATTGTATCAACCATGTTTTTTCTTTGCGTGTGGTGTTTCAAAAGACGTGTATTATGGATATATACGTAAGAGCCGAAAACAAAACAGCAATCGACCATGTGGGTATTTCAAGACGAGATAAATCCAACAAAAGTTGTTTGTGGAAGAAGCACAGCGAAGCAAATGGTCGCCTGTTTGACCGAATGGGTCATATGGCCACTGTTCTGCTTGAGCACCGTAGGACGGCCATTTTTTGCCGCAATTCTTCGGAGAGATTTGTAAAACCAACCGCCGAAGACGAATCATTCTTCATCATGACAATGTAAGATCTCACACATCTCGTCAAACAGGTGAATTTTTGAGCAGTCAAAACATCGATGACTTATCGCCCGCACAGTCCTGATTTGGCACCCAATAACTTCTTCTTGTTCCCGAATATCAAAGGAATGCATGGTCAACGATTTACTAGCACCGAAGAAGCAGTCGGAGCGTTCAAAAGCCATGTTTTGGAGGTGTGTCAAGTGGAATGAAAAAACTACTATGACAAATGATTTGAATAAATTCATCAATGGGAACATTTCGAAAAACAATAAAGGCATTTTCATTTAAAAATGTTTGTTATTATTTGTTATAAATAGTACCCCTCGTATAAGAAACCTCTTCGTACAAAACAACTGTTGGGTTCTACAGACTTTTTCTTATAAAAATTATTTTATTAATATTCGGGGTACTTTTTTTTACAAAAATCTTGTTATTTTACAAGAAATTTATTTTAAAATTATTATTGTTTTCATTGAAAAGAATTAAAAAATATCTTCTTGACAATGATTTTTTTTCGACAATTATTGTAAATTATAATGTTATATGTAAAAAACATTTTCGAAAAAAGCCTCCGAGGTGAAAATGATCATATATTATAATTTTTAATTTTTTTTAAACAAGACAGTAAATGACACGTTTTATTTGGTTAATAATTATTTATTGATTGTTGTCAGCATTTTATAGTTCCATAACTGTCATAATTTTTTCATATTCAGAATTTTCTTAACCCCAATATAATTACAGCCAATCATGTTATAAACTAGAAATTACCAATCAGGAAATAATAAAATAATAATAAAATATAATAATAACGGTAGCGACCTTGTTGATGGTTAGAACATATTTATAAACCAATAACTTAATTGTGACAACCATACCCGAATGCAGCAAGTATAATATGGTAGCAGTGATCATGTTTTTTTATCTGCGTGTATGTAGTATTTTTTTTTTTTTAAATAAATAAATGAATTCTAAACACCAAAAACTAGAATTATATAGATTTTATTAGCTAAAATAAAGTAAAGAAATCAATTTCTAAACAAAAAGATATTTAAGAAAATAAAAAAAAAAAGGTTTTAAGGTACCACATGCTGTGAAACAAAATACAAACACATCGAAGAAAGAATAATTTAACAAAATCCATTTAATTGAAAAAGGGGAAAGAGAAAATATAAAAATATACTAAACTAAATGTTTGATAATGACTGCATTGAATTGGTTTTAAAAACAAAATCTCTGTGCTGGTTGAATGGTCTTTACTTTTTTGCAGCCACATTGTCCAAACCACAGGTGGTCGCTCATTAAAGAAAATCGTTGCTATTAATGAATTTAACACACAAATTCAAAAAACTGGTTTATTTAACTTAGCAACTAATAACTGTCAAACAAATAAAATAAAAAATAAGAAAACTTTGAACGATGCCATTCATTATTACGGGTTTCTAATTCACATACTCACTCCTAATTATGGAATGCATTAAAACATGTAGTTAATGACCATCGAACACATATATTAACATTTTACAAACAAACTTGTGAAGTGTGTTAAACACACTTTGTTTTTGTTAAATCTATAATCTAACAGGTATTTCCGGTTTTTGTTTAATATCCATGCTAAGAAAATTTTACAAAAGAATACACAATTTTCTAACTAATCAAACAATTTTATCTGTGACATCATCATCATCGTTGTCATCCTCCCTTTTACATTGTCATTGGTTTTAATTGAAACAAGCTGTTTTTAGTAGTAGTAGAAGGAGTTTAAAATATTATATTTGGAATATATATCGTATATAAATATGTTTCTAAATCATTTATTAATTTAATTACATTGTATGCTTTTAAGATCAAACGGATTTTGTATTTTGTCGAAACAAATTTATCTAAAACAAATACATCTTTATACACATTATAAATTTCAGGTGGGGTCAATTTTCTTTGCCGCCATTGTAAGTTAATAATTTTATTTAAAGATGATATAAATTTACCATTTGTTACAAAGCAACGAAATTAAAAGAATTAAATCCTTATAAGAAATGAAATAATATTTTGCAATGATGTGATACAGATAAATAAATAAAAGATTCGTTATAATTAGTTCAACTCATAAATAATATCAACGTATTGTTTCCACATATACACTCACAATATATTTTCCGTTACCGACTGTAGTTTATGTAAAAAGTGATACGTAGAGTTTGTTTTCAATTCATGAATTCATTGAAATTCCTGGAAATATATTTTTTTAACTATTTGCATTAGTCATTCAAAATACAAACTATAAAAATTTACAAACATTTAGTAGGAGTTGATATTTTCTGGTAAATGCAAAATTTTATGTTTTCTATTTCTAAAAATAGAAATTCATTTAATCCCTTTTTGTTTTTTTTTTCTTATTAAAATTGTTTATATACAAATTATTTCAATAAAAATTACAAGAAATTATTTAAATATAGATGTACACATAGAAAATAAAAATATATACATCTGTGTGTGTTGTGTTTTATAAAATTATAAACAAATAAAAAGATTCTGTTTGAAAAACAAACCACAAAAACAGTTTTTTTTTACTTATTATCAGTTAAAAAACTTATGGTTATTTTAAACGACTCAATTTCTTTTACTACTTTTGTCGATTATTAATGAATAAAAATAAACAACATAATGGGCTGCATATAATGAAAAACCAGTAGTCCTCTTTTTAATTGTATTTTCGATTAAGTTAGTATGTACTTTTGATTATTTTTAACGAAATAATATTTTGAGTGTGGTTATAGTTTAGCAGAATATGAATTTCTGAGTTGCGACCAAAAATAGATTTTGTTGAAACTAAATAAATTCATTAATATTTATTGAAAGTCCCTATCTACCTATTGCGATTAAACTGTCTTAGAAAAAAAATATATATTAATATAAACATGGCAATCCCTTTTTATGTGGTATCATCGATGAGACGGAAATATGGTACTTTTTTCGTTTTTTTTTATTTTAAAATTTCTTCAAAAGGAACTGTATAAAAAGTGGTATCAACTGAAATAGATTTTAAAAGGACCAGTAACTTAGGATTTTACTATTTTCGTGAATTGAGGTAAAACTTCTTACCAACTCTAGCTATGTGTGTTTAGTAATTTCGTGGGTTAAGCATTTAGTCAATTTTTTCTTGCATAGACCAATAGGGTCCCTAGTATTTCTAGATAAGAAACGACAACCCCCAGGTCAGATCAGATACCTGCGACGGCACCCATGGAGCCCCGAACTCTCCTAGAAAAAGCTAGGAGTCGTAATATTCCGATTTTAGGAATTTCCTCGAGATCTTACTTACCTGGAGGGTGCAAAAGACGGAAAGTGGTACATTATATGCTCCACTATCTCGCTGTCCGATATTCCACTTACCCCCTCCCTCTGAGCAAGAACGGCAATCTTGCAGTAACGCGTCGGTTTCCCCGACCAAAATTCTACATTCGCTTCTGGTTAAGGATAGTAGAAATTCCGTCTTCTCCAAATCTCCTCTGGCCAGCCGTTTATAGTTTATAGTTTCAAAAACTGTATTCCCGTGTAAAAAAGTTTAGATCTGAGAAGATTTCATCAGATATAGTTGTACCAGGTCTCAAAATCGGCGATCTAATCAAATCTAGACATAACTGTCTCACCGTATATAAAGTAAGGTCCAATTTGCTTTCGATATTATTATATGCCCATCAGGTTCAAAAAGAAATTTGAAACCGGCTCAAAAGTCTATGATCTTGTACTGAATATGATATAAGATATGAGCAGATCTGGCACCAGATTAGATAAAATATGACTACCCGAGTAAAAAAGTTTAAATATAATCATATGGGCCTTATCTAATAATATATTATCATGTATATTTACATATATATTTATATTTCATTATTTTTTTAAATTATATTGTACCATATACATATAACCACATCTAGTTATAAATTGATTTTTATAAAATTGTATTTAATACTATATGTATATACTAAATATGAGTTATACAGAAACATATATATGTACTTATATATGGCTTATACAAATCAGTATATAATTATATCGATTTTTATGCACGCAAGACTCAACGTCCTTTGTTGACCCTTAGACGGGCCGTGGGGTAACCAATGCCATCTGTAGATTTCTTGATACTCTCGAGATATAAACTCAATGTGATATCCGCTGAAAAAATTACATTACTTAGCACCCCGTTTCTGTATCTGATGCCAGAAGTTTTCAAACTACTTAATATAATGTGACTTTTAACGTAAAATTTGTTTCGAGCTTCTAACTCTTAAAGCTGTGGCACATTAAATTTTGAAATATTTCTTATTAGATAGAGAAATAACATAAATACAGCGCCTTATTATTTTCTGTGTCTGTGACTCACCCTACAGGTTGGTTGAAAAGTTCCTGCGCTTGAAATGAAAGAGTACTGTTTTTGTTACGAAATATATTTTTTTATACAATATAATCTCCTAAAAGTTCAATACACTTGTTCAAATGATCTTCCAATAATTTTATCCCATCCTTATAATGGTTTTCCGGAAGCCCTGCAAAATAACCGTCTACGGCTGCTATGGCCTCTTCATTCGACGAAAAATGCTTTCCACGAAGGAATTGTTTGAGATTTCTGAAGAGATAGTAGTCACTGGCAGCCAAATCTGGTGAATACGGTAGATGTTCAAGAAATTCGTACTTTAATTCTTTGAATTTAGCCATCGTCAAAACACTTTTGTGAGCAGGTGCATTGTCTTGATGAAAAATATTTTTTTTTTCTTTAAACCAGGTCTTTTTTCACGAAGTTTTTCATCCAGCTGATCCAAAAGGCTGCAATAATACTCAGGGTTGATTGTGTTACCTTTCTGAAGATAATCAATCAACAAAATTCCTTTTGCATCCCAAAAAACTGATGCCATAACCTTCTTTGCTGATCGTTGTGACTTCACCTGCTTTGGAGCTGGACAACCAGCTTCAGTCCACTGTAAACGTTCTTGTTTCAATTTAGAATCATGGTGGTAGATCCAAGTCTCATCCATAGTTATAAAACGACGCAAGAAGTCGGTTTTATTCGGCTTAAAACGCTCCAAATTACGCTGAGAAATTTGTTTTCGATCCAGTTTTTGTTGAATTGTTAGTGTGTGCGGCACTAACTTTCCAAACAGTTTTTTCATACGTAATTATTCATGTTAAATATGGAGTACTCATTCGTCTGAGATGCCTGTGGCATTAGCAATTTCACGCTTAGTCAAACTTGGATCTTCACTAACCATATTATGTACCTGCTCAATGATTTCTGCTGTGGTTGCAGTTTTTGGTCGTCCTTCGCGTGGATCGTTTTTAAGGCTGGTACGACCACGTTTAAATTCACCAGCCCAAAATTCAATGGTGCGTTTTGAAGTTGAGGACTCCTTATACACTTCTAACAATTGTTCATAAATTTCCTTTGCTTTTAAACCCTTCAAAACAAAGAATTACGATATTCAATTTTTTCCACATTAAAAAAAATCAATGACACGTCATCTTGAAATGATTTGTAAACAAAAAATTGACAGAATGACTTGCAACTTTGCATGTGTTCTCAGGACAGTTATACCAACTTAAGCAGAACAAGGTTGCGTTTTGCATGTTTTTTGAGCAAACTGGTAACCAGCTTAATTGACTTATTGGAGTATCGTCGGAAAGTGGGTTGCCTTGATTCCAGAAGGACATACTCGTATTTACAAGGAAAGTACTTAAACATAACTTCTCCGATTTTGATACAATTTGGATAAATGCCGAAAAAATTAAATATAGGAACAATCTGTCTAACTTTTACGGTCACCTCGTGGAGGTGCTTTCATTGTTTGTGTCTCCAATATAAGATGTGCCATGTAGGGTTAATTGATATTTTAGGTTAAATGATTTAACAGCTGCTTTTACTTATTAACATATTTATATTTTCTGCCGCAGGTCCCATTCCGGAATTTCGACTGGTATACTTAAGGAGAGGTATCATATGGTCGTCGTAACAGTTTCTATTTTCGTACTTGTGTCTCTTATGTTTTTTGATCTGCAGAACTAGAAAATTAATTTTTATATATTCTTTAATATATTTTTTTGTTTCACTACGAATCATTTTTCTAGGGTATTAATGGCTACTAGCGCTTGAAGTTGGATAAATTCAGGACACCCGACTGTAAGTGCAAACATACCTGCATGTGGCTGTGACAAGTTTAAAATAATTGATTCTACAATCAATTATATAATTTTGTTTATTTAAAGTCCTGCTTTCAGACTTTTTGATATTTATTTTATAGTGATTTTTTATAGTAGAGCCTACCAGTAACCAGTGGATCACTGGCAACCCACTAAATGCATTACAAATGTTAACACAAAATGAGTTTATAATTTAAATAATTTTGGAAAAATTGTAAACATAAGCAAAAAATTTTACATTATATTTCAAGCATTAACGAACAATCTGAATATGGTAAGGTAGAATTAAATAAAAAAAATTAATTGATTAAATTAGGCTTCAACAATTTCGCCAAATCTCCACCAAATGGCTCACAAAAACTGTACAGTTTTCCTATATTTGAAGCCCTTTATCTTGCACCACCTATCATCTCTCATCTATCCAATTTCCAAAGAAGGCATCACATAATTTAATAGGAAGTAATTCCTGAGTATTGCTTCTCCTAAAAAAATTATAATACAATAATACAGTGTAGGTAACAGTGATCTTTAAATATTATTTAATTTTGAGTACCCTGGATTAACCGTAGGCACTAACATGAAAGTTATTTGTATACTCATACACAACCATATACATACCAACACAAAAATATTTACTACTAGTATTTAAAATGATAAGAACGTCTTTTGGTGTTTTAGGATTCACGTAACTGTAACAAATCCTTTTAATCATAATTCATTAGTTCTCTATATTACATTAGTTTTCTCATAGTATGATCCTTTGTACATAAATACATACTAACGTATGGATGTAGTACCGTATAATAAAGGGTTATTTAGTTTTCTATCAATTAAAAAAAAAAAAAATATGTATTTAAACAGGAGGGTTGTTAAGGGTTATATTTTAAATAATTTCATTTTCTACCTGATTAGGTTTGGTATCAGGATTTACTCATGTATCTAAATATTTATTTAGAGACATGTAAATAAATATTTTAACTTAAGTTTAAATAAATTAAAGAAGAAAATCCATAAAAAAATTAAATAATTAATTTTCGGAAAATATACGACCACGAAGGCTGATAAAATAATGCTAAGTGTGGCATTTAATTTAAGGATTGGTAGTAGGATGTCTGGCTTTACCACTTTTATTTCGAGGCAAGACGTTATAGCGCATATTTTGAAACAATTTACAACACTTGAACCTGTCGAAATGTTGCCTGCAATTCTTTCTTAAGTTTATTCCCAATTCTTATTTTTTAAATTCAATTAAATCAAAAAGATATATTTAATTTTTAAAATATTTAAAAATTTTGAAAATGGAGTTTTAAAAATTATGTTAAAATTACTGCTGTTTGTCCTTAGGTTAAAATTGATTAACATTATCCTATTAGGACCTTAAATAAATAATGAGCGTTTCACCTATTTTGAATGAGCGTCTTTGACAGCTTGTGTAATTTGACCAAAACGTAAACAACAATAATAAATATGTCTGAAACATGGCGAGGAGTTCTTCTTCATTACCCTAATATAATTACCTTAAAAGTGCAGCCGTGAGTCATCGACACTTAGTGGAATTTTGTGGTGAGCAGTCGTGTCGGAGGTGGTTTGGATAGATTAAAAGTGGTAAATTTGAGATCAAAGAAAGGAACGGCCGGGTCAGCCCAAAAAGTTTGAAAACTATGAATTGGAATCATTGCTATATGTGGAGGCTTGCCAAATGCTTCAGGAATTTTCAGTCATTAGGAGTAGATGAGTCGACTGTCAGCAAACGCCTAAAAGCCATGGGATTGATTTAAATGCACGGAAAGAGGGTGCCATATGAGTTGAAGCAGTGTGACGACGAAATGCGATTTTTGGCATGTGAGCAGCTCCTCGAAGGCCAAAAAAAAGGAAGGGTTTCTTACGTCACATTGTGAGTGACGCTGAAAATGGGATCCATTACGACAACCCTAAACCTAACCCTACTCATGGATTTTGCCCGGATAGACATCAACATCCTTCGCAAAGCTAAGTATTAACGGCATGAAGCTTATGCTCTATATTTGGATTACGGGGGAACTCCTCGGACTTAACTAATGTGTATAAGCAACGCACTGAAACAAAAAACCATTGGCATACGAAGAAAGGCAGCACAAAGTGGTCGATGACACATGTCATATGCCAGCAGAAGTTCACTTTACATGTTCAATGCATGGATCGCCTTAAAAGACGAGACGTTCTTCCAAGCTGGTATACGAAAATTGCCAGAAAGTTAAGAAAAAGTTGTGGCCTGCGTTGTGTTAACCGAATTTTATTGTGGAAACCTATATTTAGTAATAACAACCGATTTTCTGTTGGAAAATGACAAATCTTTTCCCTTTGTGGTCACATTTGCTTTCATCGTCTGGATTTTTTCACCATACATGATACTCAGTTACATGAGGATGCAGATCCACAGAATTTCCACATACCTTCTTTCGCTAATTGTGTTTCTTGGGGCCCTGCGACTTAAATTCATATTGATATTGTGTATCAGTGCAAGCAAAATTTGTGTACAAATGATCCAGAACTTATCTGTCTACCATGCAAGGAAAATACCTGCACGGTATGTTAGTATGTATGTTACCAATGTTCAGCCAATTTATAAAAAGGGTGCGACTGACTATTATGAAAATTTCGCCCCAATCGCAATTGACTTTAATTATCTAGTCCAGTGCTCTTCTTAGCGATCGACGGCATGACTTTTTGTAGAAGTCGTTCTATGGAGTAATTAAATTCAAAGATTTGGTGAAAGTAAATTAGGTACTCCAGGTATCGAATTACGGAATTCCTAATCGAATGAATTCGTTCGAAAAACTAGAATAATACTTATAACTTAAAATTTATTTCCATTCAAAGACCGAGCAACAACATCCCTTATAAAGAAAAATCTATTTAAACGTTTTATTTTAAGAAATAAAAAAAATAATTTTGATCGAAAACTTATGATAACGATTTTTGTAATTCGACCTCAGATACTTCCAAGGCAATTAATGTTGTATGGCACGGCGTAGTTTATCAAAACCACAGTGATTTTGGTGGTGGCAATGACATCTCTCAATATATTACGAGAATTCTCAGAGATCGCACTATAATATTTGTTATCATAGATGGATTCTTATCAAATGAATATCAGCTGAATTCTTCCTCCCTCTCTTTATATGATCTTTCTTAACGACCTTCTTTGCTAAACTTTCTGCCCTATTTTCTCTTTTGCAGATGCCGGCAATACTTGTCATAAATTTTTCTTCGATCGTTGGATCGCGGTCTTCACTTGGGATATTTTGACAATCTCTGAGTGGGGTTGTGTGAATAGGATCGATTTAAATGCGCGCAAAAACGACTTGTCCCATAAAACTGTGGAACCAAAATTGTCTTTGAACAAATGGGTAGTATTATTATTAATGAATCGCATACTCTTGATGTTATATACATAAAAATTCAAAGTGATGTGCCCTGGCATAATTTTCAAGTTCGTTCCAACTGATGTTGGAAAAAATTCATATTAACCGATATTCCTACAACCCCATATGTTTGGTTCTACGTGGTTTTCGGTGTTAACGAGAGCCCTTCTCCACAATTTTTTACAGGGGTTAAATAACAATGGAAGATCTTAGATAATAAAACGATGTGGGGTTGTATATTTTCTGGCTGTGTCGGAGAAATTTTTGAAAAAGTTGGGTTATAAAACCTACAGGTGTACAATGGTTCCAGACCCATCGTGACATGCGGATCTGTTGCCTGGAGGACTAGTATAATATTGAAAACCGTTTGGTCTAAGCTGAACAAATAATATTCTGGGTATTACTGGCGGTATGAGTACCAGTCCTGTTGACGCTCTTGATGTTATGTTAGACATGCGACCCGTGGATCTATATATAGAGGGCATGGCTATAAAATCAAGATGCATACCCCGGAAGAATGAAATCTGGTATATTGGTTGCAACACAGTGCATATTCTTATCGTTAAGAAGCTTACGGAACTTTCGGATCAGATCGCTTGCGACTCTCATGAATCCGCAACCGCATCTGGGTATCAACATGTCATTGTTATTACTTTGGATTGGTTTATATATGGAATTTGTTATCATTGAGAGGTAGTCAGAAGGGACTAACGAAATGTTTTGTAGACAAACCATATGGAAATGTGGCACATTAACTATGCAGTTTAAGTAGAACTGAGTGCCGATTACGGGATACAATGCTTGTGGCTTAATTACAGGGCAAAACGCTTGTGCTACTCATATAGCGATGACTAGCATTATCAATATACATGGGACTAATTCAGTGATAGAACTTATTATTTGATAATTTCATTACCATTACATTGATAACAATGATAATGGAATTAATTTCATTAGCATTATATTGATAACAATGATAATGGAATAAATTTCATTTCCATTGTTTTAATTAATGGTAATGATTTAAGGATCTGATTTCATTGATCAATGACATTTCATTACAATTACTAATGCATTAATTAAACGAAACCATTAGCATTATTAACGGTCATTTTATGTGTTAATATTTATGTTAATATTTATTTATGCGGATTAATATTTGTATATTTGATATTTTTGTTTTATTATTTTCTGTATAAAGCTACTTTGATAATTTTCAAATCGTATAAACTTTTTTGTAAACAAATGATTTTTGAATCAATTATAATTAGTTTTTTTAATGCATTTGTGCTTTTTCATTACCAAATTTTATTACCATTAAATGGTAATGACATTTTTTTTCATGACGTGTCAACTAATGGTAATGAAATTTTAATGGTAATGAAAAATTCCCAAGTATGAATATCAAGGACCAATTATGAGTGCCATGTCCCTTAGTTTCCAGTTTTCCCAAACAAGCAGATAAAAGCTTTTAGGTAATGACGTCTTGTTTATGGATTGTGTTCCTAAACTACCACTGCAAGATTTTCTAAGCAACACTTCAGAAATTCTTTCTTTTAATTAATGTGTTGCTTTCAATAAAAAGGGAATAGGGGAGTGATAAACGATGATGAAACATCAGGAACTTCAAATATTGCAAAACTATAATTGTGGGAGATATTAAAAATTAAAACAATTGTTCTTTTACTTCATTGGGATAAGTTGCTATGGGAACACCGAAAGAGGACGTTGCGATAAGTGTGAAGGAGTGAAAACTCATACATTTTTAAATTGATTTTGCCGTCGCTGGGGATCGAACCCGCAACCTTCTGTGTAGCAGTGCAAAGAGCTCAATATTAAATCACAACGCCATCTACACCTCAGGTCCTGAGTTTTCGTTCGCTTATCCAGGAGATCAATTGCGTTTGTTGTTGATGTACAGATAAAATTTGTTCATCAGTTAAACTTGCTGTATGTGGAATAAACTCTTCGCAGATGTCTTCCCTGATAATTAAAACATAGATAAGTTCAAAAATAATGCCCACAAACACTACTCACTCTCTATTCTTGTCCTAATAAGTTTTTTTATTTATTTTTTTTTATTTGATACCAACACCATGTACTGCATTGGCAGGGGACAAAACAAAAATAAATTAAATTTCGGTATATGACAGTAATTTTTTGCACTTAGTATTTACAAATCATTTTATTTTAAACAATATTCAATAACCACACAAACACAAAAGATAATTTCATTATAGTATATAATTAGATTTCAGTTATAATATGCCAAGAAATTTTCTAATGTTAAAAACTGTGATTGCTTATAAAGTGGTGACATTGTAAAAAAAATTGTTTGAAAAATTATGTTAAATAATAAAAAAAATAAGATGAACAATACAGGTTGGTTGAAAAGTTCCTGCGCTCACCAAGAGATGACACTGCTAGCTCCAAACTTTTTTTCTCAAGTTGGTATAACTGTCCCGAGAACACATGCAAAGTTGCAAGTCATTCTGTCCATTTTTTCTTTGTTTTCAAGCCATTTGAAGTTGACGTGTCATTGATTTTTTTTAATATGGAAAAAATTTAATATCATGCAGTCATTAGATTCTTTGTTTTGAAGGATTTAAAAGCAATCGAAATTTATGAACAATTGTAAGAAGTGTATAAGGAGTCCTCACCTTCAAAACGCACAGTTGAATTTTGGGCTGGTAAATTTTAACGTGGTCGTACCAGCCTTAAAGACGATCCACGCGAAGGACGACCAGAAACTGCAACCACAGCCGAAATCAGTGAGCAGGTACATAATATGGTTGGTGAAGATCCAAGTTTGACTAAGCTTGAAATTGCTAATGCCGTAGGCATCTCAGACGAACGAGTACTCCATATTTTACATGAAGAGTTACGTATGAAAAAATTGTTTGGAAAGTTAGTGCCGCACACATTAACAATTCAACAAAAACTGAATCGAAAACAAATTTCTCAGCGTAATTTGGAGCGTTTTAAGCCGAATAAAACCAACTTCTTGCGTCGTTTTAAAGCTATGGATGAGACTTGGATCTACCACCATGATCCTAAATTGAAACAAGAACGTTTACAGTGGACTGAAGCTGGTTGTTCAGCTCCAAAGCAGGTGAAGTCACAACGATCAGCAAAGAAGGTTATGGCATCAGTTTTTTGGGATGCAAAAGTAATTTTGTTGATTGATTATCTTCAGAAAGGTAAAACAATCAACTCTGAATATTATTGCAGCCTTTTGGATCAGCTGGATGAAAAAATTCGTGAGGAAGGCCTGGTTTAAAGAAGAAAAAAATCATTTTTCATCAAGACAATGTACCTGCTCACAAAAGTGTTTTGACGATGGCTAAATTCAAAGAAATAAAGTACGAATTGCTTGAACATCCACCGTATTCACCAGATTTGGCTCCCAGTGACTACTATCTCTTCAGAAATCTCAAACAATTACTTCGTGGAAAGCATTTTTCGTCGAATGAAGAGGCCATAGCAGCCGTGAACGGTTATTTTGCAGAGCTTCCGGAAAACCATTATAAGAATAGGATAAAATTATTGGAAGATCATTAGAACAAGTGTATTGAGCTTCTTGGAGATTATATTGAATAAAAAAATATATTTCGTAACAAAAACAGTAATCTTTCATTTCGAGCGCAGGAACTTTTCAACCAACCTGTAGCAAAATATAGCTAATTTTAATGGAAAGAATGTAGAAAGCAAGCTATGTACACGGTTTTCACAAAGAAAACATGATATGTTTGTTTCAAAAAAAAAAAAAAGCGGAAGTGTCATTGAAAGTCACTTTTTTCAAAAGAAAGCCAATGCATTAAGGTAAAATTCTTTGTCTAACTTAATGATGAATAAGTTAATAAAAGCTGTTGTTTTTCTTTTTTTGTTTGAAAAGAAAACAAGCAATGAACACATTTACTTTTTACAAGTTCATTTTGATACTCCACTTTTAAAGTGGATTGCTGGTTGTTTTTAACAACATCAATACACCTACTAACAATGTTATAAATTGCTGTTTCCTGTTTGATTAACTTGAGGTAAAAATACAATTTTTACTTTTGAAATATCCACATCGAATGCAATTTTTTTTTTCAAAACACAACAAACAGAGAGTAGCCTAAATGGATTGATAAAAAAACAATATTGATGATAACAACAAATCATTTACTAAAACAATAACATACTATTCAAATTTTAATTAAGTCCCAGTATTTAATTCATCCATGGGAGATAGGTTGAGTTTTTTTTTTTCAATACCCATCCTATGAGAATTGTTTTCTATATGAAAAAACTTATGAGATCCATTTTTATGAGTATTTTTAAGGGCTTTTATCAAAACCCGATTATTCTGCGATTTAATGAAAATGTTTACTTAAAAAATCCTTCCTCTCTAGTGTCCACTATTTTGTATACTACATAATCTAACTATCTATGTCCTGTTTGTGTATATGTTGCTCTCACAATGTATTTTTTTTTATACTTCTTTGTATGAGTATTTAACATGACAATATTGTTAATTAAATCTTTGAAATTAAAATGTTTTGTTTGTTTAAATTGAAAAATCGAACAACAATAAAAAAGAGTTTATAAAATGCAATAAAAAAAATATAAAACACAAAAAAAAATCATTTAAAACTCATCTGTAGCTGAATCAATTTAACCAGCAATTGTTGTTTATTATTTTTTCTTTACTATAATAGGTTTGAGGTTTTACATATGATTGACTACAACATGCAGTAGCTACTAAAGATTGAGTATAGTATTTGACGTGCATTTTTGTGGGCTATGTGGGTTACAGTGGAAAAATTATACAAAAATTGTACATAAATTTTAATATTTTGATTTTAAATTATGAAACTATACCCAGTAAGCAAAATGTGTCGAAATAATATCGAAAATAAATAATTTCCTCGTAAAGTTCACTCGGTATCGACTTCGATAACGCACCGAGTTTTATAGTGTTTTCGTGTGTAATCTGCAACGTTATATATGTTGATTTAGTGATATAATTTTTTATCGATTTAGTGTACATATTTCGATACTATATGTCTCATTGAGTTCTATATTGTCTTGATTTGTACGAGTAACAGCATCATATCCATAAACCTTCAAAAATTTCGTTAGCTATCCATTTGATTGGTCTCTGATCCATTTAAACTAGATATTTTTCTTTTCTACCTTTTATTACTTATTAGTTAATTATATTTTGAGTTACTTTATAGACGTGATTTATGGACGTCAACACAAACATCACTGTATTAATACAAGGTGGCGCAAAAATAACCTTCCGATGTTTTTTGGCTGTAATTAAAAAAAAAAAATGAAAAACTTTGATTCTTCTTGTGGATTTTTTTATTTGGTCTTTTAATTTTTTTTACATCAAGTCGAGAATATGATGTCATGTAAATGGCCGCCGCCACAGCTGATTGTCATTTGAGCCCTTTTTATGGCATTTTCCATCACTTTGGCCAAAACTTCCGGCGATAGGTCCTCACATTCTTGACGGATATTGTCTTTAAAAGCCGCAAGAGTCTGAGGCTTCTTGACATAAACCCGCGACTTCAAAAAGCCCCACAAAAAGGAGTCTGGAGCGGTCAAATCAGGCGATCTTGCTGGCCAGTGCAAATCGCCAAAACGGGAGATTAGGCGCCCGGGAAATGCATCCTTCAGCATATCGGTTGTGGCACGTGCAGTGTGTGGCGTTGCACCGTCCTGTTGGAACCACATGTTTTCCAATCCCAATTCATCAAGTTGCGGCAAAAAGAACTCGTTGATCATTGCTCTGTAGCGCTCACCATTCACAGTAACCTTTTGGCCCGCGACGTCTTCGAAGAAAAAAGGTCCGATGACTCCTCCAGCGAAAACAGCACACCATACAGTGACTTTGAGCGGGTGTAATGGCTCTTCGTGGGTTACACGCGGATTTTCATAGCCCCAGAAGGGTAAATTTTGCTTATTTACGTACCCGCTAAGATGAAAATGGGCCTCATCACTCATGATTATTTTTGATGAAAAATCATCTTCATTATTGCTCAAATAAATAGTCATCAATATTCCGCGTTCTGGAGCAGTGTAGCGTAACATTGTTTATTAACGTGTATTTCGCATGTGTTTACTACACAAATGTCAAAACAGAACTGACATTAGGGGCCAATCGCAAAATTTATAGCATTTTCTAATAAGAGGATTACTTTTGCTCCACCTTGTACATAATCTCGAAGAAAAATATTTATAATTTTTTTTGGAAAAATTAAAAAACGGGTTTAAAAATGCATCAAAATTGATTTACTTTATCGATTAATTTTTAATAAAAAATTAGACTCTGTTAAGTTTCGAAAAAGATTCACTTATTCGAAGACGATTCGAGAAAAATTCGAAATAAAGGACTGTCTCGAATACTTGCAGGTTGGGTAGTTTTTGAATTTTTCATTGCAATGATTTTAATGTTTAAAAATATATCAGAATGTAAATTTTGTATATTTTTTGATTTATCTGTTTTAATAAGATATTTTTAATTTTTTATCCGGCTCTTTTTTAAGCCTTATAAATTTCTATTGAAATTTACACAACTTATAGAAGGAAACTATACTCCTACTATAAATTGGGTAAATTTACTCTGTAAGCGTAAACGAAAAAAAGCACACACATTATGCGTAAGTTGGTACACACATAATGGGTAATTTTACATTGAAAGTGCGTAAAAATTAAATGAAATTTTAAAATTAATTCGAAAATTTGCGTAAAAAACCTATTAGAAGATTAAATATACGCATTAAATGCCTGGAAATGTATTTCTATATGAGTAATTATATAAAAAATGCGTATATTTACCAACACATGGTTTAAATTGAACTGCTGATTTTTATTTATTTATTTTTTGGAAAGAATAAAATTATTTGATGTATGTATATTTTAATTATAATGAATTATAAATATAATTCATAATATATTTCGAATGGGTATGTGCTGTCGTGATGGTCATCTTGAATTTAAATTCACAATATTCACAAATATTATATTTATATACTTTTGAAAACTAAATTTTTGTTTTAAGCTTTTTTTATTTTTTTAATGTTTTCCAATTTCCAAATGTCAAAATATTTATCACCATTCTAAGTTAGTATATTTACAATATTTGTGCATAAAATTTTAATTTAACAAAGGAATACTAATTTTAGGTACAAAGTGTTTAATTTTAAGCACATTATATCTAAAAATACTTTTTGTGTGTATTATTGTATATAAAAGTGTGTAAAAAACATTTTTAGACATTTTTTATTTATATTTACCGAATTTTTGTAATATTACATAAAACTTTACCCATTTTATTGTAGTACATTTACAAACATTTTTTAGAGCGTACGTTATGAGGATAAGTTTGTGCTAATGTTTTTACACCCAGAAAACAGTATCAGTTGTGGCTACGATAACCATTTTCATAATAAATCAGATTTTTAGTCTTGAAAGCCAATATTCAGTTGTCTAATTTAAAATTCATATTCCACATAAATATTATTAAGTTATACAAAATTTTATTCGAAGAAAAATTTTATTTTTCTGGTATCGAACCTGGGTATTCAGATTCAAAGTTCACAGAATTGCTTACTGCACCACAACTACTTACAACTTTCTTTGCTTTATTTAATATTTAAATATTTTAATACTTAATTTTAATTAAAAAAAAACTTTAGTGTTGCCTTTTTCGGGATTTGAACTCGGATATTCGGAGTATTAGGCGAGCTCTTTACCCACTATACCACAAACACTTATAAATGTTGATGGCTAATTATGAATTTAATCATAAATATATTTTAAAATTCGTCTACCAATAAAAATCATTAGTGGCGTCTATAATCAATACAATCCACAATTCGGTTGGTTCTATTGAAACCCTAATTTAATGGCATATTTGATAAGGGTAACCGTATTTGTAGTTACAACTTTTAAATATCGACAATTTTTTAATAAATTTTATTGATTATACTAATTTTGTACTACATTCACTAATTACCCCTACTGTACGCAGTTACTGACTGAATATTATTTTTGAACTTGTTTGGAAATACCAATAATTGGATAATAGTATTGTATTTTTAGTTGCTTTCCCCTATTTTTAATTCCGAATACAATATTTTTACTTTATTTATGGATCATCAAATAATAAAACGTGATTACAAATAAATTTTTATTAATTTTATCGAATTACCACCCATCTTTTTCCCGGGTAAGGTTTTCATTGAATGTATAATATTTAAAAATTCGTATATTTTAGATTTTGATTTGCTGTATTAACCAGACAAATTCTATGATTCTCCTAGGTACTCAACCCGTACTCTTCCTTTTTGGTCGAATTTTTTATGAGTAGGTTTTACTTATGGCTTTTTCTCTAAGGGAACAAATAGTTCGCAATTATATCGAGAGAACAGCGAAAAGCAAAATCTAATGAACAATTTTTTTTCGAAGTACATACCTCCTTGCATGGGAATACGATACAGTAAGTGACTGACGTACGGATATATTATAGAATACTGGACAAAATTATAAAAATGTAAAATTTACCAATTTGTAATCAACAAATATACATATATTTGCTGAAATTTAGTGCAGATACGAACCCTGTAAAATTTGGTTATAATCGGTCGATATTTAGAGCTTTTTCACATAGGAGGATTTTTTGTGAATTGGGCTCTAATAGTATTTGCTTCTGTGGGATTAGCATATCCCGATTTTCTTCTTTGATACTCTCACGACACTGTCTTTTATCGTGAGCCGTTCTTGGGGAAAGGCCACAAGAGGGTGGTGACGGCCCATGGAGGAAACACGATCCTGCTCCCGTAGCAGTTTATTATTTTTTATTAAATTTTTTATTCGTAAAAACAATGCCATAATTGTTGTTTTTACCAAAATATGCTTCTACTCGAGTCCCAAGTTTTTTCTTAATCCAACGCTCTGGCTATACCCAGTTTAAAGGCTAGAGGAAAGTGGTAAGGTGGCTGTGGACATTTGTTTTAAATTTCTCCAAGTTGTAAGTGATAGAAAATACCGCTGCGGGGAGTTTATTCCACATACGGATAGTACGACTAAAGAATTCTCTGTAATGCATTGTACGACCCCCTGGCTAATCAACAACAAACAGATAACTCTAATTAAATCAACTATCCTAACCCAATGGTTTCAATTAATGCATTTTCATGTAAGACCAAGTACTATTATTATATTGTTTTTTGTGGGCGTTGTGGTGTACTGGTTAGCGCGTTGGACTGTTACACATAAGGTTGCAGTGACAGCAATATGAATTTATATAACTAATATGCTTGAGTTTGTTATATTTCTTCTACATAACGCAACGTCATCCTTCGGTGTTCCCATACCACTTAACTTCACCAAAGTAAAATAACATAATAACTCTCCATCAGATGGCGAGAAGCAACTGTTAAAAGATTTACATCTCGCGTAATTACAGTGTTGTCATATTTGAAACCCTTCATATTTCAACACTTTTCATCTCTATACCCTTGACAAAGAAAGCAACATATTATTGTAATTATTTTAGACAAAAAAAAAATAATCAAACCGATATGATTTATTAGATAAGCAATGAAAAATATGGGATACATTTTCTTATCTCGGAAGAACAGCTTCATTGGTAATATCAATAGGACAGTGTAACGAAACCCACATTCTGCCGATGCTGTAGGAGTGAACCACACACTGACCAAATCTTCCGGTTGATTTTAAGGTAATTGAAGAAATTAAAAAATTATATAATTAGTACAAAAAAATTCAAACAATAAACCGGCTGGTGCGGTTCAATTTACTCCAGGATGGACTTCGTTGGCTACGCTCTAAATCCTGAAAATAAGAAATACTTTTCGGTAATTTAAAATATTTTTATAAAAGAAAAAATACTTACCAGTCATCCAGTGTAGTTTAAATAACTTTTTCTTAATTGCATTCACATTGTGGGCGTTGTGCTGTAATGGTTAGCGCGTTGGATTGTTAAATATAAGGTTGCGGGTTCGATCCCCTATGCCGGCAACCAGAATTTATAAAAATAATATGTATGAGTTTTATATCCCTCATACATATCGCAATGTTCCCCTGTGGAGTTCCGATATCACTTAAACCCACCGAAGTAGAATAACATAACAGGACTATGCACTAAAAAGTTTCAACAATTTTGCCAAATTGCTGTTCTAAGATTAAACATCTTGTGTCATATTATCACCACCTTTAAACTATCCTCTATCTGCTTTCCTAAAAAAGCAACACGTTAAAGAAAGCAACTGTTAAAAAGAAAGAAATGCTAAATTTGGGGTCATATAGAAATGTTTATGGAACCGTGAAACGATCTTATTTTGAAGGGAAGAGAGGAGACTAACATCCGTCTTCGAAATCATCGTGTGGTATGTTTTGTGATAGTTTTTAGTGTTTTGTTCTTTATTGTTGTAAAAGTGATAGCGTGGGGAGCCTATTCGACGACTCTTAATCGCTTGCCGAAAGCTTCACTGGACTTACCATTTGCAACATATATCACATGGGTAGGTGTTGAAATTTGGATTGTGAGCTTTCAGCAGACCATAATTTATTTCTCCGAACCATATTTGGACCTAGTCCGTATATAAATTCGCCTTCTCCGTATTTACTTAAATGAACTTACTTTTATTTATTTATTTAAGGTCTACGGACAAAAATCCTTACATACCAATTATTGAAATTTACATAATATACAAAATAACAAAAATTTAGATAGAAATTTAATTACACTGATTAAGGTACAAGTTAATATTTCGATTAACAACATTAAAATTAACAGAGAAATCAATAAGAAAATAAAAATCATTATTATGTTTACATAATTTTCTTAGAGAATCAGAATTAGCATAATTAGTTTCAAAAACTTGTAAATAGATTGGAATGTAGAAAGGAGTTGATCGGTGAGGAACATTAAAGTTTATGTTGCTGAGTAGGATGTCGGAGAAAAATGCAGCATTTATTATAGTTCTTCTGCTTTCCAACGTTGGTAATTTTATTAATGCAAGTCTTGAAGTATAAGTAGGAATAATAACTTTAGGATTCCATGTTGAATTACCCATTCCAAATAACAGATCCATATTCCAAGATTAGTCTGACTAAAGATGTATATAACCGTATAGTAATGATTGGTTCAGTAAACTCCTTAGATTATCGTTTTATAAAAGCCAACAAACTACGAGCTTTGTTTATCATCATAAATATGTGTTCCCAGCAAAAAAATAATGGTAGTCATTCTGTGACTATAACTTCTTTCATTGCTTCCTAATCTTCAGTTGACATTCCTATATGATTTTTTTAGTGTTATTCTAAGGCACTCCCAAAAGCATTCATGTGTTCATATTTCAAATGCAGTGATCTGGATATAAACCCGATGCATATCTAAAAATATCACTCTTCATTACTTCTAAAGAATAAGATAGTATATCGTATATTTTTTTTTTTTTTGACTCTTAAGCATTTATTAAAATTGAAAAAAAGTTCTGATGTACTTTTTTAATTTTTTTATTAAATCATTTTTTTATATTTTAGTTTAAAATTTCATGATTGTTAGAATCTATGCAGTTTTGCAAATTTTTATAAAAGTTTTGAAAAATCAAGAAAAACAGATTTTTTTGACATTAAATTGAAACTAGCTGGCCTGTCCTTTGCATTTTTCAGCCTCAAATATTTATGACGACGCAATATGTGCATTCCCAGTTTTAATTCAGAATCTACCAAAATAATTTTAAAATTGTGTAAAAATTATTTCAAATTGCCCAAAAATGTTTTAAAATTGTGCAAAAATTATTTAAATTGTTCAAAAATATTTTAAAATTGTGTAAAAATGTTTCCAAATTGTGCAACCAATTTTTACATTATCCAAAAGTATTTTAAAATTTGTCTAAAAATTCATTAAAATTTTTGAAAAATGTTTAAAAAATGCTTTTTCACTAATGCAGAATTTTTTATTTGTTTTAATAAAGAGTATTTGTATATCAATGCATAAATGTCGCTTCTTTAAACTTATTTTTCTGCATTCTTATGAATTAAATTTTCATCAAAGCTTAAATACTACAAAGTATAAGAACATTTTCCACTCATGCATCAGAATATCTAATCATTGTATTATCATTGCTTCCTTAGATTAAAGTATGAGTAATGCTAGTAGCTTCATTTGAATACTGCCATCCTATGACACGCTAATGTTAAATTCATCGATGAAACCATTAGAAAAGAAGTGATGCCTTTGCCATAGTAGTGATGCTTTTATTGCTTCTTTGGCAGCTTCATTTTTGCTGGGTTTCTTGAAATTTAATTTAGGATCCAGAAGAATTCTAAGATCTGAAAATTGAATTCAAGTTGATTTCCACCTTATAAAAACTTATATAAAGCATTATTATTTCTTGAAAAACGCATATGTTAACATTTTTTTTAAATTTAGTTCCATTAACTCAAGCACGCACCATTAAAATAGTTCGTCCAAATCATGTTGCAGAATTTTTTTTTAATGTACATCGGCATACATTAAGACGTTACAATAATTAATTATGCACGGCAAATCATTGACGAATATGGAAAATAAAATTGGATAAATGTGGCTGCCTTGGGGCACTCTCTGGATGTAGTGTTATTAAAAATATTTTTTTTTTTTTCGATTTAATCCAATTTAAACTCACATGTGTAAAACCCATAGCTTGAGGCTTTATCAGAAGAAGTTTTAGATTGACTTTATCAAAAGTTTTACTAAAATCGGTGTGAATACAATCTGTAAATTTCCGATTTACTATAGTAGTTAAATGCATGAGATTAGTTACTGATGAACGACCTTTTTTTAAGGAGATTGTCGGTAACACATTTTTCAAAAAGTATGGGGATTGTACTTAGTTTTGCTACTCCTCTTTAGCTTGTGACACTTGACTTGACTTAAATAGCGGAACAATGAAGTAGTCTTTCCACAACTGAGGAAAATATCCATATTTTAAGGATATGTTATATTATGCTTAGTGAAGTAGCTATTGCGTGTGCGAAATTCTTCAGAACACAACTAGAAACACCATCGGGACCCGAGTATAACAGTATAAAATCTGATTTGTGTGGATTTGAAAAAAGTGTATAATTTGATGGTCCACAATTGGTTGCGGATATGCCTTTAAATCACATTGGGATTCAGATTAAGTAGTGGAAAAAAATCAGCAAACAATTTACTTATTATCAGATTGTCACTGGATTCTTTAGCACAGCACTTCATCGATTTAGGGAAATCACCAGATTTCTTTTTGGTATCAACAAATTTATAAAATGATTTTGGGTCGCAACTGAAATTAAATATATAATTTTTATACAGCTTTGTGTTTAATAAGTTATATTCTGCTATAATGAGACAGCAAACCAGTTGTTTAGGCAAAAGGTTGGAAAAATTTAAAAACTGATATTTATTTAGTGCTAAAGCCATTTTTACTCCGAACAAGTACATGAATTTACTCACTAGAAGAAAACTCTTTAAACTTAAAACTGACATAAATTTCGTTTAAGCAAAGTAAAAAAATTATTATAAAGAAATAAAATTGAACTAAAAAATTAAAAAATTTAATAAAAATTTAGTTTAGTGCGTTGACAAAAGAGTTTCAAACTTAAAGAAATTAGTACATATACATATTTTTAAATTAAACGTAATTTTACTAAAAAGAGGTTTCTTTGTACTTATTTTTAGTTAACCATGTGCTCCCTTTTTATTATTTTCAAGTTCAAAGTACAAACATTTAGTTCAAGTATTACTGGAAAATAACACACATTTCTAACATTTAGTTCAAATATAACTTCGAGGAAAATGGTACTAAGGTTTAGTGTGTTTCTAAGGCTAAGTGTATTTACTTCTTTAAAATAAACAATTAACCCTGAAAATACTATAATTTATTTAGTATACTTCTGTAATTTACGAAATAGGTACTAGACCTATGAAAATAAATATTACTATCAAGTTAAAGTAATACTCCAACTATGTATTTATTATTGAGTATATTTAAGCACCTTGTTAATAAAAAAATACCACAACTAAATAAATAGTTTTTATATTTCAATAAAAAATAGTTTTTGTAGATATATAAATTTATTTAGTATAATAAAAAGAACTGCAATTAAGTTCATATTTATTTACAATGTTGTATAATAAATAATGAAATTGACTTCACTGTAGTTCTTTTTATTTAATTGCTGGATCTTCTTTACCCACAAGTATATAACTTTAAATAAAAATACGCTGATTGTAAAAAAGTGGCTGCAATTAAGTTCATATTCATTTACAGTACTGTGTTTTAAATGCTAAATTGCATTGTAGTTATTTATTTTTTTTCTGGATCTAAAGTACTCACAATAAATATTTTTGCTATTGATATATAATTATTTACTTAGCAGTATTATTATGTATGAACTATAATCATTTACTACATAAATCCCTGTCTTTAGGTTTCTTTTTCGACTTCATAAATAAAAATAATTATTGAAACAAATAAATTAATGTGTATATTTCTTTTTTAGTTATATTTAAAATTCTCAAAATATTTTAGATTTACATACATAACAGAAGTTGTAAATAATTTCTTTTAAAAATAATATCGCTATTCACAATCTTCCTGGTAAATCCTTCATTTTCACATTTTTTTTAAGTATGACAGTTGCTTTCTCCTTCAGTCGTTGTCTAGTGATATCATATCAACAAATAACTTATTTCGCATAAATTATGCAAGTTTTTCTGCTTAATGTTTGCATATTCCAAAAAATTATAAATGGACTTAAAAGAGTTTTTGAACTGCAATATTATCACTGCTACTACATTATGCTTGCTGCATTCGGGTATGGTTGTCACATTCAGGTTATTGGTTTATAAATAACGTCTAACCATCAATATGGTTGCTACCATCATTATTATAGTAAATATTTTATTATTTCATGATTGCTACTTTTTACTTTATAACATGATAAGCTGCAACCATATTGTGGTGACAAAAATTCTGACTGAAAAAAAATATGATAATTATAGAACTATAAAATGCTAACAACAATCAATGGATCTTGTTTTCATTAAGATCAGATGTTTTGATCATTTTTCCTCTGGGCGGCTTTATATTCAAAAATGCCTTATTTTTTTTTCAGTTGACATTCTTTTATGATTTTTTGGTGTTATTCTAAGACACTTCCAAAAAAATTCATGTGTTCATATATCAAATGCAGTGATCTGGATATAATTCTGATGCATATCTTAAAAAATCACTCTTCATTACTTCTAAAGCATAAGTTATAGTATAACGTATATTTTTTGAATCTAAAGCATCTATTCAGATTGAAAAAATAGTTCTGGTGAAATTTTTTAATTTTTTTATTAAATCATTTTTTATATTTTACTTTAAAATTTCATGAGGGTTAGAATTTATGCAGTTTTGAAATTTTTATAAAAGTTTTGAAATATCAAGAAAAACAGATTTTGTTTAACCTTTAATTAAAACTAGCTGGCCTGTCATTTGCATTTTTTCAGCCTTAAATATATATGACAACGCAATCTGTGCATTTTTGCATTATGTTTATTATTTAACACTACACCATTTCCAGTTTTAATTCAGAATTTATCAAAATAAATTTAAAATTGTGTAAAAATTATTTTAAATTGCTCAAAAATATTTTAATAGTGTGCAAAAATTATTTAAAATTGTTCAAAAATATTTCCAAATTGTCTAAAAATGTTTCCAAATTGTAAAACTAGTTTTTAAATTATCCAAAAATATTATAAAATTTGTCTAAAAATTCGTTAAAATTTTTGAAAAATGTTTCAAAAATTCTTTTTCACTAATGCAGAATTATTTATTTGTTTTAATAAAGAGTATTTGTATATCAATGCATAAATTTCGCTTCTTTAAAGTTATTTTTCTGCATTCATATGAATTAAATTTTCATCAAAGCTGAAATATTATAGTCAGTATAGTCAGTTGAAGAGTACAGACGTGATTTATCTTCGCTCGCAACATCAGTTATAAATAAGTTTTGTAATAGGTTTAGTTTTTAATAGGTTTATTATATTTTAGTTTTTTATTATATGAGAGTAGTGTTCTGTCTTTTAAATTGTCAACACGCATTTTGTCCGCATATATCGTTTATGTTTTTGGTGTCGTCAAATCGAATTTAAACGCGCCGTTTTTATGTCCAGTGTTGATAAAATAATAATTACAATAAATTAATTAATAAAAAAATAAACAAAAACTGAAAGGGGCAAAGGGCTTTTATGTCTCTATTTGCCTGTGTTATTGTTGCTATATTTTTTCCCTTCCCTTTCCTCTCCCTTTTTTAATTTTTTTCTCTATTTTGCATGGTACAACCGCCTTGTATTCTTTTTGTTTTTGGGCCAATTAGTGATGAAGGCATGGCACTGATCACTGAGTAACCAATTCAGCAACAAAGTGTGTACCCGGTTGTTGTACTATTGCAGATATATTGCATATTGTCTGTACTTTTCAACACTACTCCCTCTTTCCTCCCTTTCATAACATATTTTCCTAATTCTAACACAATGCACTGCATTAGTAGGGGACATCCCCTGAGAGTTTGTCTAACGTAAAAAAAAAAAATAATAAATATATGAACATTTTCCACTCATGCATCAGAATACCTAATCATTGTATTATCATTGCTTCCTCAGAGTAAAGTATGAGTAATGCTAGTAGCTACATTTGAAAATTTCCATCCTATGACACGCTAATGTTAAATTCATCGATGAAACCATTAGAAAAGAAGTGATGCCTTTGCCATAGTAGTGATGCTTTTATTGCTTATTTGGCAGCATCATTTTTGCTGGGATTATAACTTACACTAATCAACTCATTGTCGAGAAATTCATTGTCAAAAAGATTTTATATAAAGATTTTATAATTTTTATTTCTTTTCAATAAAAAAAAGATAATAATTTTTTAACAACTTTCTTGTGGAAAGAGTATTAAGAATATTAATAAAATATTTTTTTATAAGAAAAAGTTCGTACATTCCAAGAGTTATTTTGTGCGAAAAGGTTTCTTATACAAATTACTAGAACTATATAAATTTTTTTCATAGAAATATTTAAAGATTCTATGGGCTTTTCTGTAAAGTAAAGTACTCAGAACCTGCAAACTATTTCTTAGATCAAAATTTATCTAAAAAAACTTAAATTCTGAGGCCTTTTGTTGAATAAAAAAAATCTTAGATTCAGGGGGATTTTTGATCATAATAAATACTTAGATTCTAAGGACTTTTCCTATTAGAAATTATCCTAGATTCTAAAAACTTTTTGTAGAAGAAAAATTCTTTCAAAAAGTCTATAGGATCAGAAAAGCTTTTTTAAAAAAGTCTTTATATCAATTTTTTTTTTTTAGGAAAGACATTTCTTGAAGAAATATTCCTAAATTTAGCGAACTTTTTTAAAGTTTCGAATCATAATATATCAAACATGTTTTATTCCTGCGTGCAGGAAGGCTTTTTCTGAATTGGGCTTAATTTATATTTGAACCCACTAAACTGTAGGTACCTGGTTGAAATTTAAATTTGAAGGTCATATCGGACCATAAATCACACCTTTAAGGGTCCTAATTCTTTTTATAAACAGATCGCAAATTTCTGGAAAAGTATATTTTAGCAAATACCCGGAATAAAGCTTTTTGCATTTTCTTTAAATTTAGAGGAGCGGTTAGTGAGGTCACATAACATTTAAGTCCCATATTTTAAGCAGATATTTAGGGTTATGTGTGTCTAAATACCATTTAACACACATTTGGAATGAACCCTTTTATGGTATATAAGTTGAAATACAAACAAATTCAACAGGATATTTATTTTCTGTTTACATGAACTTCTGAGCCATAATTATCATTAAAAATAATAATTTAGTGACCATTTTGAAATCATTTGTTTTACTAAACATTCTTCTTGCTTACCCACTGTTTTTACGTTATTTTAAAATTGTCTATTATTATTAACTGGTAAAAAAATCAGGACAACATGTCAGTCAGTTACAACAACATGGAATATGTAAATAATTTTTTACATTTTATTGTTTTCTAGGTGTCGAAGCCAAAACACTTTTATACACAATAGTACTCGGATTGTGAAAGAATTTAATATGCAGCATATACTCATACAATAACAGGCAAATTAACAAATTTTGGATAATATGAAATCATTGAAAAACACTAAATATTATTTTATTTTAGAGAAGTCCAAAACTAATAAAATATGACAAAATAGTTAACAGAAATAATAATTATAATATATTATGACTTGCTTTGTTGTTAATTTATATTAAAACTTACAAAGGATGACTGATATTTATTTTCACAAACTGGTCAATGCTGTCTTTATATGTATTGTACTTTCAACGTATATTATCTATCCACTGAATTAATGACTGTAAAAGCAACAAGTAGAACAACACAACTGTTTGTGCTCTACCATTCGCCAGCCGTTAATAAGTTTGTTCGAATATCTGTAGCGCTATTTTAGGATAACAATAATTCACTTATTTTTGTAACGGTATTGTCATCCATTCGTGATGCATAAAATTTGAAGATAACAAGGAATAAAACAGAATTAAAAAATATTAAAAATATGTTTGTTTTAGTTTTTGATTACGTCACGTAATTCAGAAATATATTTAACGCCTATAAATTCAGTCTTAGTTTATTTAAAAGTGCTAGAATTTTAGAATTTTATTCCAAATTATTGTGGACATTAATGAATTAAGGTTAATGGAATTTCAGTTATTTTAGTAACAGTATTTTAAGGATAATGTTAGTTAGGTATATAAATGCATACCGCTAATATTTTTTAATAAATTTAGAGAATACAACAAATTCATTCAAAATTAAGGTCGGACTTAAATTATTAAATTATTATATTATTGAATTTAGTATTTGATTGCATTAAGTTTTTTTTTATTTCCAAATTTTTTTATATAGTATTTTTATTTTTTCTTTCTTTATGTTCTATTCTTATGCCATAAAACTCTGATGAAAACTTAGTTTGTGAAATATTTTATAAATATGAAGAATTAGTTTTTAGTGGACGAAATTTAAGGCACATACAAAATAATCTTTAATAGGTTAACAATCGATTATTTAAGGACTTATTGAAAAAGTATTTCAGAAAACTTCGGCGTAAATTTTGTTCAGGTAAACTCTTCTTAAATGAATTTTTAATATATACAAAAAAAAAAAATTTTTGTAACAACGGAATAAATATTTTAAAAAGTGTCTTTTATAAATTTATCTGAAACACAATTTAGTTATAATGTAATATTTTTCACAGGGATAAAAAAATTAAAAATATATATTAAATTTAAACGGGTTTTTTATCGATAACTTTAAACGGGTTTTTTATCGATCACCATGTTTAACTGTACTGATTGTGTTGTTTTTTTTTTTCAGTTCCCAATTCAGCTTTCTCCATATACACATATCCTTCCATCAGAAATTGAATTTACTCTAATATGTGAATAATACAGTGACCCCGAAGTCAAAAGATTTATTTAAATATGTTTTTGCAAATTCGATTGCCTTTTTTTGATTCACTATCCTTTGAAGCGTCTTTTTTGTGCTAATCTGGAGTTGCAGCGAGCCCGATGCAGGATGCTGCGAACCTTTTTGAGATATATTTCTCTTTCAAATTCTTCTAGAAATTCTGCTGCCACCTGAGTAGAAGGAATTTTTGGATGTTTTAAATTTTTTCAAACTATTATTTTTTCTTTCTTTACAGTGAGCCTTCGAGGTCTGCTACTTTGGAGATCTGTTATAAACGGTAAATCGGCCTCTCTTAACAATTTGTTCACATTACTTCTGCTGTTTATGCAGCTCCAATATTAGTTTTCTTTCCGCCTCTGTAGTTTATTTTTCCTAACGACGGCTTTTATATTTTTACAAAAAATAAAATGATATGAAAGCTGAACAGATAAAATTAAAAGGCACCGATTTAAAACAAAGTGTTGCCATATTATTCAGAAATTTAAATTCTTCCATTTTAAATATTTCATTATGTGAATAATTTTGTCCCCGTTCAAATGGATGTAATGCAACATTGCATTTATTTTTTGGCAAGTCTAATAAACAAGGCTTATTTCTTTTTTTATTTTTGAGTACCTTATTAATAAAGAAATAATTGCTGTGAACAACATATTTTGCTAAATATATTTAATAAGAAGATATAGCTTGTTATAATAATTATAAGTTTATGTGTGAAAAATTTTTTCCGCCTCTATATATAGTTACAAGAAATTTCTACAACTAGAAATTTCTTCACACATATTTTGACAGCTGGAAAAATCTAGTGTCGTAATAAACTAGAAATAACTAGAATACCTGACTACTCATATTAATACTGGTACTCGGTGACGCAGTAGTTCAGTTCATAAGTAAAACGCAAAGTGTGAAGAACTAAAGTGTGGCTAACGTTTAGTCTGTCTACACCGTAAAAATAAAATGTGATATTAAAGTGTATTTCTGTAATTTTTAGTGACTGTTATAAATAAATAGAGCTATAAACAATTTCAAACAGTGTTTATTATAGAAAGAACTCGATTTATTTAGAGGTAAATATATCAACGATTTTATATATGGGTAAAATCGTAACAATATTTATAAATAGATGAAAAAGCTCATGTTGTACGGGTTATCATTCACTAAATATGAAAAAAGAATTTCGCATAGTCATTTTCTTTAGGGCGTGTGATATATAAGCCGGTTCAAAACCATAAGTTGTTTGGTTTGGGTGGTTCATAACGAGGCTGACGGTGACCGGGTCTCTCAGATTAAAAGTGTGCACTCCTTCTAGCGTGTTTACTATTTGTTAGTACCATTTAATTATGATCTCGAGCCTGATAAATTAAAAAAAAAATACATAGCATTTAATTACATTAAATTTTATTTTAAAATAATAATAAAAAAAAGACCCAACTACATAATCAATTCTCAAATTTTCGAATATTTTTTTTTTGTATTTTTGCATTTCAAATTAGTATTATTTTTTTTTTGTTATTTGAAGCTGATCTGATTATCGACTTTTACCAGTTATATTTTCATTTTCTGTTACTTATTATTTATCGATGTCACCACGAATTTTATTCAACTCATGCACCAGCATGCATGCCATTGCATCATCATCATCATTGAACAGAAGTATCGGTTTAAAAACCAATTATAGTTAAACGTTTTTTTTTTCGTTTTATTTTCATTCATCAATTGTTTTTGGAGGTAGAACAATAATTTCATTCATATGATATTCTCTCATCCGTATGTTGGGAATAGTGGACATTGTTGTAAGACAATAATGACAATTGCACAAGAGAAAATATATACATATATATGGTATTGAGCTTAAATCTGATATCGTTGTAATTGTGTCCAATGTATTTTTTTTTATCGATAACTATTGTTAATATAAATTGCTGTTGTAGTAAAAAATAATTTTTGTAAGGAAAAATTATGGAAAATATATGTATATCACTTCTACTAAATGAATTTTTTGACATAATTCTAAAAATTCGTTTGTAAAATTTCATATTTTTGAATAAATACTAGTGACCAAATGCTGCAATATAGAAAGCTATTGTATAGTTTATAAATGGTTTACCCAAATTGTATGCCAATGGGCCAGTAACCCCCTATTGCAAAAAAAAAAAACAATTTAAAATCTAGACACCTTGATATTTAACAAAAAATAAATATTTTAATACAATTTAAATATAGGGTCCGCCATCTAACGTTTTTTTTTTCAACTAGTGCTTATTTCGTGAATGGTAACACTTAGCTCATGTTTGATTTGACAGATAATTAGTTTTATCCTTCCGCTGAACGAATATGGTTGTGTATACGCTTGAACAACGCTGGGAAATATTGCGACATTACTTTGAAAATCATGGTAATGTTGCAGAATGTCATCTTTTCAATGTCATCTTTTCAGATGAAGCTCATTTTGATCTTGGCGGGTATGTAAACAAGCAAAATTGTCGCATTTGGGGCACAGAAAACCCGCACGCAAACATTGAAAAGCCGATGCACCCAAAACGAGTCACTGTTTGGTGCGGATTTTGGTCCAGAGGCATAATTGGGCCATTTTTCTTCGAAAATGAGCAAGGAGTGGCCGTAACAGTCAATGGCGATCGTTATCGGGCCATGTTGAACGAATTTTTGTTCACAAAAATTGAAGAGGAGGATATTGGCAACATATGGTTTCAACAGGACGGCGCTACGTGCCACACAGCCGAAACTACACTCGATGTTTTGCGCCCTGTTTTTGAAGATCGCATTATCAGCCGCAGAGCTGATGTCGTTTGGCCACATCGGAGCTGCGATTTGACACCGTTGGACTATTATTTGTGGGGTGCCGTCAAAGATAAGTGTTACGCTGGCAGCCATTTGAATGAAATTTTTTTCCATTATTAACCGGAAGGATTGTACTTTCAAATAAAAAAAGAAATTTGAGAAAATATTCAGTAGTTTTTTTTATAGCATTTTCAAAAAAAAAAAGTTATTTGGCGGACCTTATATTTTGCAACACTTAGATACATAAACGAACTGTGTTCAGTTTAAGAGCCTTAAACAAAAAAGTTATTTTTTCATAAATATATAACTATACATAAACCGATTTATTTGAAACAAAAAAAAATAAAAATTTATGGAAAGTCTCATCAAAACTTGCTATTTTCCGGCAATCGGAAATGGAATAAATAAGTACAAAAACTTAAGTACTTACACTTTGGTCAAATTACCCTTTATTTTAACATGGGTGTGTCATTGGAGGTAAATGGTTACCCAAAATTTACTAGTATAGGCAAAAATAGGACTTTGTCAATAAAGTATTGAACAAAGTAGTTACTTGTAATATAGAAATCACTAATTAGCAATTGAGGCTAAAATTAGTACAATACAAACTTCTGATGAGTAAAATAAGTCGTTATTTATAAGTACGTATTTCATTGATTACCTAGGGAAATAAAAGAAGACATTGCCTGTAATCACTTTAAACTAATTAAGAACACCCAGAGAAAAACCATGGTAGGGCCAATCACATTCGAAGAGCATCATATATTTTTGGGAATATGATTGTGCGAACTATAGTCGTACTATAATATAGTTATCATATTAAGATAATAAAATTACCCTTATTTTAACATAATATTTTCCCTAACGTTATATTATGATACGAAACTATAAAAAAGTTAATTCAATTTAAGAATATTTCTTTGTGAAATGTTTTCCTAAAGAAAAAAAAATTAATATTAACAACTTTTTTAAGAAAACTTCAATGATTTCATAGACTTTTTTAAAGAAAAATAATTCAAAAAAATTTTTAAATGCTAAGGAGTTTTTTTATAAAAACCATAGATTCTATGTACTTTTTCTAATAGAAAAATTCTAAGATTCTAAAGACATTTTTAAGATTTTTTCAGATAGTCTTTAATTTTACTTTTAGAAGAAGTTCTTAAGTATTTTGCATATAGAAAGGTGCTCAGAATCTAAGAATCTTTAATTCAAAAAAAAGGCCTTAGAATCTGTTTTTTTTTTAGAATATATAAATTTTTATCTAAGAAATCATTATTTAAGAATTTTACTTTAAGTAAAATTCCATAGAACCTAAAAATGTTTCAATCCGAAAAATTTATAAAAATCTGATATTTTGTATAAGAAACTTTTCGTACAGACTTTTTCTTATAAAAAATTATTTTATTCTAATTACTTTTCCCACAAGAAATGTATTAATAAACATATTAAAAAATATTGTTTTTATTGAAAAAATTCAAAAATATAAAAACTTTAAATATAGATTCTTTTTGACAGTGAATTTTATCGACCGTCATGTTTTATTTGATTTATAACTATTTATTGATTGTTGTCAGCATTTTATAGTTCCATGATTATAATATGTTTTTCATAGTTAGAATAAAATAGAAAGTACATAGCAATGATTTCATGAAAAAAATTAAAAAAATATTTATTATAAAAATGATGGTATCCACCAACTTGATGGTAAGAATCTACTTATAAACCAATAACTTGATAGTGACAACCAAACTATAATGCAGCAAGCATAATATAGGAGCAGTTGTCATGTTGCAGCCATGTTTTTTCTCTGCGTGAATAAGAGCTTAGGGATAGTTTTTTTTAAGTTTTTTTGAGATCCATTGTGTTCTTTGAATATTAGTATTGGCCTAGCCAATAAAGCCCAAGAACCACTTGATGTAAATAAAAAGTAAGTTCATCCGTTTATATCATTTCTTTTGAATTTCTGTTCTTTTATCTTACAAACTGTTAACTATCTTTAGAACTCATTAAATAAATTTTGATTTTTTTATACTGTTTCAAATGTCAAAATTGTTTAATTTTCTTGGCCAAAAATTTCGTTGCTGGCCCATAGTGTAATGATGGTATTGTATTTAAATTTTACACAGTAGTAGTCAATGTGTATTTGAGCTTAAATTTTGTTGATTCATTCAACATACTCATCGCTATGCTATACCCTATCAACTTAAATTTAGGCATCACGCACATAATAAAAGTGAAAAAAATTACAAAATAATAGTTAATATAAGATGGTCCAATCTGACCATCCCATAAAGAAAGGCCAGATTATTTTAAAAATATTTTTTTTAACCCACTTTTCAAAGTTTTTCAGTATGATTAAAAAAAGCAATCCTGATTTTACACAAAATGAAAGTAAATACACGAAAAAATTGAAACAAGTTCTGTTTTTTTTTTTTAGTTTTTATGAAAAAAAAAAAAAAAAAAATTAAAAAGCTCCTTTTAAAATTTTTTATTTTCTGTCGGTAAAAAAATATTTAACCTTTGTCCGGCGGAAGCGGTACAATTGTACCTTTTTCGTTTTTGAATTGCAATAACTTTTTTTTTGTTAATACTAGATATCTAAAATTTTCTGACATCTCTAAACTTTTATACACTTTTTAGCCACGGGCCTGTTCTATCATTTGTTTATTAAATAAGAACAGAATAATTTAATTATATAAATAGGAAAAGCCATACATATCGTGTTAAGTATATAAGGGTACAATTGTACCCATACCGCCTTTTAACGTTGTAAAATTCTTCCGCTGGACAAAGGTTGACATAGAATGGTGTTGGAAAATTTTATATTGAATGTAGTACAAATGTAGTTGTATACGGCGCGTATGAGCAATATAAATATATTTACTAGGAGTATAATAATGTAAGCGATATTGGTTGTAGTTCTTTGGGAAAATAAACCAAATACCACTCTAAAAGTTTTTAAGCTTTTAAAAGATCATAGCAGTGGTCATAAGTTACGGACTCTGAACCTAAAGAAATAAATGGGTTTTAGATATATTCGGGACGTTTTAACATTGCGTGTTAAGCTTTATCATAAAATGGGTTATGTAACCTTAAATTCGTACCTGTTGTCTTTAAAATTCAGATCTAACGCTTCCAGTGTCTTGTTCCTTTTCGGAGAAATCATGATTTGAACTTTATTTATGCAAAAAAAAAAATATAGCAAAAACCCGATTTTATTAAACCTTATGTTAATATATGTGCCCTTCTCCGAGAAATGGGACCTAGTGTGTGAAAATGAAGTTTTGAGAAAAACGCATTTAAAGTTTCATAACGTATTATCACTGTGAACACACCTTCAGTTTGGAGATGCGGTTTGGTATGGTTAGTATGGTTATGATTGGGTGCCGACTTTGGTGACGTCATGCCTATGTTGTGACGTACATATTTTTTTTCGCTTTTAGTGTGACAATATGTACCTTTGCTATTGTTGCTGCTCTGTTCGTTCTCATTTTGATCTATTTTCCCAAGTTCGTTTTGTACGTTTTTATGGGGTAAATAAATTTTTATCAGAAATCTAACTCATTTTATCTTATTTTACACCCTTGTAGGTACCAGAATCCACTTTTTAGTCTAAACCCGTTTTTTGACACACTAGGTCCCTTTTCTCGGAGAAGGTCACATATATCGAAATTGTCTTATGATGAAGAACGTATACCCTTTTATCTCATTTAATATGTCAAATTGTGGAAATATAGTCAGTATTGGGTATTATGATTACATTAGACTTAAATTATTATACTTAATGTATATTGCTCATACGCACCCATATATAAATTTCCTTAAATAATATTATTGTTACTGAGTCAGCAAAATTCAAGTTGGGAGGGTCCTTGCAGAAAAATTGTCAGCAAAATTATCCTGGTGACATTCAATAATAGTAAATTCAGTAAAAGCTGTGCTAAATATTACCACAACTTTTTGACTGTTAATAAAAAATTTGTTAACATTTGCAAACTTTTTTGCTGAATGTTGGTACACCAAAAGCACTTAAAAACTATGTAGAAAAATTATATATTATTAGATAATTTATTTGTTATGATTTTTAAAATAATTTGCAAAATTTTGAAAAGTAAAAAAATATCTCGACTTTCGCATTGTAGACATGATTTAATTAAAAATCTAAAAATATGTGAATACAGGTAAAAAATATTAAATTCCGCAATTCAACAAAATATTTCAGAAATTACTTACGCTGAATTATTTATCGACTAGACAAATTAACATATTCATCGATTATTTGTTATTTTCTATGTCTGCTAACTATAAACGTCAAAAGTCAAAAATATCCAAACCTGAATAAAGTGCAAATCATCCGTGAATTGTTTTTAATATTAAACATCGATCAATATTGTGCAAACGAATTTTGTTTTTTTTTTACGATTTTTTTTTTCATATTAAAAAAGTACACTCACAATATATTTTCCGTTACCGACTGTAGTTTATTTAAAATGTTATACGTAGAGTTTGTATTTAAATGAAGAATCAATTGAAATTCATAGAAATATATTTTTTAACTATTTGAATCAGTCATTCAAAAAACAAACTATAAAAATTTATAGACCTTCAGTAGGAGTTGATATTTTCTATTTAATGTAAAATTTCATAGAAATTCATATAATTCCTTATTGTTTTTTTTTAGCAAAATATTTTGTTTATATACAAAAATTATCTCAATAAAAATTCAACAAATTATTCAAATATAGATACACACATAGAATATATATGTACATCTGTGTGTGATGTGTTCTGTAAAATTACATACAAATAAAAAAAATCAATTAAAAAGACAAACCACAAAAATCGATTTTTTCTACTTTTTGTCAGTTAAAAATTGATGAATAAACGACTTACGATTGCTTTTACTAGTTTTGTCGATTATTAAACAATGATTGAAAATAAATAACAAAATGGGCTGAATAAAATAAAAAATCAGTAGTCCACTTTTTGTTTATATTTTCGAATAAATTAATGTGTATTTTAGGTTATTTTTAACGAAATAATATTGTTAGTGTACGTAAAATTAAATGATTTTTCGATTTTTTGATTTGTATATTTGTAAATTAATTTTATAATTTTATATTGTTTAGGAATTTTAATACTCAAATATAAAACCTAAATAGATACCAAATTGTTGATTTTTGTATTTGTTGTTCAAAATCTGGTGAAAGCTTTGCACACGAGCTGCATTAACAGTAGTTAATCGATATTTTTGGTAAATTTGATATTTTTTTTTAATTTTGTCTTTTTTAATCTTTACTTAATCTGGTGAACACTTTTGGACACAACTTTTTAAAACAAAAGTGCTGATCATGTTTGTTGACTCCACACATATTATTCACCTTACATACCAAGAGAGCAATTCTATAAAAAAATTAAAATTTTGTAAACCAATATATTACAAAGCCTTCTAAAGAGCAATCATTAAAACATGTGAACGTTGGGAATTGTATAACTAAAAGAAATTAATTAACCGCTAAGAACAAAAACTAAATAAAAATACTTTTAAGCGGCTCGGCTAAGTCGCCATACGCAAACTTTTAGGCCTGGTACCATTTTGAAATCAAAGCAAGGCACATTGCCCTGTAGTATGTAAAACTACTTTGAATCCTACAAATCCTACAAATCCCACATATCTACTATGTTAAATATTAACTAACTTGAATATGATATTACAAATGACATATATTTATATATTTGTCTGTTTTGCAAAAAAGTATAATTGAGATTCTAAATTTTAGCACATAATTTTCTATAGCATCAACTATATCATCAACTTTATTATCCCCGACGAAATATTTTCTATCAGTCAGCATTTATAAAAAACTAAATCACAAAAGTTGTAATAAATAAATAACAAAAAATTAATTCCAGGTAATAAGTATTCAAGCTCAAGGTTTATTTTTTACAAAATTATTTATTTTTCATCCAATACTTCGCTATCTCAATGGATATCGAAATATTTGATGAAAAATAAATAATTTTGTAAAAAATAGACCTTGAGCTTAAATACTTATTACCTGGAATTTATGTTAAAAAGGTCGAAAAAATTAAACTGAATAATTTAAAAAAAAAATTTAAATATGAATAGTAGCAAAGGACTCAAAAGAGTGCCATTGCACTCTTAAGGGTTAAAATACTTAAGTACAAGCTTTGTCATTTCTGTCCACTACAATGTGTTTGATACAAATAATTAAAAAAAAAATTAGAAGGGAAATTATGGAAGTGAAAAATATTATATAGGGTGAAAGGATGTGAAACCAGTTTTTGTAGTGGAAAAAAAATTGAAGTAAAAAATAATTTTGTGGTGAAAAATTGTTAGAGTGAATGTTAGAATTCGAGTTACCTTTAGATTACACTAACAACTTTTTAACCACTGGACCGATTTTACTGTTTGACAAAACCAAACATTTTGAAAGTTTATCCGTTAAACTTGGTAAAAATGAACGATCCTAATTGCGTCTTTGTGCCATGATCGCCATTTAAATAGACTTACAGACAGACGGACAGACAATAGCTTCGATACCCTATTTATAGTAAGAATTATATAGTTCAACCGCAAATATTTTACCACCGAGTCATTTTTTTCAGTAATAGAAAATAATCGGGGGCAGTTACATCTGGCCTGGTGATGCAATTCGAATATTAATTTATTGATTTTGGCTAATTTTTACCATGTGACAAATTATTTCGATGTTTAACGATTCACTGAGATCGCTTATTTTGTATGGCGCCATTAAACTTAAAAGTTAAAATAAATGTTTTAGAAAGTTGCTATTTTTCACCAAAGTATTTTTTTTTTTCATATTACTGCCGCCATCTATACGTCGGCTAATTTTGAGACCACCCCCATAATGCTACGTTTTTCTTATTGTTTAACAAATTTTTTAATATTGCTTTTCAATATGTTGCTCCTCTAATCCTTGTCATCTGTTTAAAAACTTAATAAAATGTTTTGTGTTTTTAAAATGATTTAGCAAAACTTCTTATATAATAATCACAATAAATGTCGTCTTCATTGCCTTCTCATATATTCTTATATTTTATATTTAGTTTACATTTGTTATAGTTTTAGTTTCCTGCTGTATTCTCATATGTTGTTCCATTGACCAAAGACCATCATCATTATGTTTTTGTAATCATAATCTAAATTCAAGTGACAACCATTAAAAGACTTGTTACTTTGTATTACATGCTGCTTTGATAGTCAACTGATGTGAGTTTGCTAACGATAAGGCCACTGATTGTGTGTGCAGGGGCAGGGCTGGCAAAATTATAATAAGTGTGTGAGTGGGTGGTTTTTTTGTGGCAAGCTCAAATGAATATTTTCAAACAGTTTTTATTTTAATAAGGATTCTAAGCCGCCTTAGGACTTTTTTTAAATAAGTCCTTCGGACCAGTTTTATTGTAAAAACTTAAATTATTTGGTTCGCTATAATACCGGCCCTTAAAATTATTGTTTTTACAGGAATCAAGGTATTGCAAATACTTAGAAAAGCAGCAAGTATTGTGTTTAGTTCATGCTTTTATCATCAAATGTGTAGCAATTCCTTATGCAATAGAATGATTAAAAAAATATATTCTTAAGCCTAGATAGAGGAGTGCCAAGCAATTCTACAAATTTAGAAGGCAATCCGTAATTTTGGAAAAATATAAAGAAAATACTTCTCAAATTAAAAAAGTTTTCAATGAAAAAAAAAAATATATAAATTTATCAGGGAAATTAAATATTCCCGTTTTGTCACGTTAATAAAAAAGTCTTGCCAACACTGGTGTAGGAGAAGAAATAAAAAAATACTTACAGATGCAATACAAGTGTTAAAGTGGACATTATTTGAGATTCAATTTTTTCGTTTATTGGCTGATTAAGAGCCGTTCATAATCAATGCTACTCAAAAGTAAAAAACTTACATTCTATGCACTCGTAACTATTGTATATCATGAAATATAAAATATTTTTTAAACTGACATACATGGTACGTACTACAATGTAATATTAATTATTATTTTTACATGCAGAAAAAAATACATTGTTGAACATATCGCTCATTACTTCAAAACTCAAAAAATCGATTGTGCAGAAAACGCGTTTAAATTTTTTAATTTAGCCTAACTACTGAGACAGGTACAAAATGCTTTAGATCGCTAATAAATGAGAAAAAGAGATATCAATACCATTTTTGATATGTTGTAGATTGTGGTGTGACCAATATTTCTGAATCATTAACTTAAATATTACGTTTTTCGAATTATGAGAGTATATAGGTAAATGACCGATATGTTTACAAACTACCATATGTATGATTCCAAATGTTTTATTTTTATCTTTTCCAGGAGAACTTTGTAATGTTTATATGTGAGCCATATATGTTAATGTGGAATGCAATCAAAATATTTTTGCATGCATTCATATACACGTTTCCTCACGAAAAAAAACGTATTTGGGGCAATCATATTCGAAGAAAATCATGTATTTTTGGGATTATGATTGTGCCAACAATAGTTGTACTATTCAAATTATGATAATAAAATAAAAATAATTTTACGATAAAAAAACTGTAGGGGCCAGTTGTTTTTTTATGATTCGAAACTATGAAAAATTTCTACAAATTTAAGAATATTTTTTTTTAGGAAAGTATTTCCTAAAGAAAAAAATTATATTATATGTATGGACCATTTTAAAGAAAATACTTGAAAAAAATTTTAAATTCTAAGAACTTTTTTTTAAAAAAATTCATAGATTTTATGGACTTTTTTTAATAGAAAAATTCTTAGATTCTAAGGAAATTTTTAAGTAAAATTTTAAGAAAGTTCTTAGAGTCTCAGAATTTTTCTTTTAAAAAAAGTCTAAGGGCTAAGAATATTTCTAGTAACAATATTTCCAAGTATATTTCCTGATGAAGTGTTCGCAGAATCTAAGAAATTTAAGAATATATTAATTTTTATCTTAGCAACAGTTTGCAGTTTTGAAAATTATACTTTAAGGAAAAGTCCATAGAATCTAAAACTTTTTCTATCAAAAAAAAAAAATAAAAAAATATTAAAATATAGTATTTTGTATAAGGAACCCCTTCATACAAAATAACTCTTGGGTTCTAGAGACTTTTTCCAGTAAAAAATTATTTTGTTAATATTTTAAGTACCTTTTTCACAAGAAAGTCGTTATTTTATATTAAATTAATTTAAAAACATATTTAAAAAATATATTATTGTTTTTTATTGAAAAAAGAATATTAAAAAATATACATGAATTTTTCAACAATAAATTCGTAAGTCTAAATAAGAATTTTATATGTATAAGGCATTTATGAAAATAAAAAAAAGACAGTATTATGACTGTATATGTCAAAGTTATGTTTTATTTGGTTTTAAATTATTTATACATTGTTATCAGCGTTTTATAGTTCCATAATTATCATATTTTTTATAGTCATAATTTTTGTTACCACAGTGTGGTTACTGCCAATCATGTTATAAAATATATAGTGACAATTAAGAAATAATAAAATATTTACTAAATGGTGTCCCAAGAAGAACGCAATTTTTAAATCTGGCAACATTCGAAGTGTCATTGTTTGACATTTGAACAATTGTTATTGTTTGCTAGTAGAAGGTACGAGGTAAGTAAAAATGGAGCGCTACACGAATGAACAACGCATTCTCATTGTGAAATTGTTTTACCAAAATGGTGAAAGTTTTGCGGCTACAGTTCGCAAATTGCGATCAATTTGGGGCCACAATAATGCTCCAAAAGGGTCAACTGTAAAGAGATTAATGGATAAATTTGCCGAAACTGGGTCTGTTAGTGATGTAAAGACAACAACGTGCCATCGACCAGGTCGATCGACCGAAAATGTCGCAGCTGTACGTGATGATGTCGCTCAAACTCCATCCACCTCAATTCGACACCGAGCTCAGCAAATTGGTGTCTCCAAATCCACTTTGCAGCGAATTTTGACGAAAGATTTGCATCTTCATGCATACAAAGTTCAATTGACTCAGGAACTGAAGCCAGCTGACCATGGACAGCGAAGGGAGTTCGTTAATTGGGTATTGGAGAGACAACATGAAAAAGCTGATTTTGCCGATAAAATCATCTTCAGTGACGAGGCCCATTTTCATCTTGATGGCTTCGTCAATAGGCAGAATTGTCGCATTTGGGGTGAGGAAAATCCTCGTGTCACTCTGTGGTGTGGTTTTTGGGCTGGAGTAATTATTGGACCTTTTTTTTATGAAAATGAGGCAGGTCAAGCGCAAACAGTCAATGGTGTTCGGTATCGTGAAATGATAACCAGTTTTTTCTTGCCTAGAATTGAAGAAATGAATGTGGAGGGCATGTGGTTCCAACAGGACGGCGCCAAATGTCATACAGCCAGAGAAACAATTCAATTGCTGCATCAGTCATTTCCCGGTCGTGTTATTTCGCGTTTTGGAGATCAGAATTGGCCGCCTAGATCGTGCGATTTAACACCATTAGATTTTTTTCTTTGGGGTTTTTTGAAGTCGATGGTTTACGTGAATAAGCCGACGACGACTCAAGCCTTAAAAGAGGAAATTGGACGCTGAATTAATGAAATACCGCAGCATTCATGCAAAACGGTCATTGAAAATTTCATTAAAAGATCGCGTGCATGCCAGCAAAGCCGCGGCGGCCATCTGCACGATATATTGTTCCATACATAACCTCATTCTGTCTACTTTAGGATATAATAAAGTTTCACGATTTTTTTTTAAATATCAGTGTTTTATTTAAAATTAAAAATTGCGTTCTTCTTGGGACACCCTTTATAATAATGATGGTACCTTTCTATATATGTACCAATAACTTACGACAATCATACCACTATGAAGTAAGCAATGTTAATTGTAAAAAAAACAAAATTTTTTTTAGAGAATTATGTTAATATTTTTTATTATTTTAGAAGAATCTATGATAGTTATGTGTGAAAGAATATATCGGCCAAATGCTCGCCACGTCTTCGGTGGCATATATCTATCCGGTAGTCCATATTTTCAAAGACTTCGAGACATAATTGTGGTTAAATGTCGTTAATGTGCCCAATTATTAGTTCATTAATTGTTCCTGGCTTTTTGACGTATACTTTTTCTTTGAAATATTCTCAAAGAATAAAGTCAAATGGTGTCAAATTACTTGATCGTTGCGGCCAATTAACATCTCCACGACGTGAGGTAAGACGGCCATTGAATTTCTCGCGCCATTGTTTCGTTGGCTGTCTGACAAATGGCAACATCTTGTTGGAACCACATATCGTACTGTTCCATATCCTCAATTTCTTTCCCCAAGAAGTCCGATATCATTTCGCGATAGCGAACACCGACGACGAGTCGAGATTGACGGCTCTTCTGCCACATTATCGCAAACAACAGCAATGTTTTCCACAGAACGAACTGAGCGAGCATGCACAGGTATATTCACATTTCCTTTAGACCCGGTTTGCTGAAATTTGCGCACAATTCTCCCGATTGTGGACACATTTGGTCGATTATGTTGACCAAAAAATCACGAAGTGCACGAAATGCATTTTGATTTGAAAGCCCATTTTCGTAAAAGGCTTCAACAATCTTAACGCGCTGTTCCATGGTTGAATTTCTCAAACACTGAAACAAAGAAATTTCAAGTTAAGTTGGGCAAAAAACTTGACGTTAAGGTGCGACTCATAATTAACAACGTGCATTATGGTTTGACCACCCTTTAGTAGCTAATCATGTTACAGCCATATTTGTTCTCTGCGTGCTGGTATATGGTTTTCAGCTGATCCAAACTAATATACTTTTACAGGCGATCTAGTATAAGTACAGATAAATATAATATAAATAGAAATGAATTATCAAAATTATCAGAAAATTATATTATCAGCAGAGCAGTTTTTTCGCGTTTCCAAAAGTTTGTAACATTGGGAAAGAGTTTATTTATACGAAAAATTATTTGGTTCGCTATCACTTTTAGGACTTCAGTTTTCTTTCCAATTTTAAACAAATAAATCCATTTTCAAATTCTCTAGCAACAGGGTGTCTGTCCAAAGGAGGTATATTTTTGTTAGAAACAAAAAATAAAAAAAAATCAGGTACCTATGCAATTATTTTAAATTTTAAGGTTTTTTTCTATTAAATAGAATTACAAGATTTGCAAGATAACTATCTCTATGACAAAATATTTCAATATAGTTTTTCAATACATCCATAAAGTATTTAAGTCATTAAATTGACGTACAGTACAGTACTTGTGTTTGTACGTAAGGACAAGAATTTGAATTTCATCTTTGTCAATGAATCCTGAGAAATGTAATTAATTAATAGCTAATCACATAAGAAATGTCTATATAACACATTTAACTTAAATCTATTATTGCTGGCTATGAATCTATTTATGTATCAGAATGTGCCGTAATTCAAATACTTGCAATCTAAGAGTATATAAATTCTGCAAATGTACATTAGGGTTATAACTAATTTTAACCGAAATTTACCCTTAGCAGCACGTGGTGGCTACCCACCGAAAACACAACTTACCAAACAATGAGTTTAGTAATCTAAATTCGAAGGTTTGCACGTATTATCCTTTATATTATAATTCTAACTATTTTATATAATATGTCCAAAAAAGGTAAGTTATGCTTACGTGAAAGCTTACGAAAAAATAACGAATAATGGGTTACCTGTACATAATAAATTAATAAGCTCGTAATAACAAATTATTATTTAACTGTTCGTAGGGAATTGAGTAACACATATTTATTAACTCCTGGTAAACCATGCATTACTACCTATCTGGTAGTTGTTTTACCAATGCAGGTAAAGGAGACTGTTATATTGACCCGAAAGCTTATCGCCCGATCAGCTTAATATCTCTTCTACTCAAGACTTTTTAGCGTATCATCGCTAGCATGATCGAGGGGAGATCTTTGGATTTGTAATATTGAAAGGTCTTTCTATGCAGAGTCCCGACCCTCGCAGTTTTTATGGATATTGAGAGGACTATTAGTAGCGTTACGATTAATACTCTTATATATTTCTAGAATTGTTTAATGTGAACGGTACACTTGTTAACTAGGTCGGCCAGATGCTAGAGAACCATTGGACATACTGGTGGAACGAAGAACAGGGATAGGAGGAATTTTATATCCTCTTTTGTGGATTATCATTATTCACGGTATTTCAACGAATTTAGCCAATAAAGGATTTAAGCCCGTGTGCTTCGCAGATGATATAGGGCACTTAAATAATGTTATGCCAGTAGAGAATTAATGTTAACTCGAATAAGACAAAAGTTTTTCTATTCAATATAAAAGCGGCTGCTTACGATTACTCTTCATATTTGCAGGGGTTTTTTAACATGACAATTAAGGGTTTTGTCAAGTATTTTTCAGTTGTTCTGGATTGGAAGCTCTGCTGGGGCGACTACAGGTTGGTTGAAAAGGTCCTGCGCTCGAAATGAAAGAATATTGTTTTTGTTACGAAATATATTTTTTTATTCAATATAATCTTCCTGAAGCTCAATACACTTGTTCCAATGACCTTCCAATAATTTTATCCCATCCTTATAATGGTTTTCCGGAAGCTCTGCAAAATAACCGTCTACGGCTGCTATGGCCTCTTCATTCGACGAAAAATGCTTTCCACAAAGGAATTGTTTGAGATTTCTGAAGAGATAGTAGTCACTGGGAGCCAAATCTGGTGAATACGGTGGATGTTCAAGCAATTCGTACTTTTGTGAGCAGGTGCATTGTCTTGATGAAACATGATTTTTTCCTTCCTTAAACCAGGTCTTTTCTTACGAATTTTTTCATCCAGCTGATCCAAAAGGCTGCAATAATATTCAGAGTTGATTGTTTTACCTTTCTGAAGATAATCAATCAACAAAATTCCTTTTGCATCCCAAAAACTGATGCCATAACCTTCTTTGCTGATCGTTGTGACTTCACCTGCTTCGGAGCTGAACAACCAGTTTCAGTCCACTGTAAACGTTCTTGTTTCAATTTAGGATCATGGTGGTAGATCCAAGTCTCATCCATAGTTATAAAACGAAGCAAGAAGTCGGTTTTATTCGGCTTAAAACGCTACAAATTACGCTGAGAAATTTGCTTTCGATCCAGTTTTTGTTGAATTGTTAATGTGTGCGGCACTAACTTTCCAAACAGTTTTTTCATACGTAATTCTTCATGTAAAATACGGAGTACTCGTTCGTCTCAGATGGCATTAGCAATTTCACGCTTAGTGAAACTTGGATCTTCACTAACCATATTATGTACCTGCTCAATGATTTATGCTGTGGTTGCAGTTTTTGGTCGACCTTCGCGTGGATCGTCTTTAAGGCTGGTACGACCACGTTTAAATTCACCAGCCCAAAATTCAACGGTGCGTTTTGAAGATGAGGACTCCTTATACACTTCTAACAATTGTTCATAAATTTCGTTTGCTTTTAAACCCTTCAAAACAAAGAATCTAATGACTGCACGATATTAAATTTTTTCCATATTAAAAAAATCAATTACACGTCAACTTCAAATGGCTTGTAAACAAAGAAAGAATTGACAGAAGGACTTGCAACTTTGCATGTGTTCTCAGGACAGTTATACCAACTTGAGAAAAAAAGTTTGGAGATAGCAGTGCCATCTCTTGGTGAGCGCAGGAACTTTTCAACCAACCTGTATATCGAGAATAGAATTACAAAAGCCTGCCGTGCGTGCGCAATGTGTAACATAGAAAAGCAGCGAGTTATAAATGGGGTTGAAACCAAGAATGACCCAATGGCATTACCCATGAGTCGTCAGACTGATAATGACAAATACCGCTATTGTATGGTGGCCTTCGACCCAGAGGGAGTGTTATTTGGGGAGACTCCAAAGGGTTAAAAAATATTGTCTAAGCATTATCGGTGCGATTAGATCGATATCTTCGAGGGCGGCAGTAGTTTAAAAAAAAATTTAAAACAAACGATTAAAATAAACGATCTCAGGTAAGCATGAAAAAAATTTTGACTTGAAAAAATTGGGCAAAATCAATAAATTTAAGTTCACCAGATTAAGCTCCCTCGAAATACTTTTTATTTCTAAACTGAAAAAAAAAATGACTCGGTGTAAAAGATTTACGGTTGATAGCAATTCGAACGAGCTAGACAGCTCACTGTAGGAAGACTGAGGTTAAGTGTCTACAAGTCACGAATTTTGTCGACTATTTTGATAGACTTTTTGGTGATATCTCCACAAAGCGTCTATACTTTTTACATTCCTTTCTTGCAGCTGCAAAGCTGTGCTTGTTCTTGACATTTTATTGTTTTATATTGTTGAAAATACATATGCATAGCTGCATGCAATATTAAAGTTTTTAAAAAAATATAAAGAAAAATGAATTTAAAAGTTAAATAAACAAATTTGAACAAAATATATAATGAGCAAAAGAAATTACAAGAAACTTGTGAAAAAAACAATCAATTTTGTATAAAAATAAAAATGAAAATAACATAACAAATTAAATGCACCTGTTTAATCTTATTTCGTTCCTAGTGTGGAAATCAAGTAAAAAGTTCCAAAAGTGTAGACTAGAATAACTAAATGTACTAGTTAATATCTGGTTCCAATGTCAATACCTAGTCAATAGTTGTGCAGATTCGCAATGACACGCACATGTTAAATGTCTACAGTATAAAGCGTTGGCTGGGGCATAATTAGTCAGTAGTACTGGTGACAAAGTCAATAGTGAATCAGTTCAGTTTCACTTTGGACATTTCCTACAGGGTTTTTACTATAAACAGTGCATTGAAGCTATTAAATATCGCTGGAAAAAGTGTATCGAGCTAATAAGAGGTTAAGTTGAGATATATAGAAAATTTTTAACTAATTTGTTGTACTTTCTTTGCAAATTTTGGCACCGCCCTCGTGTAGATCGATATCTTCGTGGTAGTGGATATTAATACTGGCCATAAGACTGATTGATGTTCAGATTTAGTATGAGGTTGGTCTTGCGTCTTATAGGGTGATGGCGCTCTTGGAGTGGTCTCTTGGTTTTTAGCTGCGACTGTTCATTGGTAATCAAGCTGCGGTTAGGGCTCTGTTAGTGGAGTCTGTAAAATCGAAGAAGGTTTTGAAATGCAAGAGAGTGATAAATGCTTATTCTTGCAGGGGACGTCTGAGGTTAATATGTGTACCCGGACACTGTGGAGTGATAAGAGGAATAACGAGCCATGGATGGCTGCAACTTGGTCTCTGCTAACCTTCAAAATCCGCGGCCATCAACATGAACAGGGGATAATTTTTGCGGTGGCCTCGATGTGGACAGCACACGGGGAATCTTAAGCCCTGGGGAAGAGGGAATTAGCCAACAAGGTGCGAATTTTCACAGACCACCCTGCACTATGATCAAACCTTTTTTAATTTGGGAATATGTGACTCTGTGGTGTGTAGGGAGGACGATGAGACTCTAGAGTACTTGCTTTGTTTTTTTCTTGCTTACGTGAAGTGTAGCGAAAAGAATTTGCACGTTATACCGTGATTGTGGTGCTTGTGGGGGTATATTTGGGAAAACTGAAGGGATACCTGAGGGATACTCATTTGTTCAGGTAGACCAGAATGTTTATAATGGCGTATTTATTAAAGAGCGCATAACATGCCGATTATCTTACTTAGGCTGTTCACATATTTATATTTCGAGTTTAACATGGGAAAACAAAATTTATATATTTTAATTAATTGAAATATTTCAGTCAAAATCTTCATTGCAATTGGTCCTTAATGAGATTTGTGATAATTATAAGACATTTAAAAAATGTATATCCCTAATGTACATATGCTCACATAAACAGAATATGAATGCTTTGCAATAATTTTATACTAAAATAGTGACAACTATTATGCCACTACTTACAACTACTAAAACAATTTGAAAATAGACTTTTGCTTAGACACAAGCACTAACGTATACACACAAAACTATTTTGGATAGGAAACTGTTTGATGATAACATATTTAGTTTTGTGATATTTAAATGACATTTGTTAACTGACAGGCAACATAGAGTGAAGACTTCATGGTGAGATGTAACTAACTGATGATATGATTCTTTATTTGATGGCAAAAAAAAAAAAAAAAACATACATGAGGAAAAAAATTTACTGAAACACTTAAATGATAGACTTGTGACACTCATCGTGATTTGTATTACACTCTTATGTTTTAACTTGTCATTTATTATATTTTTTTTGTACATATTTATTAAACTTTATACTTTTAATAGGAATCGGAATAATAAATGAAATTTAAAGAAATTAATTAATAGTATTAAATGAGTATAAAGTCAGTTTGTCAGATGTATTTTGTTGCCTATAACTCTTAAAATAATTCGCACATTACTTCATATACTTAGTACTTCAAAGTTGATAAGGTAAACAAAAAATATAGTTCAACGAACTACAGTACAATTGAAGTATTCACTTAATTGATCGAAATTTAGCTAGCTACCAAATTCTTATTTAAGAAAATTTAAAAAAGTATAGAATTTAATCTTTATTCAAATTCTGTTGGGGCTAAACAATTATTCATTTTTTCGTTTTGTTTTTTATTCTATTTCCTCTTAAATAACAATAGAAAAATGTATTAGTAGAAGGAAATGAATTTTTGAAATGCATCCGCTGCTAGATTTTTTTGTGTTTGTTATGCTAAAAAATTTATATTTTTAAGATATTTTATGTTGCGATCTACACTGGCATAATGTCCCAATTCACTATGAAAAACACATTGTTTACTTAAATTACTATAAAAGTTTGTGATTTAAAAATAATATAAGGTTTGTTTTTTTCGAATTTTATGTCTATATCCAAAACTTGTTAAGAAAACGACTTCCCTCCTTACCTGACTTTTCTTCTTTTTTTTTTTGTAAACAAACACAATTTGAATATTTGGGGTCGGTTGTGTGAAAGCTATTTTTCTTATATGCACTTCACATATATTTACTAATATTTACTAACAAACACATAATTCGTTTGTTAGCTTTTGTTGTTTTTAAAATTTTATCAAATTAAAAATACAAAATTTCCAATATTTTTATGAAAAATATTTTTATTCACATTTAAAAGAGAAAAACCAAGAATTTCCAAGACTTGTCAGCATTTTTATACATTCTTTATTTTTAAGCAGCTATATCTAGTACTTATTTTCTAATCTATATCAACTTAAATTTGTATGGAATATTTATATAAAAATGGAAAAAAACCTATTATATATCATTGAAAAACCTTTAAAAAAACACACAACGTGAAGTAAAAAGAAGATGACATTTACACTAAAATAGTTTATTAATTAAAATAACAGAAAATACCATTTAAAAGAAATGATATTTCATTTATACACCGGTCTGTTTACTTTTAATTTTAATCAAATGGGTTTTAAATGTTGTTTAACCAACTGACACATCGGTAAAAAAATGATTAATCAGTAAAAAATAAATGATTACATATAAATGTTAAAATTTTACCTACCAATTCCGTAAAAAATTACTAATTATTCGCTTTATTTGAAATTGTTGCCATTTTTGTATTTTTCTTTGTTTTTTAATCTACAAAATATGTATATACTCACCAGATCAACACAGGAATAAATAGGTGTTTGCGTTCAAACGTTGAATATACTCCAACACTCATATTTGTTGATGATTTTAAATCAATCAAACGACGTGCAAATTGTTGTCACTGATTTATAATCATCGGTAGTTTTATACCATTGATTTTATTGTGTTCGTTTGAGTCAATAATAAATATTTTGATGTAGAATAAATCAGAAAAAGCAATAAATAAAGCGTATGTGTGTATTCATAATTAAAACAAAATAGTTTCTTATCTGTAAAAAGGGGGTGGTTTTGTAGAAACACATTTCATAAATTAGGATGGGTCTAAAATCCGTTTTTTTTTAGAATCTTTTTAAGTAATACCAAAAATATTGTTCTTTGTGAATTTTTTTATTTTTTTTTAATTTAGGTCGATATTTTAGGCTCTCTCAATCCGGTTAAAGTTAAATATTGCCTAATTTTCCAATCAAAATAGAAAAAAAAAAAATTTAGACAATTTTTAAATTTTTCCGGATTAGGCAAGCCTGAGATATCGACCTAAATTTTTTTTCCAAAAATTCGAAAAAAGCGGATTTAAGTCCCACCCTAATGTACACAATATAATTTATGAAATGTGTTTCTCTTTTGTTTTGATTATGATTACACTCATACGCGTTGTTTGTTGTTTTTTCTGATTTATTCAACGCTGAATTTTTGTTGAGTGATTACATTTGCATAAAACATAATCGACAGATGATTCACACTGATCCCAATTACGCGTTCAGTAACATGATGCTGATTTTATTTTACAGTGAATTTTGTTGAATTATTAAATGTGAACAAGAATTTTCGTGTATGATAAAATCAAGAAAAAAGTTGATTTTTTAGTTCTCTGATACTCACACAGTCTATAGATACATTTTGTGTGAATGACCATATGTGTGTATGTGTTTATAAAGTTTTTGTAATTTGAATTTAAATAATTTTGCATATAAACAAAGAATTAAAATGAAAAAAAATTGGAATTTTTAGAATATATATATTTTTTTTTTTTTTGGAAACAGATCGCAAACAAAAATTAAATTTGTAATAACCGTTACGGAAACAAATACATAAACCAAAAATGTCCGGTTTATGGAAAAAATAAATTAAACTGAAAAAAATCGGTAAATGACAGTAAATCATTTTGAACAAATGTATCAAAGAGTTTAGTTAATTCTTAGAAAAAATAATGTATTTTCCTTTATTGCTAACTGAACCGACATTTTTTTTTATAAAGCTCCTGTTCTGATTATCGGGTTTTACTACTAAGCTATTTATTGTGTTTTAAATTGTTCAAATGTTTTTCTAGAAAAAAATATATATATTTTAAAGCGCTGTTAAGTTGGCATTTCTAATGAGCTTTCATTGCATGTAGTAAAAATATAGTTGTATAGTATTTTTGGAAATTTGTATACGGGTGTGCATTTGGGCGTGTGAGCAATATTATTATATTTAGTAGGAGTGTAATGTAGTTATATTTAATAAATTTTTACGAAATAAATAAAGCTTTATTCGCGAGGTTACAATATCCCGAATAGAGGGATAATGCAGTTTTTTTTTATTTAGGTTAAGATTTTCAAAAGCATGATTTGATTTAGAACTTCTGAGGTCAGATCTAAACTTGAGAAAAGTTATGAATTCGCCATCTAGTATAAGCACAATGTAGAAAAAAATCAAATTTTTGTATTTATTGAGAAAGTACTAAAGAATGCGCACAGAGAACAGATTAGTAGTTACAACGAAATTTTTCGTCAATAGAATTTTTGTATTTTTATTTACCTAAAATTTTTTTAATTTCTTATGCTGTTGTAATTACCGAATTTTATTTACAAATTCCGAATTTTTACTTATAATATTCTATAAATATGCATTATATAAATAGATTTTCCAACAATAGAGACGCATTCCACAAAATTTATTTTAAAAATAAAAATTGTTTATGCATTTGAACCTCCAATCCTAACACGTTCCTGATAAAAATTCCAAAAACTAGGTTATCAGTGAATTAGTATCAACCTCAGGGAATACAATTGTACCTTACACCAAAGGACATTTATTTTTAATTTATGTTCTTAGCCAAGGGCAGGCCGAAAAAGGGAAGATTTTTGCCCTATTTGCCCTTCCCCGTAGATATTTTTAAAAATTCTGTCCCAGCAGACGTTTATTCCGAAGGAATAACCCACACGTTGCACTGTGGTTGCGCTCATACGACAAAAATAAAAAAAATTGTCTTAATATATTGGTGTTTTAGCAAATTAAATAGGCTCTAATGGCCTCCAGTTTCCCTCTTCTTAATTTGTTTCGATAATTTCTAACGGTAGTTTTGAAATATAAACAACTAAAGTGTGAATATTCATAGAAGTAAAAAGTTGATTAAAAGAACAAAGAAAACAAAGTTTCAAAATTTCAATTGTTAAAATAAAGCTTACTAAAATTATTAAAAATGAAAATTAATGTAAATGGCTTGGCATTGTTTTTAAGAAAATATAAGTTTAAAAATTGTGTTGTTGTTTTAGTAAAATACAGATTTTGAATATGTACTTTTTTCTACATGGTTTGCTAATTTACGTAAAAGTTACTTAGAGTTTTAAATAGCTTCAGACTCCCTCTGACTAACCAAATTTTTTTGTAAATGTTAACAGATGTATTCAGTTTAAGATTATGTTTTCATTCAGGTGCCTGAATTTGCCTCTTTTTTTATATATTGAATATACTAACTCAACCTCTGTGTTTAATGTGTTTTTAGTATATGTAACGAATGTTGTTTGATTTAACCAGAGTGATATTTTTGTTGTTATTGAAAGGTATTTTGTAATTTTTTTATATAGAAACATCCCGCCAATGCATATTTTCTCGCCAGTCAGTTTTCGAGATTTGGTGTTCGACGAAGTAGTCAAATACATCGATTTTGAATGCGAGGAAGGTGCGTTTTCTAAATTATTGAAACGTATACAATATTTATGCGACAGAATTGTTAACACTGGTTTTCAAAAATCAGTCAGACTGGCTGACTACCAAAGAAGTCGTTTCTTTAACCCTAGTCGAACGGAAGAATTTTACAACGTTTAAAGACGGTAAAGGTACAATTATACCTACACATTCCTATCATTATAAATTAGACCTATCTTGGTTAATGAATTAAATTATTGTTCCGAAAATTCTAAAATAACAGATAATAAGCTAAAAGAAAGTCAATAATTAGTTTAAGTAATCACAAATTTTTAATCTTACATTTTTCCAGTACCTGTAAGTATCAATTTAGTTACGTATATACTGCTTAAAATATAAGACGGGAATCCCTATAATAATTCATGACACACAGAATGTTGAATGTTCCGAAGATGAAGAAAAGCTCTTTATTGCTTCCGATGAAGATTCCTTTTGAAAAAGATTGCTGAAGCATCTGATGAAGATTCAGATATAGAAAATGAAAATGTCATAGAGAGTAAAGAAGAGCACGACTCAAATGAAAGTGCTGAAGATGACGCTGCAATTCAAAGTGTCGACAGTATTTTGACCAGTAAAGATGGAACACATTGCTATATTGCACCAATGCCAAATTCACAAACCAAACCACGTAACGTTTTACGCCAAAGAGGTGGACCGTCAGAAAATAGTATTTCATTTACAGAAAAAGAACTTTTCAAAACTGTTCAGAAATATGTGACATTATATTGAAACAAACAAATTGAAAAGCTAAAAAAAGAGTTTGTAAAGATTATAACAATAAGTCAGCACAAACGTTTCCTAATTCTTCTGAAACAATATCCAAAAAATTGTTTCAGCCATTTACTGCAACTGAATTTTATGCATATTTAGGTATCCTTATTGCATCCGTTGTACATAGGGACAACGGATGCCTCTTGTTCGTGCACCAATGTCTCTGCTACCGCTTCAAGATAATGCTGAGATTCATCCGATTTGACAATGATAATACACTTGCAGAGCGGATGAAAACAGATAAAGCTGCGCCAATTCGGGACATATGGACAATGATGAATAAAAATTTAGACCTAGTTGAATTGAATGTTAGAAAGGTTCTGGAAGAAACGTGGTGACAGCTATTTTTTTTACGTCCTTAGAATTATCCAAGAAATTAAATTATTGGAATATGACATTAGTTGGTACGGTAAGAAAAAAAAAGCTCCTGCCAAGCAGTATTCAGCCTATAAAAGTCTGGCCTATTTATTCATCCAACTTTGTCTATAACAGTGACGTACAATCTGTTCATATGTTCACAAAGAGAACAAAGCAGTCATACTACTCTCAACTATGCAGACAGGAGAATTAGCAAAGCCAGAAATAATCAAATTCTATAACAAAACTAAAGGTGGAGTTGATGTAATGTACAAAATATTGAGTGAGTGAGTCTACTGTGAAGGGACGAACATTGCGCTGGCCCTTTGCAATGTTCTATAATATAATAGACGTCGCTGCTTTAACATCTTACGTAATATATATGTAGATATAATACATCATCCAAGGTGCAAAACAAAGGCTCAGCGAAGAAAGTTTTTCAAAGATCTTTCCAAGCAACTATAAGTAAATATGTTATACGAAGTGCTATAGAAATGGTATTTAGACGACATATTGTTCCAACGCCAAATCTTGAAGCTGGTTCCAAAGTACCTCATGGAAGACGTGGAGCCTCTCCTGTAGTGGAAGCTGTTATGTTTGTCAATGTGAGAAACGAATACAACGTAAAACTAAAAAGTCATGTATGGCCTGCGTGAAACTTATTTGCATTTCACGTAAACAATGTATCATGTAAATTCATGTTTATGTATATTGAAAAGTTCTTATAAATAAATATAGTAAAACTGATTTTATTTTGTTTTTATCTCATACAAAATATATGAAAGGTACAATTGTACCTTTTCAGCCTTTTAAGGGTGTCAAAACAACTAGGTCTTATTAAACGGGTAATAAACCGATATATTTCTTTGAAATTTCGATAATTTAATTTTAATTAAAAGCTTGATGTCACAGAACATCAGATATTTATTACTTATGGAAAAAAAATTATTTCAATTTAAAAACGAAAAAGGTACAATTGTACCTGTTCCGTTCGACTAGGGTTAAGACTGAACACCATATCTTCGTCACCTAAAGAAGATCTACAATGTGAAGTATGGAAAGACATATCTGATGTTAATGTTAACAACCTTGTGTTGATAGCAAAATGGGGATTTGATGGTAGCTCTGGTTATAAAGAGTATAAACAACGTTTTGATAACAACACTCTTCATGACAATTGCTTATTTGTAACATCTTACGTGTCCCTTCAACTAGTGACAAAATCCGCAAAACCTGAAGATGCAAAAATAATATGGAAAAATCCTCGGCCATCGTCGACTCGGTACTGCAGACCAATTCTATTTCAATTTAAAAAAGAAACATCTCAATTTTGTATTGCAGAGAGAGATTATTTCAAGCAGAAAATTGATATGCTGAAATACACAAGAGTATTTTAAATCGGATCAGAAAATATATGTTGAACACAAATTGCAACTGACTATGGTTGATGGTAAAGTATGCAACGCTTTAAGTCAAATGTCATCTGCTAAATGTTACATATGTAAAGCAAAACCGAAAGAGATGAATGATATAGAAACATGTCTAGAAAAAGTGGTATACAAAGAACATTATGAGTTTGGGTTGTCACCCTTACATATATATATATTCGCTTTTTCGAGTATTTCATTCACGTTGATTATAGAATAGGTCGAAATAAATGGCAAATTAAGTCAAAAGATGAAAAGAATAAATTTATGGAAAGAAAAAGAGAAATTCAAAGCAAGTTTAGATCTGAGATGGGTTTGTTTGTTGACAAGCCTAAACTAGGAGGAAGTGGGTCGTCAAATGACGGCAACACCACAAGACGATTTTTTAGTAATCCTGGTTTGGCTGCTGAAATAACTGGCGTTGATGAAGACCTCATAACCAGATGTGCAACATTACTGCAAGCAATGTCATCAGGCTACAAAATAAACACTGATAAATTTAAAAACTTCGCGCTTGATACTGCTAAAGGGCTTGTAGAAAAATACCCTTGGTTCTATCTCCCACCTTCAGTACACAAGATCCTACTGCACGCTTCTGAAGTAATTGACGACGCTATAGTATCAATTGAAGAGCTTTCAGAGGAAGCTGCGGAGGCCAAAAATAAAGATGTTAAAAGGTATAGGCTCCAACACACTCGGAAAATTTCTAGAATTGCAACAAACACGGATTTATTATACATGTTATTTTTGAGTTCAGATCCATTCATTTCAGGTCAGGGAAAATTGCCATGTAAAAAGAAAAGTACGTTATTAAAATCTGCAATTGAATTGCTGCAAGAGTAGCAAATTTAAAAACAAAATGTTTTTAGGTACATATGAAATATTTTTTTTTTATATTTTTAAACATTTTTGAAATATATAAAGGGTGTCACAAGAAGAACGCAATTTTTAAATTTTAAATAAAACACAGATATTTAAAAAAAAATCGTGAAACTTTATTATATCGTAAAGTAGACAGAATGAGGTTATGTATGGAACAATATATCGTGCAGATGGCCGCCGCGGCTTTGCTGGCATGCACGCGATCTTTTAATGAAACTTTCAATGACCGTTTTGCATGAATGCTGCGGTATTTCATTAATTCAGCGTCCAATTTCCTCTTTTAAGGCTTGAGTCGTCGTCGGCTTATTCGCGTAAACCATCGACTTCAAAAAACCCCAATGAAAAAAATCTAATGGTGTTAAATCGCACGATCTAGGCGGCCAATTCTGATCTCCAAAACGCGAAATAACACGACCAGGAAATGACTGATGCAGCAATTGAATTGTTTCTCTGGCTGTATGACGTGTGGCGCCGTCTTGTTGGAACCACATGCCCTCCACATTCATTTCTTCAATTCTAGGCAAGAAAAAACTGGTTATCATTTCACGATACCGAACACCATTGACTGTTTGCGCTTGACCTGCCTCATTTTCATAAAAAAAAGGTCCAATGATTCCTCCAGCCCAAAACCCACACCACACAGTGACACGTTGAGGATGCATTTGCTTCTCGTGAATCACTCGAGGATTTTCCTCATCCCAAATGCGACAATTCTGCCTATTGACGAAGCCATCAAGATGAAAATGGGCCTCGTCACTGAAGATGATTTTATCGGCAAAATCAGCATTTTCATGTTGTCTCTCCAATACCCAATTAACGAACTCCCTTCGCTGTCCATGGTCAGCTGGCTTCAGTTCCTGAGTCAATTGAACTTTGTATGCATGAAGATGCAAATCTTTCGTCAAAATTCGCTGCAAAGTGGATTTGAAGACACCAATTTGCTGAGCTCGGTGTCGAATTGAGGTGGATGGAGTTTGAGCGACATCATCACGTACAGCTGCGACATTTTCGGTCGATCGACCTGGTCGATGGCGCGTTGTTGTCTTTACATCACTAACAGACCCAGTTTCGGCAAATTTATCCATTAATCTCTTTACAGTTGACTCTTTTGGAGCATTATTGTGACCCCAAATTGATCGCAATTTGCGAACTCTAGCCGCAAAACTTTCACCATTTTGGTAAAACAATTTCACAATGAGAATGCGTTGTTCATTCGTGTAGCGCTCCATTTTTACTTACCTCGTACCTTCTACTAGCAAACAATAACAATTGTTCAAATGTCAAACAATGACACTTCGAATGTTGCCAGATTTAAAAATTGCGTTCTTCTTGGGACACCCTTTATTTGTTATCTCTAATTTTATAACAATAAAGTGCTTAATTGCTTATGCCGAAAAACATACATACATTTTAATGAATATCTTATTAACAGAAATATAAAAAATGGCGGTGGGAGCAAGCGACCACACCCATTTAATCAGAATGTCGTTTTTATATCATCAGAAATATACTGTGTAAATTTCAAGATGATATCTTAATTCTAACTATTTTTGTCGCTCTTCTTCATACAAGTGCAACCAGTGTGCGTTGTGCCCTTGTATATATATATTTAGAATATAGGAGATATGAATAAACCACACGGCGTATGATTGATTTAAAAACGTTTTTTATAAAGTATACGCAGTGGGTTTTTCTTCATATGAGGCAGATTATATAGGGATAAGCCCGCAACGGTTGACGCACTGGAAACCAATATTGAATAATTTATTTGTGAGATAAAGGCCGACATATAGGAGAGAGTAAGCGAAAATTGGATCTAGCGTATGAACAATTTGAGGCGCAGCCGCGGCTGTTCTATCGACTTAAATAAAGATTTCATACATTCTTGATTCGAATTGTAAGGTTCTTAAAAAATCACTCTTTATAATAACGATGGTAGCTACCATATTGATAAAGAGAAACAATTTTTAAACCAATAACTTGATTGTGACAACCATCCTGAAATGCATCAAGCATAAAAAGTATAGTAACAGTGATCATATTGCTACCATATTTTTTTTCTACGCGTTTAACTACCAAAATTCAGTTGCCACAACGAACTTCTCTGTGAGCAACAATATGTTTTCTTATAAATTGTTTGCATTACATAATTATTAATTTAAATCAATTTTATGGCAAATTAATTTTGTCCCATAATAATACTGTTATCGAAAATTAGTTTACCAGCTTATTAACAACAAATGCATTTAAAAAAAAAAAATAATAACAAAATAGACATGCAAAATAACAAAGTGATGTGGTTGATAACTTAATTTATTTCACAATACAATACACTCGACTATTTTTTGTAGTTGTTGCTACTGTTGTTGTTGTTGTTGATGTTGCCGATGCTGTTGTTTATTATAAACAAATGGTTTCACTTAATAAATTTAACAAACACTATAAAATAACAACAACATTATGATAGTTTATTGTAGCGAATACAAGAAAGTTTACAATGTAAAATGTAATATTATATGCATATAATGAAATGTAAAATATGTGATAAAAGTATATTGAAAGTTCGAATATATTTGACAGATTACATTAGTAGTGACAGTTATAAGATATAATTTTTAATCAAAGTCTTATAGTATACATATTTCTAAATTGTTAAAGTAATATAACTTCCCTGCAAAATCTTAATAATGAGTATGGAGCAATTCCATATGAAAACGATCAAAATTGGCAAATTTTTGGACGACCCCTCTCCGATTTTAAAATAAATAGTCTCAACAGATTTCCCAGCAAAAAATAATGTACCTACATATTTTTTTTTTTTTATAGTGACTGGTTTAGTGGTGGTGTACACCACTGTCATGTGACAAAATTGAAGAATTCTTCATAAGGGACCTCATTGAAAGTTGTTTTAAAAAAAACTACTAAAGCGATCGCAACGAGTGATAGCTCGTTGGAAAGGTATTGAATCAGGCTTTAATTGAAAATTTCTTAGAAATTTACCTTTTTTCCCATGAAAATTAAATTTTCCGATTTTCCACAGAAGCTCCTAAATTTTCCGGCTAATTTTATTTTTTTTGGATTCCTCATAATTTTTGCTTTAAGAATCAGCAATAAAAAAATGGGCCCCGACTCCTTGTTTGGACAGGAGAAGAGCATTTAAGAGACCACCTTGTTCTCATTGTTTTGATATTTTTTATAATTGAATTATTTTTAATTATTTAACATTATTTTATTTTATTATTAAAAATACATTTTAGAAATTATTTTACAGTTAAAAATACATTTATGAAGAAAAAATCAATTTTTTTTAAGAGCCCCAAGTTGAGTGTGTAGTAAATATGGTCTGCCTGCCTTTACAAGATCGGCCATAAATCCATGGATAATAGCAGCAGTGGCATGTAATGGCACACAAAAAAAAAAGAAGTTACCAATTTATTAACACAGAATTTTTATAATTAAATAAGTACACTCAGAATATTATGTAGTTAAGTGCTTGTGGTTAAATAAAAAAGTTTTCCGTTCCATTTAAAAATAAACGAACATACATTTATTTTTCAAAGAAATAACTATTTTAACTTTTTCTTACATTTGTTCAAAATAATTTACTATCATTTGCCGATTTTTTTCAGTTTCATTTATTTTTTTTTATTGTTTGAAATTTAATAAAAATTTACCCACAAAACGGAAAATTGTGGTTTATTTTTGTCCGTTATAGTTGTTTCAAATTTAAATTTTGTTTGGTGTCTGCTTCAAAACAATATTCAAAAAATTCCAAAATTATTTCAATTCAAATTACAAGAACTTCATAAACTCACATACATGCAGAAACACATTCACACAAAAAGTGTCTATAGTCATGCATAGATTAAAAAAAAATACAAAACCCAAACATTTCAAATAAATGATAAAATCATTTTTTTTAAGGAATTGGTAAATAAAATTTTAACATTTATTTTTACTGATTAATCATTTGCTTCTTACGGATGTGTGAGTTGTTTAAACAATATCTAATAATAAATACCCAGCAAAAAAAAAAAAAGGTGCAAAAGAAGAGAAAAAGAAGCAGTGATTTTGATTCCGATGTTGTGAAAATTGGTATCGGAACCAATGATTTTTACATAGAGGTGTCATAGGGTGGAAGTTTTCTTTTATAATCCTTTTTCATTGCATCTAAAGCCCTTCTTATGGTTAAGAGAAGAGGAGATCTTTTGATCTTCCCGAATAAATTTTGAATTTTAATTTTAACAGGACATTAGTAATCGGGCCTAAGACTCATTTTCACAATCTTCCGTTAGCTTCTACCTGAGAACATATGTTGTTGTTTCTGGCAAATTGTACGTTAAAGATTGAAACAAATCACTTTAACTTAAACCATAGTTATACAAAAAGTGTCAAATTTTTATAGAAAAATATATGATTAGTGTTTAACTTTGGTTGTTTTCAAAATAAGTTACCCGTGATAGATTTAAAATTGTTAATTTTTGGAAGTTGTGAAAAAGAACTTCCTTAGAAGAGAAAAATCAGGACTAAACGATACTTTGGAATCAATGAAAAATTAATTCCTTAAGAATCACTTCCATTTATTTTTGCTGGGTAACAGAAGCCATTAGGTTTAAATGAAAATAAAGTAGAACGGTTTTTAAAAGAAATATCATTTCTTGTAAATACAATTTTCTGTTATTTTAACTTTCAAAAATAAATTCTAACAAAAATTAATTCTACTTACGCCGAATTATAAGCAGAAAAAAAAAATTTACTTTCAGTATATAACCACTTACCTGGTACTGGAAGATTTATTTGCGATAGAGCTACTTTACAAATTTTTCTAAAAAAGAACATTGTATATTAAACGAAAGAGTTTTTTTCTAATTTAAAATTTTTAAACTTTAATTTTCATTTGAAAAGTAATTATAGTATTTGAGCATAGTGTTTACACTATAACCCTGTAGACATTTGCAAAAGATATTGCGGCATATAACATCCCTGGTATACAAATTATTTTTCAAATGATAATTTGACTATAAATAGATGTTTTAACATAAGTTGTGGCGGAGCCTCCGTATGCTCCGCTTACGGGTAAAAGTTTCTTTCGATATAAGAAACTTTCACAATACAAACAAAAAAAAAAAAATGCTATATATCTTCCATACAATATGATGATAAAAATCTTTTCTATTATGTCATGTTTACTGGGAAATTTTGCATCTAATTGTATGCATTTGCTACTGAGTGTTTGTATAAGTTCATGTATACTAATGTATTTCATAAATGCAATTATACTGAACTGTTCTTGTTCCATACATTTGTTTATATAAATTTTAGTGGTAAACTAATCTAATAAATAAACAATACTTACATACGTTTACAGTAAAATACTATTACTTGTATAAATAATTCTTGTCAAAGAAATAGCAATACTTTAACTGAAATTTAATTTATTATATTTATTAAAACATCAAACATTTAATACATATAGAGTTGGAATAAATATAATTTTTTTGTAATCTAAGGTGGTAAATGTACTACCAATTGTTATTACTGCCATCACAATTATTCTTCAATTTAAATATCTTAAATACACTTAAATAACAGAAAATTTTAAAATAACAGAAAATGTTAAAATAACAGAAAATGTTCTTTAAAAGAAATGATATTTTATTTAAAAACAGGTCTACTTAATTTTCATTTAAATTAAATGCATTTGTTATTTATTTTTAAATGTCAAATAAACAACTGACACATCCGTAAGAAACAAAAGATATAGTCAGTTAAAATAAATGCCAAAATTTTACCTACCAATTCCTTAAAAAAGAAATCATTTTTTCATTTATTTAAAATTGTTTCCCTTTTTGTATTTTTTGTTTTTTTTTAAATCTACAATACAAAATGTATGTATGCATAGCTATAGACACTTTTTGTGTGAATGTAGTTGTATATGTATGTGTGTTTATGAAGTTCTTGTAATTCGAATTGAAATAAATTGTATATATACAACCAATTTAAATAAAAAAAATTAAATTTTTTGAATATTTTTTTTTTGAAACAGGCAGCAAACAAAATTTAAGTTTGTAATAACTGTTACGAACACAAATAAACCACAAATTCCCGTTTTGTGGGTAAATTTTTATTAAATTTCAATAAAATAAAAAAATAAATGAAACTGAAAAAAATCGGTAAATGATAATAAATTTTTATGAAAAAATGTATAAGTAAGTTAAAATAGATATTTCTTTGAAAATATATGTATGTTCCTATATTTTTGAATGGAAATCTTTTTTATTAAACTACAAACAGTAAACTATGTAATATTCTGAGTGTACCTATTAGAACATACAGAGAAGAAATTAGTTGTGGCAATCGAATATGTTGCCAACCAATTGTTGGAAGTTACATGTGCTATCACATTATTCCATAGCAAATATTAATTTGCTATTATATTTTACTATAAGAAGAGATAAGATGCCCTAACGGAATATATTGGTTATTCAGTAAATTTCACCGTATTTATTTACAGTTTAATTTTTTTTTATTTATAATATAAAATATATACACACAATATATACACAAATTTGGTAAATTTCCAACTTGAATTCGGTTTTTACAACTGAAATCGGTTGGTACAATCGAAAATAGGTTTCCACAAACTGAAGTTTTGTTGTAACACCTAAAATCTTCAGCAATCACATTTGAATTTGGTTGTGCTTGTGGCAACCAAAATACACTTTTTAATTCGGTTTGCACGTTATTTTTCTGTGTGTACATACTTTAAGTTGAATATATAACAAAACAAAATATTAAAAAAATACTCAGTTTCCTTGGTTTTTATCTTACAGATTTAATTTGTCCAGTGGAATATCACTCAAAGTCTAAGAAATTTCTCCAAAACAAAATCCTGATCCCAGTACTTTTTCCTATAAAATTAATCGTCATCATCTGAGTCTCTTTTCATTTAGAAAACAGATAATTCAGACCGTAAGACTTTTTCCTAAAGAATAACTTTTAGCCTTGGAGGACTCTTTCCTACAATAGAAAAACACAATGATTCTTAAGAAAATCTCCTCTCATATTCTGACGATATTTTCCTTACATTTAACCCATTAAAGACAGACTAGGGGGTCCGATTTTGATAAAATTTCAAATAAATTTTAGCATAGACATTTACAGGTTGGTTGAAAAGTTCCTGCGCTCGAAGTGAAAGAATCCTGTTTTTGTTACGAAATATATTTTTTTATTCAATATAATCTCCTTGAAGCTCAATACACTTGTTCCAATGATCTTCCAATAGTTTTATCCCATCCTTATAATGGTTTTCCGGAAGCTCTGCAAAATAACCGTCTACGGCTGCTATGGCCTCTTCATCCGACGAAAAATGCTTTCCACGAATGAATTGTTTGAGATTTCTGAAGAGATAGTAGTCACTGGGTGTCAAATCTGGTGAATACGGTGGATGTTCAAGCAATTCGTACTTTAATTCTTTAAATTTAGCCATCGTCAAAACACTTTTGTGAGCAGGTGTATTGTCTTGATGAAAAATGATTTTTTTCTTCTTCAAACCAGGTCTTTTCTGACGAATTTTTTCATCCAGCTGTTCCAAAAGGCTGCAATAATATTCAGAGCTGATTGTTTTACCCTTCTGAAGATAATTAATCAACAAAATTCCTTTTGCATCCCAAAAAACTGATGCCATAACCTTCTTTGCTGATCGTTGTGACTTCACCTGCTTCGGAGCTGAACAACCAGCTTGAGTCGACTGTAAACGTTCTTGTTTAAATTTAGGGTCATGGTGGTAGATCCAAGTCTCATCCATAGTTATAAAACGACGCAAGAAGTTGATTTTATTCGACTTAAAACGCTCCAAATTACGCTGAGAAATTTGTTTTCGATCCAGTTTTTGTTGAATTGTTAATATATGCGGCACTAACTTTCCAAACAGTTTTTTCATACGTAATTCTTCAAGTAAAATATGGAATACTCGTTCGTCTGAGATGCCTATGGCATTAGCAATTTCACGCTTAGTCAAACTTGGATCTTCACTAACCATATTATGTACCTGCTCAATGATTTCTGCTGTGGTTGCAGTGTTTGGTCGTCCTTCGCGTGGATCGTCTTTAAGGCTGGTACAACCACGTTTAAATTCACCAGCTCAAAATTTAACGGTGCGTTTTGAAGGTGAGGACTCCTTATACACTTCGAACAATTGTTCATAAATTTCCTTTGCTTTTAAACCCTTCAAAACAAGGAATCTAATAACTGCACGATATTAAATTTTTTCCATATCAAAAAAAATCAATGACACGTCAACTTCAAATGGCTTGTAAACAAAGAAAGAATTGACAGAATGACTTGCAACTTTGCATGTGTTCTCAGGACAGTTATACCAACTTGAGAAAAAAAAAAGTTTAGAACTAGCAGTGTCATCTCTTGGTGAGCGCAGGAACTTTTCAACCAGCCTGTATATTGATATAGCGTTTTGTTGTTATTTTTACCTGTTAAACTTTGACCCCCAGACTATGGGTATTTTTCTAACCACTTCGCTACCAGTATTAAGGAGTTCTAAAACACAAGAATTTTTTATAGTTGAAAACATGAAAAATAATTTTAAAAAATTAATTTATTGAAGTGAGTGTTTTTTGTTTATTTCACTATGTACGATGAATCGGTATTATTAAAAATAAATTGGGATTTTCCCGTTTTTGAGTTGATGTGTGATAATTGGACCAGCGATGAGGAAGATGATTCATAAAACCGAGAAAATAAATATTCTAATTACTCAACCGGAACGTGTTGATAATATTAGTGACTCTGAAGATATTGATGTTAATATACAAATTTTTCACGATGAAAATCAATTAACTAATAAAATGGCAGACAAATTTGAAGTAGAATACGTTTATGAGGATGACAATATGAATCTACCTGCGTTTACTCAAACAGTTAAAATGTATAATGAGCCAATGGATGCAGAAAATGAAACCTAGGCATCTACATCGAAGTCAAAAAGTCGTGCTTCAGTGGCCACTAAACCAAACAAAGCTTTGCTTCTGCAAACAAAAGTGCTAAAAATGATCTTGAAGATAATGTGGTCTTACAATTTCTACAGGTTATATCAGTTCCAACCAAACACAATGTCACATTCGGTAATTTTTTTCTTAATTCATTAATTGTTTTGCACATTGTATGAAAAAGGATATTTTGCAAACGGTACCGTTCGGGACAATCGCACTAATCATGCAGAACACTCCTAAGGCTATGATGCACTAAGAGGATTTTCCGATTTTCTACTCCTCCAATTTTCCAGAGCCGTTGTAGTGCACTTTTTCCAAATTTGAAAAATTGCTAACATTTAAACATATAGGTTCCCAATACAAGGGGAGTAAACTTTAACTTCAAAAAATTTTTTAAGTAGCCCTATCCTTTCTTTATCTTTCTGGGAAAACCAATTTCCGATACCTCTTACCTGCAGTTAGCAAGAATTTTTCATCAATGGCTCTGTTTTGGCTACTTAAATACCCTTCAGTCTTTAATGGGTAATTTTTTTAAAAAGAGCCCATCTGATTTGAAATAAATTTTCCTAATGAAAAAACCCTCAATTTCTCCTAAAAAACCATTTTCAAAAGTTTTTCCTTGAATTTGAGACTCGCAGTACAAAAAAATTTCTCAGAAGCTGATGATTTTTTAAAATAAAAAATCCTCAAAATCAGGCAGTTTTTCAAACTCTCAGAATCTGAAAGTGTTTTTGTTGGCAAAAGTTTTCAAAATCTGTTGATTTTTTTATCGAAAAATGTTAGAAAAATTTGTTTATGTAGAAAAAATTCCCCAGAACCTGAGGAATTTTTTTCGAAAGAGTTCCAAGAAATTGAGGGATTTTCAATAGGAAAAATTTCTCAGAATCTGATAGTTGTACCATAAAAAACAATCTTTAGAATCTCGAAAACAATTGATCTGGTACTAAATTTTGCAAATTTGAGCTCAGCGGTATTTTTTGCTAATCTTAGCAACACATGTCTGCTAACATGTAACACAATGATATTTGTGGAAAAAAAATGTAACATTTTAAGGAAATTTGTATAAGTTTTAATTATTGGAAATAACATTGCCTTCAATAACCATTTTTTTATAATTAGTAAATTTTTTTTGCTAATTTTAGCAAATCGACTTTCAAAAATTTGTAAAATGATTTCTGAATACAGCAACGAAAATTTGTAAATATTCTGTAAAAATTCTGTAATTTGTAAAATGTAAATAGCAAAAAGATTTGTTAAATAATATTTTTTTTAATAAAAATCAGTATAAAAATGGTAAAGTGGGATTGAAAACCGTTTACAAATTTTTCTACTAACTTTTTTTTCTGAATGTACATATCAGCCAAATAACGCAAGCTGCTAAAAACGCTCATTCACAATAGCGGCAAAAGATTGAAAACTGGAATATTACTTCATATACTACACTCCGCATCATAACTATAGCGGCATTGCATTTTTCGGTTTATTTAATGTTCAAGAAGTATTTTTATGAAACCTATTATGGTATATTACAGTGTTATAACAGTTCTCTTGTTTTTGAAAATTTGAGCCATCAGCTGTTTGAATTGGGAAAACGGCGACCTATAACTGTATTTCTCAGTGTTTCATAACTATAGCCGCATTTCAATAAAATCAGTTGAAATGAGTGCAAGTCAAAGTTTCGTGGCCAAATTAATTGTTTTTTTTGGTAAAATTCGTTCCTTTACTAATTTTTAAACAAAATGCCACGTGGTAAATTTTTATATAAAGTCGAAAAAGGCAAAATTTTAGCCTTTTTAGAAAGTGGTTTAAGTTATCGCGAAATTGGACGAAAATTTAAGCGATATGACAAAGTTATCCGAAATTTTGTAAAAAATAAAAGTGGATACGGGATGAACAAAACAGGGGGACCAAAAAAAAAGCTATCTGATAAAGACCAACGCCGTATTATTAACTCTGCTAACAACTCTATGAAATGTCTTTCGCAGATTGGTAATGAATGCGGCTTGAATGTGTCCAATTCTACAATAAGTAGAGTCTTAAAGGAGTCTGGAACGACAACAAGACAAAAGCTAATGACAATGCCAAAACTGCTACCTCGTCACAAACAAGCTCGACTAGAGTTTGCAAAAACAAATTTGCAAACCAACTGGAACAAGGTAAGTTTAAAGAATTCTTTTTTTCGATTTTTCTTATCTTTTGTTTTTTTCTATGTTTTATATTTTAGGTGATTTTTTCCGATGAGAAAAAATTCAATCTTGATGGTCCAAATGGTTTCAATAGTTACTGGAGAGATTTACGGAAGGAACCACGATATTTCTCAAAACGAAATTTCGGCGGCGGTTCCTTAATGGTCTGGGAAGCATTTTGCAGAGACGGCATGCTTGATTTGGCATTTCCTAGCACTCTAATGAATTCGTTGGAGTACGTTGGAGTTCTAGAGGACAAATTGGTGCCATTTATTGAAAGTTCGAATACTGAGGGCCTAATTTTTCAGCAGGACAACGCTTCAGTCCATAAAAGTCATCATACGCAAAACTGGTTGGAGTCTAAAAATATTAAAACTATGGACTGGTCCGCCTGCTCTCCAGATCAAAACCCAATCGAAAATATTTGGGGAATATTGGCCCGCCGTGTTTATGCACAAAACCGCCAATATCAAAGTGTATTTGACTTAAAAGAAGCAGTTATCGATGAATGGCGGTCAATTAATGAAGAAATACGGACAAAATTGGTATAGAGTATGCCCGGGCCCTACCCATTATTAATTAACGTATTTTTAATTTAAGTTTTGTTTTTTAACGTGAATTTTGTTAATTTTGTTAAAGTGCGGCTATAGTTATGAAACATCAATAACTAGAAAAATGCACTATTTTAATAAAACTACAATGAATAAATTAATTTTTTTTGTTGAATAATATATTTTTTTTATTATTTTCTTGTGTATGGTTTCTTAATAGGTCCGATTTATTTTTTTAAACTAAAATCAAAGGTGTGGCTATAGTTATGATGCGGAGTGTATTAGAGGACCATTGTGTGAAACGCTCATTATTAACTTAAGTTCTCAATAACTACCATAGTAAGTAGGTATTTGTATGCTAATAAGAAGTTAAAAAATAAGTGGCTTATTCATATAATTAGGCTTATTCATATACATTTTAGTAACTGTAAAATATGTAGTTACCAATATCACATTATTCTTGTAATTAAATAAACTTTTAATCGCATTTTGGTTTCTTAACATCTACTGATTATGCATATTAAAATAATCGAAAATCAGTTAAAAAGGCGACTACGTACTTTTAGCTTAGAATTTTGTGGCTTAGTTTTAATTGTTAATAAAAAAGCTGAAAAAGTCGGTAAAAATAATGGTGTTTTCTTTTAATTATATACACAAAAAAATTTTATTTGGATATACATATATATAAATTAATGCAGAAAGTTCGTAATTTTGTTTATTGAATGTGTGGCAAAAAAAGTTAAAATATATATTTCTTTGTAATTTAACTTTTTATTCTATTAGCAACAACTTTACGGATTTTCTTAAAAAATAAACACTGAATCTTTACTGTAAATATATTGTTAGTGTTACAAAAACCGACTTTAGGCTTTTTTATGACAAATATTTTTGTTGACATTTAAAAGAGAAAAGCAAAGAATTTCCCAGACTTGGCATCATTTTTATAAATCCTTAATTTTTAAGTAGCTACACTTAAAAAAGTTTGTAAGTTAAAATAACTGAAAATATAATTTAAAAGAAATGATATTTCATTTAAAAACCGGTCTACTTAATTTTCATTTAAATTAAATATCATTTGTTATTTATTTTTAAATGTTGATTAATCAACTGACACATCCGTAAGAAACAACTGATATAATCAGTTAAAATAAATGTCAAAATTTTACCCACCAATCCTTAAAAAATAAATGTTTTTTTCATTTATTTGAAATTATTTCCGTTTTTGTATTTTTTGTTTTTTTTTTATACTCGTACAATACAAAATGTATGTATGCATATGAAGCTATAAACACTTTTTGTGTGAATGTATTTGTAAATGTATGTGTGTTTATGAAGTTCTTGTAAATTGTATTGAAAAATTTTGTATATATACAACCAATTTAAATAAAAAAACAAATTGAAATTCTTTGAATATTTTTTTTTGAAACAGACAGCAAACAAAATTTAAATTTGTAATAACTGTTACGGACACAAATAAACCACAAGTTTCCGTTTTGTGGGTAAATTTTTTATTAAATTTGAAACAAATGAAAAAAATAAATGAAACTGAAAAAAATCGGTAAATGATAGTAAATTATTTCGAATAAATGTATAAAAAAGTTAATATAGATATTTCTTTGAAAAATAAATGTATGTTCCTTTATTTTTAAATGGAACGGAAAACTTTTTTATTAAACTACAAACAGTTAACTACATAATATTCTGAGTGTATACTTAGCAAATCTATATCAACTTAGATTTGCATGTAAGATTTATATAAAATTCGAAAAAACATACCTTAACAAACCAATTTTAGCCGCTAAATTCACAGTCGTGGAACTTGAATTTATTGGGAAATTGTTTCACATAATTTGCTAAAATTTTTTAATTCATCTTAAATGCATTTCTACTTACCCCATTATCTGTGATTTAATTTGAAATATTTATACACGGTTCTTAAAATATTCACATGGTGACATATTCATGGAATAAACCTTTACTTAATCGTTTAACAAAACAAAAACTGTTTCCTTTTCAAAGCCACTTTTCCAATCACATATTGACACTATTTTAGATTAAGATTTTAATATTGTTACAAATCCTTGTCAAAATGAACAATACAATATTTGCTGCTTGACTTATCAAAGTGTTGGCATCTCTTGTCAATTTTTCACTTCATTAAGACTCTATTCAATCGAGAGGTAAACACTTTGAACCTTTAATTATAAAAAAAAAAAATTTTCTACATACTGAATCTCTAACACCAACAAACATAAATAACTAATAATAATAATAACACAACACATTTGGAAATCATACTAATCAAAGCAAATAAGAAATGTTCAAAACAGCGGAAATAGACACATGCTAGATAAAAATTTATTCCTGACCGCAAAGGAGTATGCAAACAAAATAACCCTTTTTTTGTATGTATTTTTCGTTTATTCATTTCCCTTATGAAAGAAACAAAAATTGACAGTATGTTGCTTTGGCTTAACACTTGAACTGAAGTGAGCATTTTCATGATTACTCAAGTTAATTTTTTTTATTTTTTTTTTGTATTCAATGTAACGGAAACATAGAAACATTTTATGTAAACCAATAAATGAATTTATTGACTACTTCTTATCTGACAATGTCATAGGCTTGACCACATTCTTTTGTGGATTTACTGTCAGTTTACTGGTAGTCGGATGTACAATGCCACTTGATGTTAATACGAAAATAGTTATTAAATTTTAGAATATATTAAAAAATAAAAACTATATTATTTAATTTATTTGCTCTTTATATAAAAGAAAAATATTACAGCCAGAGAAACAAATGGTTGCAATTTGATCAAAGATTATTTGTAAGGTTGTTATTTTATTAGGAATAACCTATAATCTATTTATAAAGCAAAAATATTGTATTGGGATTTAAATAGGGGCAAGGAAATTAAAAATCTACCCTACTTATTAATTATTGTTATATATACATCAGGTGTGATAAAATGTGATATTTCAGCTCTGCTCTATATATACATCAAAGGGTGAATTCTCGTTCTGTGTTAATGTGAAGTGAAAAAAAACTTTTCATTTTCGTTTTCATAAGCACTTTTCACTCGAACTTTTCACAAATACATAATTTGCGATTCTCGTATGTATTATGAAAAAATGTTTCATTGGCACTGTACCCATGAAACTTTTGTAACTGTGTTATTCAAAATTTAAAGCAATTGTCAAAACAGAGAAAAACGTAAACAAAAGTGAATTTAGTTCGAAAAATTTATTTTAAATAATTATATAAAAATGGCTGGATTAATTGTATTATTGGATATTACTCAAAAAATTCGGGATGAACAAAGGTAAGACAATGATGTTACGAGCATTTCATTGCAGTAAATTATTTAATAATATATATTAATTTATTGAGAGTGCTGAGGCGCATACTTCGTGATGGCCAAAATCCATTCTAGATGACAACCGACGAGCACTTCATGGATTTACATCTGCTTGCTTAAGTGAACTACATTTGGTGCGCGTATGAAGTCTAATATTACTTAAAGAAAAAAAAAAAACATTTCATAAAGAATATAAATAAACTATAAATAAATAAACCTTAAGTCGCTCCAATTCTTTTTCCATTTTTCACCGTCCTTTTGGGTCCCACTAAAACTATTAAGGCCCGCCGCTAATTCGTTACACTTTTCGTCTCTAAATTTGGCACCATCTGCAGTTACAAATCTGTAAATATGGGGTTAATAAAAGTGTGCTTATGGTAAACTACTTACTTATCGCTTGCAATGTCCACATGCTTTTCTAAATAATTAATTAAATACTCTTTTTGGCTTTCGCTGGCACGCTTTCCTCTTACAAGCTTCTCCATGTTTATTTCACTTATAAATAGTCTGTGTAAACAATTTTTTCATATGAAAATATTTTGACAGTTGTTTGCACTGTTACACTAAACAAGAATCGCCAGTGCTGTGCAATCGTAAAAAAAAAATTGTCTCGTTCAACTTTTTTTCATATGAAAACGTTTTGATATTTCTTTAGACTTTTTCACAGAACGTGAATCAAAAGTACTATGAAAACGTGAAAAAACTTTTCATTTCACCGTTTCACAAAACGAGAATTGACCCTCAGGTGTGTCAAAGTGTGATATTTCAGCTCTGCTCTATATATAGATCAGCTCTACTCTATATATACATCAGGTGTGATAAAATATGATATTTCAGCTCTGCTCTATATATACATCATCTCTGCTGTATATATATACATCAGTTGTGATAAAATGTGATAATTTAGCTCTACTCTATATATACATCAGGTGTAATAAAATCTGATATTTCAGCTCAGTTCTACATATACATCAGTTCTGCTCTATATATACATCAGGTGTGATATTTCAGCTCTGCTCTATATACACATCAGCTCTACTCTATATATACATCAGTTGTGATAAAATGTGATAATTTAGCTCTACTCTATATATACATCAGGTGTAATAAAATCTGATATTTCAGCTCAGTTCTATATATACATCAGTTCTGCTCTATATATACATCAGGTGTGATGAAATTTGATATTTCAGCTCTGCTCTATATATACATCAGCTTTGCTCTATATATACATCAGGTGTGATAAAATGTGATATTTCAGCTCTGCTCTAAATATACATCATCTCTGCTGTATATATACATCAGTTGTGATAAAATGTGATATTTTAGCTCTGCTCTATATATACATCAGGTGTAATAAAATCTGATATTTCAGCTCAGTTTTATATATACATCAGTTCTGCTCTATATATACATCAGGTGTGATAAAATGTGATATTTCAGCTCTGCTCTATATATACATTAGGTGTGATAAAATATGATATTTCAGCTCTGAGCAATATATATTTGGTAACAATATTTAGTATTTATATTTTAAAAATTATTTATTTCTATTTTTCCATTCTTTTTCACACATGAGAATTTAAAACTTTTTCACCATAGAAAAAATATTTTTTTCTCGATAGTAATTGATCGAACAGAATCTCCACAGTGAACTTTAAAAATTTTATACAAACTTCTATTAGACTTCATAAGGTCCTTTAAAAGAAGCAGACAATTTTGAAGGATGTAAAACGTATTGACAGTTCACTAAATATTTATGATTGTTTAAATTAATAACTTTACTTCTAACTTCTGAACAATATTCTTCTATTTTTGAAATCAAAAAAAAACTGATGAAAAATTATCGGTAGATTCTACAACAAGTTCACCATGAACTTTTAAGCATTGCCCTAAAACAAGTTCTGTAGGTGAACATTTCAGATCCTCTTTTACAGAAGAACGCAACCCTAGTAAAATTAATGGAAGTATTTCTAATCACATTTCTTTTTTATTACTTGTTAAAATTGAAGTTTTTAGTTGGCGGTGAAACCTTTCAACCATTCCATTGGCTTTAGGATGATAAGCTGAAGTATGTAATATTGTTATTCCACTAAATAGTTTCGAGGTGAATTGTGAACCTTTATCAACAGTGACTTTCAAAGGAACTCAGAATCTAGTTACATATTTAAAAACAAACGTCTTAGCAATAGTAGGTATGCAGATATATCTTTAAGGGGATAGGCCTCTGGCCATTGTGAAAACTTATCAATTATTGTTAACATGTTTTAGAAGTTATTCGATACAGGAAGTGGTCAAATAATATCCATGGGATTATGATCCAACCGGCCCTTAGGTATCTTTATTGGTTTAATATTAGATTAGGAATCATATAATGATAATCCAGGAATCATAACATAGTTATGAGGGACTATAATATGATAACATTTTGAGCCTTGTATGATTATGTGCGATCATATTATGATAAATTTAATATCATATCATATTTATTTAGGAGCATAATATGGTAGTATTTGAATCACAATATGATAACCATATTATAGCACGACTTTGGTTGGCGTAACATAAACCCAAAAATATATGATGTTCTTCGAATATGATTGCCCCAACAATGTTTTTTCTTTGCGTCCTCAAAGAAATGAATTCGGCATTGGCCTACACTGTATATTTCTTTAAGAAATGTTTTCCTTATGAAAAAATTTGGTATTAAAGACTTTTTCAAGAAAAGTTCTTTGATTCTTTGGATTCTTTCCAATAGAAAAATTCATAGATTCTAAGGACATTTTTAAGATATCTCCAGATAGTCTTTACAGTCCCACAATTTTTCTGAGTCCTTGGCACCTAATAATAACACAGTACAACAGCCAATCTGGGGGGTGAGAAATTCCAAGTCAGGGTGATGGTACTAGGTCAGTATAGTAAAACCCTCAAAGGGTTTGGCGTTCGTATGTGTCAGTTTTTATGACCTTTTAAATTTTTTCCTTATCTTGATATTTTTTCGCTTAGTTGTAACATTTTGGCAAAAACGTAGTTTAACATAACTCGAGAACCACTTGTCCGATTTTGATGAAACAAATTAAGAAAAATTAAAAATTACAATTCCTCTAATCTGTTTCTATACCGTTTTCCTATATGTGCAACACTTTCGAAGTTAAAAATGAATGTATGAAGGGAAAAAAGTATTTTTTGCCTAAAAATTTAAATATTTTTTTTTTTTTTTTAAATTCATAAAAAATCCAAAATGGAAAAAGTACCAAAACTAATTACTTTCGCGTAAAGTCACATAACTCATGAGTAAAAAAAGGCATAGATCATGATCGATGCACGCGTTTCTCATTTATTCACAATTAGGTAAATGTATGAATTTCAAAAATTTGCTCCTGATATGCACAACATTATTTGGAGAAAACATTGACACTCACAAGCCGAACTCTCTCATGTTTTTCTACTGTACTAAAAGAGAAATATTGATGTGGCAACACTGGTTCTGTAATGTTCACATAAAACATGCATTGTCATTATACTTCTTCTCTTTCTCACACTGGTTCTTGTCATCAACAAGTGCCGACGAACGCGAACAGTAAAAGTGATTTTTCTCCAGTTTTTTAAAAGTGAACAAAACTGAACAGAATATGGAACTGTGCAAGCTAGATATAAATAGCTTTTGCTACTGCTGTAGTCAATATGTCTCAACACATAAAAAAAGGGGAAATTTCAGTACTGATTTTGTTCAAACATACGAGATGTACTTCAACCAAAATGTTATAGTGAACGAAAATTGGGTACCAAATATAGTGTGTAAAAGCTGCTATAACCGTCTAATGGATTGGAAAAATAGAAGATGTGAAAGTATGCCATTCGGTATCCCAATGACTTGGACTAATCCTGGCGAAGGTCACAATCCATTGAATTGCTATGCATGTGCGAACAAAGGAGCCGCTAAAAGGGTAAGAAAATCGTATAATTACGTTGGTGTTGCAAGTGCCGCAACACCATTGCCTCATTCGGACCACATTCCTGTGCCAAAAGCTTCTAGCCCAGATATTTTCTCTTCTACGACTGCTCCGACATATCATGCACGTGATGATCCCCCATATGAGCCATCAGTATCCAATGAGCCAATTTTAATAAATCAAAATAAGCTTGATTCAATTGTTGCCAAGTTGGAATTAACACAGCATAAATCGGAAGAGCTGGCTTCCATTTTGAAATCAAACAATTTGTTGGCACCTGGTGTGAAAGTCACAGCTTATCGAAGTCGTCAGGCAACACTCCAAAGTTTATTCCATGTGAATGATGAAAAAACTTCTGCATATTGCCCGGATGTAGGAAAATTGATGGACGCAATGGAAATAAAATATGAAGCAGATGACTGGAGATTATTTATTGACAGTTCAAAACTCAGCTTTGCTGGTGGAGTAAGCTTGTGTAGCAAGACAAGGATGATCTTGATGATAAAGAATTTTCAGGAGATGCAGAAGGGCCAACAGTGGAGTCACACATTGACATTATGTGTTGTTCAGAAACTGATGATAGCGATGAATGCGATGCCACTAGTCCCTAACAACCGCCATCGAAAAAGTCTAGGCAATATTTATTAAAATAAATAAAAATAAAAAATTATAAAAATGTTTACTTAATTTTTTTAGTAGTTTATGGCCAGAAGTCTGGAGTTACTGGGGAAAATTTATAAAAAAGGCGATAAGTGACACTTTTTTGAATAAAAACAAATATTAATATTCTTGTCAAAATGGGATACCTTCACTTAATTGTAAATAAAAGCAGAACGCGTTAATCGATTTCTATGATCTATGTCGCATTTTGTTTATAGGTTATGTGACTTTACATGAAATTAATAACACTTGATCCTTTTTTCCGTTTTGGATTTTTTATGAATTTAAAAAAAAAAAATTTAAAATTTTAAAATTTTTTTTTTTCTCCACAAATTTATTTTTATCGGCAAAACTGTTGATTATAAAGAAATTGTAATTCTAAATGTTTTTGAGTTTGTTTTAGCAAAATCGGACAAGTGGTTCTCGAGTTATGTTAAACTACGTTTTTGCCAAAATGTTACAACTAAGCGAAAAAACATCAAGATAAGGAAAAAATTTAAAAGGTCATAAAAAAAACTGACACATACGAACGCCAAACTCTTTGAGGGTTTTACTATACTGACCTGGTAACATCACCCTGACTTAGAATTTCTCACCCCCCAGACAATAATCCCAAAAATGTTCCATAGTGTAATTGTAGCAGAAAAAGTTCTTAGAATCTATGTATTTTCTATGTTGAAAAGTCTTTAGAATTTAAGAATTTTTTTATTCAAAGAAAAAACTTAGAATCTGAGAAACAGTTCGCAGAATCTGAAAATTTTACTTAAAGGAAAGTCCACAGAGTCAGAAAAAATTTTAAAAATCTAGTTTTTGTATAAAAAACCTTTTCGTACAAAACATCATTTGGGTTTGACAGACTTTTTCTTATAGAAAATTATTTTATTAATATTTTGAGTACTTTTTCCACATATTTTTTTTTATTTTATTATTGTTTTTATTAAAAAAAAAAAAATAAAAAAATATATAATCTTTATATATAATATTTTTGACAATGCATTTTTTCGACAATGAATTGATTATTGTAAATTATATTGTTATATGTATAAGGAATTTTCGAAAATAATACCTCCAGGTCAAAATTATCATATTTTTTTTCCATGAGTGACTAAACTGATGCAATTTTTTTTTATGAAAACCAAGCAGTACTATGACTGTAATTGTCAAAGTCATCTTTTGTTTGAACTATAATTATTCATTTATTGTTGTCAGCATTTTATAGTTCCATAATGATAAAATTTCGTTCACAGTCTGAATTTTTGATAGTACAGTTTGGTTACAGCCAACCATGTTATAAAATATAAAGTGGCAGTCATGAAATCATTAAATATTTACTATATTATTGATGGTAGCGACCATATTGATAATTCGAACCTATTTACAAACCAATAACTTAACTGTGACAATCATATGCGAATGCAACAAGCATAATAAGGCTGAAAGTAATCTTAAATACATATTTAATTAATCGCAAATAAAATCAAAAAGAGGACAACTGATTTTTCATTATATTCAGCCCATTTTGTTGTTTATTTTTAATCGTTGTTTAATTTTTAACTGACAAAATGTAGAACAAAAACGATATTTGTGGTTTGTTTTTCAAATTGAAATTTTTTTATTTGTATGTAATTTTACAAAACACAACAGACACAGATTTATTTATTTTTATTTTCTATGTGCGTATCTATATTTGAATAATTTCTTGTAATTTTTATTGATTTTGATTTATATAGTTAAAAAATATATTTCTATGACTTTCAATTGATTCTTCATTTAAAAACAAACTCTACGTATTACTTTTTACATAAACTACAGTGGGTAACGAAAAGTATATTGTGAGTGCAGTACTGATCACATAACAGCCATATTTTTTCTCTGGGTGTATAAACTGAGGCTTCTACTAGATCCATTTAAGATCCCTCGGGACTTAAGACGTAGGTTTGAAAATTCGTATTCGCCACAGGCAAAAACAAAAGTATGCCTTGGATATTGCTGTCGCAGCAGGTTCTTGACTTTATGGTGCCGGAATCGATGATACAATGGAAGGTTAAAATTTTCTTTTTATTTAGTTTTTTTTTATTTAACTTCAATCGCGTTATTTAGAATCCTTTTTGTTAAGTCGATAGTCATGATTTTTTAAAAAGTAATGAACCCATCTTTTTGGAAATTTTTAATGAAGGATTTTTTATCACAACTTCTTTTATGAGTCCTAGTTAAAATTTGACCAAAAAAATTAAATTTTTTTTTACAACTCTGCCAAAAGTTCTAATTAAATTTTTTATTTTTCCTCCGTTCAAGCTTAAGCTTTTTACATCGAAATACAGAGAAGAAAAAGTTTTCATGATTTATCCTAAGTACTCTCAGAGAACTTTTTTGAGCGGTCAAGGGAAATGAGGTCCCGATGGGTAAATTTTCAAAATTTTTAAATCAAAATTGCTAAATTGTTTAAATATATATTTAAGGATCTGTAAAAGTAAATATTTTTTGAGCCTTCGAAGCCCACTTAACCCTTTAATAACCAGTTAATGTACTAAACATAAAGTGTGGGTACTCAAAGGAAAAGACATTTTTTTACGAATTCAAATACGAACTTGAATTTTTGAATAAAAAATTGACATTTTAGAATTTAGATTTTTCATTGTAGATTTTTTGAAATAATTTTTTTTTCTGCAACGCTATATACAACTTATAACAAAAAGCCAAGTCTCACTTTTCATACCCTCCGCCATATATGGTGAGGGTATATATCAGTTTGTCATTCCGTTTGTAACATGTCGAAATATAGGTTTAAGACCCCATAAAATATATATATTCGTGATCCTTATGCAATTTTAAGTCGATTTAGCGATGTCCGTCTGTCTGTCTGTCTGTTGAAATGGCGATCACGACGCGAAGATACAAGCGTGGTGCCTATTTTTACCCAGATTATTGAATATCCTCCCGAGCAGTTTGGTATTTAAAATGAGCAAAATCGGTTAAGCGGTTCAAAAGTTATGAGTGAAAATGTGAAGGTACCTCTAAATTTTCCATAAAAATTTGTACAATTTTTCTGTAACTATTTTTTTTTTTTTCTGTTAAGTAAGTAAAAATGTTATTAAGTCTTCTTATTGTTTGATTACATTTATTGTCTTACATAATATGAGAATAATAACATTCTTAGAGCTATATGTGTAATACTCTGATAACTAAGTTAACGTAAAAATCAACAATGTTAAAGTCGCTAACAGAGCAGACCTCTGTAAATAACATTGCTAAAACTAAATAAATAACATTACTAAAACTAAATAACAAAAGTTCGTTACATAAAACAGTTCATGCAAAATTTAGTATATACGTATATCATCTTCAGCCCCTATGGTGGAGGGTATTCAAAGATTCGGCACAGCCGAATTTAGCCCTTTTATACTTGTTTTTTTTAATAACCGTATGTTTATCTTCAATCTCTTTCATACCCAGGTTTACAATTGTTTTGTTTGTTGTTAGAGTATTCAAAAACCGAAACCGAAAACCGGTCAACCGGTTTTTTTTTTATTAAAAACCGATCGGTTTCGAATATTTTGTAAATTCGAAGAAAACCGAAAACCGGTCTTTTTTGTTCGGTTAACCGGTTTTTTTAATTACATCACCAACTGGGTTACTTGGGCTCTTTTATTTTTTCCGAACACTTTTATTATCGATTGGCTATGAAGATTTAGATGTAAGTCCGTTATATTCCGATGAAGACTTAACTTTGGATATTCCAAATTCAAATAGTTTAATTTCTGATCTAAATAACACAATAAACAGTATTCAAAAACCTAAAAAAGAGACTGAACAAAATCATTCATCATTATATGTATGATGATTTCATATATCTTGATAAATGCGACAAAAGAACTGAAAAGTTAGAAAATTTATATAATTGTCTTTTGGCTATTTGTCCAACATCTACTATTAGTGAAAGAGTATTTTCCACTTCTAGCTTTTTAAAAGCAAACAAAAAAAATCGACTTAAAACGAAACATTTAAATTGCATATTATTTCTAAAATATAATTTTATTATTACAATATTAAAAAAACTTATTTAATGTCAAACGTTTTAAACGTTCAAATTACTAACGTACCTAATTTTACCCAATTTACAAACTTAATGATCTCTATTCATTTGATATGAATATAGTTTTTTAATATTATTTTTTAAGATATTATATTAAAAATATTAAAACCAATAAAATGTTGAAATGAAATACAATAAAAAAAAATATTATAAAATATTTTTTTTTTCAAAGAATGTATTTCTTTATTTTTATTACTTTATATATTAAATTTCTTTTTTTTTCTGTTTGTAATTAAAACAATTAACAAATTATATAAGCTTTTTATTCAAATTAAAAAAAACGAAAAAAAAACGGTTGACCGGTTTTTTCTGCAAAAACCGAAACCGGTTTTTCAACAAGGCCGGTTTTTTGAATACTCTATTTGTTGCCTTAAGAAAAAAAAAATCAAATATACATTTGTTTTTATAATTATTATTAATTTGTTTGTTATAATTATAATTAATGTTGTTGTTTTTTGAATGTTAGGAAAAAAATTCAAACGTGTATACATGAACAACACAATCACTGTACTTGTGGTTGTACCATTCCTAGAGGCTAAATGTTTCTGTAAATCGCCTAAGAATTTTATGGTGTCGCCTAAAAATTTTTTGTAGTCTCGTCACTTGGCATCATGGCATCATGCGTGGCTAAAAATTTTGTAGTTTGTTCATCCTGGTTTCAAGGGTTCTTGTTTAGACTTTTGAATATTTTATTTTTATTAAAAAAATAATTTTTAATTGTTTTCCTTTTCTGGGATTTGAACTCGGAAATTTGGAGTACTGAGCTACCTCTCTACCCACAACACCACAAACACTAATACATTTTGATGGCTATTTTTGAATTTAAACAATTTGTAAGGAGAACAAACATTGATATAAAATTTGTTTATCAATACCAATCATTAGTGACGCCTATTATCAATACAATCAACAATTCGGTTGCTTCTGCTGAAGCCCTAATTAAATGATGTATTTAATCAGAATAATCGTACGTGTAGTTTTTAATAAATTTGATAGATTGATTGTACCAAATTTCTAATATATTCACTAACTAAATGGTTGCTTCCACCGCACACAAATACTAAACGATTTTTATTTTTTTTTAAGATGATTGGAAATACCAAAAATTGAATTATAGGATTGATTTTTAGTTTCTTTTCCCTTTTTTCATTTCCCAATACAACATTTTTTGCTTTATTAATGAATTTTAGGTTATTCCAAAAAAAATTAAATCCTCACAAATAAATGTTTATGGTTTTGATCGGGTTGCAACCAATCTTTCCTCTGGATGTACTATAATAAAGTAATATATTTTTTTAAGACACCTCAGTAAAGCGAAAATGTTAAGGAATTTTTTCTAAAGCGAGTCCACATATAAAGATTTGTTTCTACAAAAATTATGTAATATCATATTAGAAAACTAATGTCCGGTATACGGAGAAAACAAATTCATTGCGATAATCGAATTTCTAGCCAACTGAATGGTTTAGTTGCTGTAACTGAATTGTTTGATTGTCGCAATCAAATGTATTCCGAGGTCAATTGAAATATAGTGTTCCGAATAAAATTCTGTTACAATAACCGAATTTCTGTCGCCACAAACAAATATATTGGTGTCTGCAACCGAACCATCCATTTGGCAAGAAATTCGGTTGCCACAACGAATCTGTTTTCTTTATGTATGCGAATTTGTTTCCTTTCAAATACACCCAAATGGGTTCAGGTTCGCTTTTTATAAGAACTTTGAACCCGTAGCCGCTGAACCCAAAAAGTTAACCAGGTTCGGGTTGAAATATATAAAAAAATATTTTTGCTGTTCATGGCGTGAAAAATCATAAAAACATTACATTTCTTAAACTTAAAAAAAGCCGTACTAGACTGTCAAACTAGATGGAATTCCAGTTATAATATGGTTCAAGCCTTATTGGAATACAGAAGTTTTTGTTCGGAATTACTGGATGCTGAATTAACTATTAATGATAATATTTGGAATATTTGTGAATAATTCTTAGAAGTTTTTGCACCTGTTAAAAAATTAACGCTGAAACAAGATATGACTTTAAGCGATTTTGTTACAATCTGACTTACTTTTAAATTAGAGCTAACAAAACATGAAAAAACAAAGACATTTCCACAAGAATTATATTTAAATATTAGAAAAAGAGAAAACCACTTTATTATTAATCCGCTTTTAATTGCATCATTATATATAGAAAGTAGATTTAAGTTAATACTAAGTCCCAAAGTTGGTAAAATGCTAAAAAAAAACATATTTTAAAAACAATTAAAATGTTTTAAAATTGCAAATGAAAAGAGAAGAAGAGAATTTTATGAGACAATCAATATCTTGTTCTTCAGAATATCATGAAGATACGCTCGAGCAAGTTCTAAAAATGAAGGAAAGATTTTCTAAATCAAATTCTTTAAATGAGAGAGCCTTTTAAGGCTTGAAATTCATTTTATCGCCACAAAGAACAATTTTAAAAGAAAAAAACTTAAAAAAATATATTAATTTGTAAATTAAACAAAATTTTTTTGAAAAATTAATAAAATTCCTATTAATGAAACATTTGTAATTTATTTAAATGTTGAGCCCGAAACCTAAAAGAAACCGAAGCCTAACCTGAAATTTTTATTTCGATAAACCCAAACCTGAATCTATTCTATTCAGGGTTTCAGTCCCTGCACTATTTATATTTCTTTAAGTGTGTAATATCTAAATGTAACAATTTGGAGTATTTATTTTCAAAGATGAAGTATGAATTGTACTTTTTTGTTTCAAAAGCATCAACTAAAAACATAGCAACCGTTAATAAATAACCAATATATACAGAATATGTAAAAGTTTTTATAAAAGTAGTGCGCTACATTAATACTTCAATTTTAAACGTTCATATAAAGGAATTTCCTTAACAGTTTGTGTCTTAATTTTTTGTTTAAACATGCCAGCCGAAACCAAGTAACGAGGTTTTTCCAGAGCAGGACGATTTTTATAAAATTCAGCTAAGGCTTTAGTAGAACGTAAATGTGTAATGCCTTTAAATATCTTCTCCAATGACAACAATTCGTCAGGATATACAGTAGTAATGGGCTCATGCGTTTCATTAGGTATCCAAGGTCTATCTTTGACTGGTATTGTGCGACCAAAAGCCACAGTATCTATTTTCTTGGGTATATTTTTTAAACGGTCACGTATATATCTTTCATATTTCAATTCAATGGCCATCTACGGGAGAATAGTTGAAATATAGCAAAATTTAAATAAGGGTTGTTAGATTTGGGGTGTTATTTATGTTTTTTTTTTGTGTATGTAATTACAACTACTTACCTCTGGTAAATTCCATTTATCTGCTAATGTTTTAGCAAATGCTTTAACCTCTTTAGGTTCAGTTAAAATAGAAGCTAAAAGTTTACGGTCTCCTTCAATGGAAAATAAAGCTTTTAGCTTTTCTTTTGAAATATCTGAATCTCTATTGCTACCCAATGCATTTATCCATTCGGTAAAACGTTCTGCTGACTGAATATAAAATAGATGTTTGGAATGTAAGTTTAAGGGTTTATTTGGTGGTTGTTTATGTCACTTATATGCTGTACTTACGGCATCCATTAGTTCTTCTGCTTGTTCATCCAATGTCTTTTCCCATATGCTACGTTTCAAATCATAAATTTTGGAATCCCATTTAACACGTTCCTTACGTTGTTTACATACATATGAACAACACCAGTTTCGTTTCTGTTGTGCCTTGACTTTATGTTCTAAAGGTTTAACCATATTTAAAGCAAATTTTGGATATTCATGTTCCATTCTTTCCACTTCAGAGCAAGAACTTTCATTAAAAACTCCTGGCTAAAAAAACATCAAATTAATTTTAAATGACAATTTATATTTTTCCACATTCTTACCTTCTTTTGTTTCTTCTTTGTTCCTTCTTCCTCCTCGTCCTCACCAAATGATATGGGTGTTTCCACTGTTGATTCAGCTATAAACACATTTTTGTCATATTCTTCAAATTCATATGGTAAAATTTTGGCAACTCTTTTACGTAAAAATTTGGGTAGTGTTAATGAAAAGTCGTATTTTTTGATGGCATCTTGCTTTGTGTTCAATATGGATTTTCTTTCAATATCCTCTACCACTTTCGTCCAATAGGAATTCTTTTCCATGAGTGACATTTAAAATCAAATTTATTGAAATTAAATAATTCTAAATAGTTTATGTGATGGAATTTTCTTGTTTATGTTGTTCAAATAAGTTTTTTTATTTTCACTACAAAAATGTTTGGTCGATAGCATGGAAAAAGCTTTGTAGTGACAAAACTTTTTTTTAAAAGCCTTTTCAGTGTAGAAGCAACAGCTATAAATATGTTTGTAAATAAAAGCTTTGTTACAATATATTTATTATTGAGCTTTTTAAGCTCAATAGCATTGACAATATTTCTAAAAAGTTCAAAGGAGTTTTTAGTCATCCACAAACGTACTAAATACATAAATACTTTTTATTACCATATGTAAGTGTGTGTAAAGGATATATAGTATATTTCGTTGCTAATGTATGCGGAATGAAGTATGAACTTATCCATTAAAAGCCATATGGAAAGAGGAGATTTAATAACAACGATATCATGATATTCTCATAACATTGAAATAAAGTGCCTTAACTTGATATTAAATCAATTTGACAATTAATTGGTATCATTTTATTGCATGTGAGGACACCGTGAAAAATACGACTCCTGCGAAGTTTGTACATATGCTGAGTATAAACCGAACATATATTTGGATTTTCGAAAACAATCCGTTTTGAATCCGTTTAATCCGGTTTTGAACCGTTAAATATGGATTTAAGAAATTTTAATCCGTTATAACTTCTTTATTAACGATTCCGTCTTTATTAAGTTTATTTTTTTTTAATTTTTTCGTCAAAATTAATTATGTAAATAGTTTAATAAGGTTCGAAGGATAAAATTAATTTAAACAATTTTTGGATATCGGTCAAATTGCTTAAAGTCACATATATCATAAGTGCACTCAGAATATTATGTAGTTAACTGTTTGTAGTTTAATAAAAAAGTTTTCCGTTCCATTTAAAAATAAAGAAACATACATTTATTTTTCAAAGAAATATCTATATTAACTTTTTTATACATTTATTCGAAATAATTTACTATCATTTACCGATTTTTTCAGTTTCATTTATTTTTTTCATTTGTTTGAAATTTAATAAAAATTTACCCACAAAACGGAAAATTGTGGTTTATTTGTGTCCGTAAATTTTGTTTGCTGTCTGTTTCAAAAAAAATATTCAAAAAATTTCAATTTGTTTTTTTATTTAAATTTTTCAATACAAATTACAAGAAATTCATAAAAACACATACATACACAAACACATTCATACAAAACGTGTCTATAGCTACATATGCATACATACATTTTGTATTTTACGAGTATATTTAAAAAAAAAATACAAATACAATACGGAAATAATTTCAAATAAATGAAAAAAACATTTATTTTTTAAGGAATGGTAGGTAAAATTTTGACATTTATTTTAACTGATTATATCATTTGTTTCTTACGGATGTATCTGTTGATTAATCAACATTTAAAAATAAATAACAAATGGCATTTAATTTAAATGAAAATTAAGTAGACCGGTTTTTAAATGAAATATCATTTCTTTTAAATGATATTTTTAGTAATTTTAACTTACAAACTTTTTTAAGTGTGTCTATAAAATACGAGTTTTTTCAATGATTTGTATAAGCGAATGCAATTGAGCAAAAAAAGCTAGCGAGTTTCAATACAATTAATTAAACCTTAAATAGTAAGTTGCTAGTCTTAACTATGTGCGACTATTGCAGATTCTGAACACAATTCTGATGTTAACTGCACCGAATGTTAATATTGTGTTTAATTAATTTATAAATTTTTTCATAAAACTATTCAACTATATGTAAAAGCCAACTTAAAATTAATCAGAGTTGTGCAATTTCCAAGTCCGGTTCTTATACGGACCGCATATAAAATTCTGAATAGGAAGGAATTGCGTTTTTTAGAAGCTTCGTAAATGACCGAATTTGAACATATTCAAATCAATTTAATTACTTTTAAATGGAAATAAAATTTTTGGGTTTGCATTAGTTTCAATTAATATCATTTAAGAACTGGTCAACTTAATTATCATTTAAATCAAATGGCTTTTGTTATTTATTTTCAAATGCTGCTTAAACAACTGACATATACGTAAGAAACAAATGATATAATCAGTTAAAAATTATGCATGGCTATAGACACTTTTTGGTGAAATGTGTTTGTGTATGTATGGGAGCTTATGAAGTTCTTGTTATTTGAATGGAAATAATTTTGTATATAAGAAACCAATTTAAATAACAAACAAATTTGAATTTTTTGAATATTTTTTTTTTTTAAATCGACAGAAAATTAAATTTAAATTTGTAATAACTGTTACGGTCGCAAATAAACCACGAATTTCCGTATTGTGGTTAAATTTTTATTAAATTTTAAGCAAATGAAAAAAACAATAAAACTGAAAAAATGCTTAAATGATAGTAAATCATTTCGAATAAATGTATAAAAAAGTTAATAAAGATATTTCTTTTAAAAATAAATGTATGTTCCTTTATAATTAAATAATTAAAACCGGAATACTTCTTTATTTAACTACAAACAGTAAACTACATAATATTCAGAGCGCAAATTTCAATTTCAGACCGTCAAGGGAGAGAATTTTAACCTTTTTTACCCCTCCCCGTAGGGTACTCCAAAACCTCCATCTTAGTTGACGTCTACACCTGATGAGGAACCTTTACAACAGATTTCAATTTCCTAGTTCCAGCGGTTAAGGGGTATACTTTTCGCTCAATGAACCCCCATTTTTACCACGTCTCTACTGAAAATTCTATCTTCATTCCAAATTTTAACTTCCTAGTTCCAGCAGCTTAGACAGGTCGTTAAGTGGGAGACTTTTCACCCTTTGAAGCCCATTTAATCACGTGCCCATACTTTAGGGAAGGCATATTTTAAATTTTAGCCAAAAGGATTTGGCTGGACGGAAGTTAACGTCAGAGGAGGAACCTACATACAAAATTTCAACTTTTTAGTTCCAGCGGTTTTGATAGGCCGTAAAGTTAGAGAATTTTCTACTTTTTGGCTCCTTCCCTTAGGATTTTCTAAAAATTAAATTTGAGCAGATGCTTACGCCGGAGAAGGAAACTTCCAAATTTCACCTTCCCTGGTCTGGTCGGATGTCTAGGTCGGAGAAGAAACCTACATACCAAATTTCATCCTCCTAGTTACGGCTGATTTAAAAGACCACCAATGAGTAGAATTTTAACTGTTTTGTCCCTTTCCGTTCGAGATGGAACTTACATACCAAATTTAAAATTTCTAGGCGGTTTGTCCAGGCCGTAAGAGTGGGACTTTGAACCCCATTTATTATTACGCCCATGGCCAAAATTCTAAAACATATCTTATCAATGATTTAGTCTATATTTCAGGTAACACATATTAAAAAATTTCAGCTAAAATCAGCTAAATCGGTGAAGGCATGACGTTAAGGGGCAGACTTTCCTTTCAACCACATTGCAGCTTCCTAGTTAAAAATTTCAGCTTCCTAGCTCCAGCTGTTAAGGCTGAGCGATGTTGAATGAATCAGTCAGTCAGTAACGTTATTTTATCCGACAGCATGGTTTCTTTTATATGTTTTAAATTTTTAGTGATAGTATGTAATCATGGACTTGATTTCTTTTTTAATTGTTCGGATTGGTTAGTTTATTTTTAGACAATTAAAATTTTGGTATTTAGGGTTTCTTGCACAAACCCGTATATTTGAAATAAAATTGATTTTAAATTAGGCCCAATAGTTGTGGGTTGCTAATTAATAATTTAAATTAAATTTACTTTATCTAAATAATTCATTTACTAGATATTTTTTGGTTTGGCTGCAGTTAGAAACAATAAAGTATGAAAATATATACCAAAGTATGCTCATTGCATGGAATACTGAACGTATGAGCAATAAATTTATATAAAATATTTCTCATACGCTACGTAGCACTATAGTGCATATTATCTAACATAATTTTCAAATTTTATCTAGAAATTTTTACCAAAATTATGTGAATAAAATTCAAATCTCAAAATAGTCTAGCTAAGCCTAAAAAATGGACTAAAAAAATAAATTTAATTATGACGAAATGTTTAATTTAATAATATTTTCAAATATAATTTTTGAGTAAGCCGGGAATTAATAAAAAAGGTAGGCACACATAGTGAGCAAAACAAATTGTTAAATCTTTTATATGATAAGAAATTAAACACTGACTGAGGAAATACTTTTAGGATGAACTATCAGATATTAATAAAATTTTGGTATCTGATAGAAAACGAAAATACACAATAAGCAACCCAAACTCATAGCTCAGGTAAAAATGTATTTCGGATTGTTCAAAACATTTGTTTATATTCCATCCCTGCTGAAAAGGGACCTATCCTAGGACACGTCACATGATTGGTTCATTGTGATAGGGACCGTTCACGGAACCGATCACTTTAACATGAGCTTGTCCTAGGAGGGGGTCAATTGCCCTCTGTGACATGTCACAGGACTGGTCTAAAAGGACCTGTCGTGACTTTTAAACCGGTCACGTGATAGGTACTTTAGGAACCGGTGCTCTTTTCACCTATCTCGGTTCAGTTTTCACCTATCCCGGGACAGGTTCCAATTCCCAACTGACTCCTTTTTTCCCGCAGGGATGTTAATATCGCACCCTAAATATCAAAGTGTCACAGCACAAAATTTACTTTTTTCAATAAATTAATTCACAGTATACATCTCTATCTATTTTAAAAGTTTTTTTCTCATCTCTATTTCTGTAAAAGTGATACATTTTGTGGTGTATTATTTTGCATTGTGCTTCTTTAATTAAAAAAATTAGCTCAATTCACTTTATTATATTGTTTTGTTCCTTTTTTATAGATAAAATAATCGTGATTGCCATAAGAGTCATAACCCATAATTAGATTTTATTTCCAAAAACATAATATAAAATTAAAAATACAATAGTATACCTTCTTCAAAATGACTTTGTTCATTGTGAAATTCTTTTCTTATACTACAATCAGTTTTAAATTAAAAGTTTTTTGCCTCTCCTGAAAATTTGAGAATTAAGAGTTGTGACTCTTTTTTATTTAGGAAGCAAATACGTTCTGAAACTTCAAAAGCGTTTTTCTCAAAACTGTGTTTTTATAGTGGATGATCTATATTTTTCGAAAGCGTCTAAACCGATTACAGCCTTTTACTAAAATTTTTTTAAAGTATTTTGTTCTCCTACGCCCAAATTTGATATAAAAAAATCTATCTAACATACTTTCTGAGTTTTGTGCCTGTTTCACCTGATCCAGGTAATAATATTTCATGGATTAATATTGCGGGGTAGTGCTTTAAAATCTTTTATATTTTTAATAAATTTGAATTCCACATAAAATTATTTTTCATTTGAATATAATCCCTGTTGGGAAATGTTTAAATGACCTACAAAGACCAGAATATGAATTTAATATTTTTGGAATTGTGCTTAAAACTTTAAAATTTGAGTAGAAAGTGCTTGGGATTATTGAAACTTTACTCATACAAAATACTTTATTAAATAAGCGAGAGATAAAACTTCCTTAACTTTAGGTAGATCATATTTGGAAAAAATTTCATGAGACCAAAACGGGTTTAAACAATTTTAGAACAATAATCTCTCCATTTTCTAGAAGTTTGTTATTTACAGGTTGGTTTAAAAGTTCCTGCGCTCGAAATGAAAGAATACTGTTTTTGTTACGAAATATTTTTTTTTTATTCAATATAATCTCCTAGAAGCTCAATACACTTGTTCCAATGATCTTCCAATAATTTTATCCCATCCTTATAATGGTTTTCCGGAAGCTCTGCAAAATAACCGTCTACGGCTGCTATGGCCTCTTCACTCGACGAAAAATGCTTTCCACGAAGGAATTGTTTGAGATTTCTGAAGAGATAGTAGTCACTGGGAGCCAATTCTGGTGGATGCTCAAGCAATTCGTACTTTTATTCTTTGAATTTAGCCATCGTCAAAACACTTTTGTGAGCATGTGCATTGTCTTGATGAAAAATGATTTTTTTCTTCTTTAAACCAGGTCTTTTCTCACGAATTTTTTCATCCAGCTGATCCAAAAGGCTGCAATAATATTCTTATACACTTCTAACAATTGTTCATAAATTTCCTTTGCTTTTAAACCCTTCAAAACAAAGAATCTAATGACTGCACGATATTAAATTTTTTCCATATTTAAAAAAATCAATGACACATCAACTACAAATGGCTTGTAAACAAAGAAGCAATTGACAGAATGACTTGAAGCTTTGCAAGTGTTCTCAGGACAGTTACACCAACTTAAGAAAAAAAAGTTTGGAGCTAGCAGTGCCATCTCTTGGTGAGCGCAGGAACTTTTCAACCAACCTGTAGATAGTAGCTTTAATTTACCACATAAGGTCCTAATGGTTCGGTTATGTAAATGAAGATATAAAAAAAAAACATTATTAGAATTGTAGAAAGAAACAAATTTTCGATAACACTAGAATATAATATTATAAGACAAACTTTTTGAAATTTTTTTGGCCTCCTAAATATGAATTTATATGTATAATTACCCAGCAAAAATAAAGGTGCCAAATTAACAATAAAAGCATCTCTACTATGGCAAAGGCATCACATTTTTCTGATGGTTTCATCTATGAATTAAACATTGGCGTGTCATAGGATGGACGTATTTAAAAATAGTTATTTTTATTACTCCTACTTTACTCTAAGGAAGCAATGACAATGCAAAGATTAAATATTCTCTGATGCATCAGTGGATATGTTCATATACTTTGTAATTTTTAAGCAGAGAAATAAGTTTAAAGTAGCGAATTTTATGCACTGATATAGAAATACTCTTTATTAGATCAAATACATTATTCTGCATTAACCCTTTGACGACCAGGGGACATATGTGTCCCAAAAAGAAAAATATGCGTTAAAAATAAACTAATACCAAAAGTATTGATATTTTTAGCTTAATGCAAAGTTAAATGATGGGTTTTTAAAATTTATAAAAAATTTGTGTGAAAAAAAATTTATAAATGTCTTTTTAAGAGCTAGAGTTTTGCACATACCATAAATGGGATATTTAAACTGCTCTAAATCATAGACGACATTTTCTATTTCTTTCAAATTAAAAAATTTCGTTTAATTTAACAATATTCTACAAATTGAAATTCAGTTTTGAGAAATTTCCAAGAAAAAAACTAGCTTTATTAAAAAAAACGAAAAGGGACACGGGTATCCCTGTGGTCGTCAATGGTAACTTTTCGTTTGATGAATTTGAATGTAACTGCTAATAGTGGTGAGAGTTGGCATATTAAAAAAACTAAAAAGGGACTTCCCCAATTAGTTTGTAAACTTTATCAGGTGACTGAATTCGTAGAATTTGTATTCTAATTACTTACCTTACGCTGTCAGAAGTGGTTTTCTAATTTGCTAAAAAAGTGATATTTGAGAGAAACATTTTTGTTCTTTGATTTGCTGATTCATTTTGGAAAGTTTAGTGAATGTAAATTCTATAGCACGTTGTAACAACATTTTTTTAGAAGAATGGCTTTCCAGCGTCGTAGATTTTTTAAACTGAATGAAGAAGAAATATTGCAATTTCTTACTGCGGAAAATAGCGAAGATGAAGACGATTTGTGTCTAGATGAAGAAGACCAGATTTTTCTTGAAGGTGATGTTGATGCAGGTGCAGCATTTTGTGAAATCGATGATAATGCGGTTGAGACAAGAGAACAAGTCGTTGAGATAACGGAACAAGCGCCTCGTATTCCAGAAAATTAGAAGAAAAAAACGACAGAAAAAAGTGAACCAAATTTTAGATGGAGAAATTCATACACTGCAAACGTATTCCCTAACAGTGACTATGAGTTTGGAAAAGTGCAAATCTGCGATGTTGGGGACCCCAACTGTAATCTTTTACCATTTCAGATCTTTTTACTGACTACGAACTTTGATGTTTTGATAGAACTTATAGTTCATGAATCCTGTAGATATGCTGAACAAAATGGAAGAGTTTTTGATGTTACTGCTGACGAAATGAAAGCATTTCTTGGTATCAATCTGGTAATGACATATCACGTTTTACCATCCATTCGTGATTATTGGTCAACAGAACCTGATATGGGTGTACCCTTGATAAGTAATGTAATGACAAGAAAAAGATTTGAAGATATCCGTCAAAATTTGCACTTCAGCAATAACGATGAAGAAGGAAACAGAAATGATCGGGCTTTTAAGATCAGACCTGTCATAAGTCATTTCAACAAAGCATTTCAAAATGCAATGAACAACACATACAAACAGGCTGTCGATGATCACATGATCAAATTTAAAGGTCATAATGCTATGAAACAGTATATCAAGAACAAACCAATAAAATGGGGATTTAAGATGTGGTGTAGATGTGACTCCGCTTCCGGATATCTTTTTGAATTTGATCTATACACTGGAAGAAAAGAGTATGGAACTGAATATGGACTTGGGGAATCAGTCGTGCTTCAGTTGACAGAAAAACTCACAGGTTTGGGCTCCGAGGTCTACATTGATAACTTCTTCAACTCGCCTTTGTTACAATATGAGTTGAAAAACGTCAAATAAAGTCCTGTGGAACAGTAAGAAGCAACCGAAAAAATATGCCAAAAAATGTGCCTCTCGATAAGAATATGAAGCGAGGAGACATTTACACATCAAGCTTTGATGGCATATCCTTTGTGAAGTGGATGGACAACAGAGCTGTGACTCTTCTCACAAATTTTCTTTCGCCAGTGGAGACAGACACCGTCAGACGTCGCATAGCTGGTAGTGCTGAAAAAATCAACGTAAAATGCCCGAAAGCTATTATGCATTACAACAAAAATAAGGGCGGATAAATTCTGGTAAAATGAGAAACACAATTACTCTCTCATGAACGCTCTCATTTACCCAATTTTTGTTACAAGAAACGCTTTCTGGTAGGATTGGGTTCCCGCGGGCACCCGCGGTAACGTACGTCGAACACACCTAATGATAACCATTTTTTTGCTGGGTATATAAATGAATAACGTAACTGACTGACTCACTCACTCATTCAACATCGACGCTGTAGATATCTGCAAAGACGGGATTTTAGGATATTCCTAGGGTTGGGGTGCCTGCCTAAACCCCTTTGGATAGAAACTTGAAATTCAAAATATGTGCTATCTCATTAATAAGGATATTTTAGATTTTTCGTCGCAGTCATGTTGAGAAGGGGATTCAAACGGCGAAAAGTCTCCCGTCAACAGCAGGCCCAAAGCACTGGAACTTGGAAGTTAGAATTTGGTATTAAGGTTCATCCTCCGGTATAAATATCAGCTATGATGGGATTTTTTGGAAAATCCTACGGGGAGGCGCCAAAATGGGAAAATTCTCCCACTTGACAGCCTGCCAAAACCATCTGAGCCAGAATGTTGAAATTCGGTAAACAAGTTCCACCTTCGACGTAGATACCAAGTCAAAAGGGACTTTTTTTAAATTTCTACGAGAAGAGGCAAAAAGGGGAAAGGTTTTCGCTTAAGAGCCTGTCAAAACCTCTGGAGCTAGCAAGTTGAAATTCTGTATGACGGAGCTAGCATTTTGAAATTTGTTATATATGTAAAAATGGCAGTTCAAAGGACGAAAAGTCTCACTCTTAACAGCCTGCCCAAATCGCTAGAGCTATCAAGTTGAACTTTGGTGTGCAAGTTTCTCCTACAGTGTAAATATTAGCTAAGATGGCATTTTTGAAAAATCCATTAACGCCCAGTCAAAACCACTTGAATTCGGAAGTTGATCTTTGGTATATAAAATTCTCTTTTCCCGTAGACATCTGCTCTGTCGGGACCTTTGAAATTACTTGGTATCTCTTTGACTTGAAGTTCCAACTTTTAGGAAAATTTTTATTCCTTATGATAAATCCTACAAAAACGAAATTTCTAAGATCCCAACTGGGTCCTTAAAGCACCCTTCAGATTCGGGTTGAGCAAACTAAAATATTTTGGAAAATCTTTTAGTAAAAGTCTGTGCAAAAATCTTTTGGAGTAGGGTTAATTAAATAGTATTAGTTTAATTAATAAACATTTAAAATTATTTAATTAAAGAATTAAAATTTATGTTTTAGTTGAAAATGGAGGTAAATAGACCAAATAGACAAATATACAAAATACACAATAATGTAGGAGTAAAAACCAGTAAGTTGCTTTTAAATGTGTATTACACAAAATAAACTAAAAAAACGAATTAAGGTCCAACTATAATTGGCTAAAGTGACTTAAGCCTTGTTTTGGTATGAAACGAAATTTAAGAAATACAATTATTTAATTCATAAAAATTTTGAATTTTCTTTTCATATCGAAATCAAGCATAAGTAACTTAAGTCGACTGTAGTTCCGTCTTTAATGTTAAACGCATTGAGAATTTATTTTTATCACCAAGTTGATTTTGAACATGAACTAGTATTTAAATTAAAAATTTTAAATAAAAGATAAACAATGAAACTATATAACAAAACAAATAATCACTGGCAAATATTTTTTTTTGAAAAACTTAATATTGTTGTCTGAAAATATAAACTAAACCATGACAGGAAAACACTTGTGTGAATCCTTTTTTTTATATATACAATCACACTTGAAGAACTCACATGACTTTAGTTATTTTTTTTTCTTTTCCATTCTAACGCACAACTAACAGCAGTATTTTTTATGCAAAGCAAAAAATAATAAAAACATTGAAAAATCAAATATTTTTTTATTATAAAGAAAATCCCTATAATACAAACACTTGTATTGTGACATTAATGTCAACATGTTTTATCAAAATACAACCTGTTTTCCACTTTAAAAAAAAACCTAACTCGTTGTATGTTAAATTTGCACATTCCTTTGCAAATACAGTATGTTCAAAAAGTATATACAATTTGATGGAAATTACCTTGTATAATTTTTCGAAAACTTTTAAAGTTTGTGTGAAAAATTACAGTTCTTTAGTGAGAGTTTTACATGATCCATTCCATTGTTACATGTTGCATTCCAAATTTTGCAATACAAATTTTAAAAAATTCACGCTTTGACATTTAGCAAATATAGAATAACAAATATCTGAAAACATTTTGAAAAAATGGGCCACCACTTCGAATATGAATTTTTTGTTTAATAAAGTGATTTAATATTAAAAATCAATTTTTTTTTTCAAATAATTGTCATAATCTGCATTAAATCTTTAACTTCAAAACTTACATCTAAACTTGTTTCTAAATAAGCCAAATGTGTTCGAAAAATATAGAAAAATCTCGGAAAAATGTATGTCTGCTTAATAAAAAAAAAACCTTTGGATGCAAATGTATGCAGCCATTTTGCTCGTACCGTCTTATAAACCCTGTAATCTCTTGCTTGTGGTCTGGTAAGAAATCTATGGAAATTTGTATGCACCCATATCTTAATAAGTAGCCACTCACTTATACACTGACTTATCTTCGACCAGCCCAACAACTAAAGCTGAAATTGTAAAATTTCATACGAGCTTGAATTTTGGCAAAGACGTAAGCATTGTCCAAGATGGAAATTATGGAAATTTTTTTGGGGAGGAGTAAAAGAGAAAAAGTTTCCTTTTAACGTCCGGCTGAAAATGATTAGGGTTGATTATATAACAAATTACTGCTACTCCGGATATAGCCGATGATATGAGTACTACACCTGGTGCCACTCATGATGTTATGTTAGACATGTAACCTTTGGATCTTTATATACAGGGCATGATCGATATTACGATACCTTGTCAAGGTAAACCAATTTATGCCCGGAAAGCCCATGTTTTTCTTCGAATAACTTTCTTATCTATTGGATCACAATGGTATGTTATGGATTAGACAGTATATCGTACAACGCATTACAGGGGAAAAATATTCTTTAGTCGTACTATCCGCATGCGGAATAAACTCTCCATAAAGGCATTTCCTGTGACTTACAACTTTAGGGAATTTATCCAATAACCTAGCTTCCTTTTGCCAACACAACCGAATTTCTTCCCAACCGGTTTCGGTAAAATCAACAAAAATTCGGTTGACACCAAATATTTCAAGCAGGAAAACTCTTGGCAGTGACAACTAAATAATTCGGTTGCTGCAACTAAAATATTCAGTTGGCATAAAATTCGGTTGTCACGATGAATCTGTTTACTCTGTGTGGATAGAACCCTTACCTAAAATCAACATCTGGCTTCCGTAACCAGAAGGCTACTAGGACAGTGTATGCCTGTCAGAGGCTTTTTGATAGGACTTGGGATCTAAAGCTTTGAATGCTTTACTGGTCTTTCAACATCATCGTGTCAGGCATGGTGGCCCAACTTGTAGCAGAGGGGATGCTTGAGAGGATCTATTGCTTAGCTACTGTAGGCATAACTGTTTTCATGTTTAATATATCACCCCTACATTTCTCGGTAACGTATGTATGGGTGTTCTGCGTCTCAGGCAGTTTGGTAATATCAAGGTAAGTGACCTGCGGGACCCACTGCTCAGGCTCACAGACAAGATGTTACCAAGGCAGATTTTTACCAGGAATTACGATGTGATTATCATCGATGGTTTATTGGAGCAACCTAGTATCTCAAGAACTAGTACTTTTTAGGAGAGACAAAAAACGTTTTTTAATACACTTGTGATAATTGTTTATCAATTTTATTTTTTTATATAAAAATTTGATATTATTTTCTAAATCTCAAAAAAAAGAAAACAAAATACTAGAAAATTCACAAGTTTATTATAAGCCAATTTTTGTCTTTACTAGTTTTTGAGATACGGGGTTGCTGCAATAAATCCTTGATATGGAACATCAAATCTTGGGAACCCGAGCTGGTGCCCCAGGTGTGGTTCATTGAAGCTCGAAAGATATCAATGGGGTTATGGGTGCGGGAGTCTATGGACTCAATTTCAAACGTACCCTTCCGATGGGCAAGTACTAATCCACATTTCAGGCAGGGATTTTCGCCCTGTATATATGTGTATCGGATTGTCGTAGAAGGAGCATGTATATGTACTTGTCTTGGACTGGGATAAGTCTCTCAATATAAAGAGTGGATGCAACAAACTAATCCTAAGCTTATGTTCCTGGGCACGGGCATCAAATGGGATCACAGGCTGCGGGTTCCTAAACCTTTCTGTGGTGTTCATGCGGGGTATATCAGAGAACAATCTAGGATGTGGAAGGACAATGGAGTGCTGTAGTGCTACCATTGGCCAGCGCGAGCCAAAGAGATTCATCGCATTATCAAGTTGAAATTCCAAGAGACCTGAACAGGAAGCGTTAATGGACCTTAACAGGATTTTTCACTGGGCACTGTAATCTCGGGTACCATTTAGGGACTAGAAATGTGTCTGATTTCGGACACTTTCGACGTCGGGATATGTACTCTGCGTATGTTCTAGGCTTCGCGGCAGAAGACTAAAATTCCTTGGTGGATGTTCAATATTCTTCTTGGAAATTTTGAAATAACTACCTAGTATGGTCATTGGCTTCATTGGAAGACTGAATATTAAGGGCAAAATAAAGCTGCATAGAAGCTCAATTTTATATCAGGCAAATGACAATTTTAAGTCGTGTGATTTGATTAAGAGCAACTGGCAGCTTGAATGTTTATATGCCGCTGAACCTTGTTTTATACATTCTCACTGATGAATTTCACCCATTTTTTGTCATTGAAAACTATTTTGACACCAACCGAAATCACAAAACCACCAACTTTTTCAAATTGGACAAAATTGTTTATTCCACATGTTTTTTGATCTTAGTCTACGTACCTTTAGTTGTTTAAAGTGCGACACATACAATAAAGGATTAAGTGTGTTTGTTTTTGTTTATTTCTAGAGTTGGTTTTGTTGTCATCTTATCCGTGTATTGTATTGTTAACATAGTTGTTTTAAAACGTTCATCCTGTTACACGCTATTTACTTATGCAAGTCATGCTTGTTTAAGGATTGTTAAGAAATTTGATTTTAGGTATTTGTTAGGTTTGCTGTCTGTTAGTTTTAAAGTTAAATATTTTATTTCAATTTTTTTTTCTTGTTAAACTTATAAGGATTATGAATTATTTGTAATAGAGAAATTATTCGGAATTACCAATACTCTTGTCAAAAACTAAGATTTTTATGCTATATCGTGGATTCACCAATATTTGCGAAAAAAAAATTTAAGTGATTTATTGTGCAAAATAAATCAAATGGAAGAGAATGACATTAAATTTGGTATCAGAATGTTACTGACCAAATATTACTAGTCTTTTTAAAAATAATTTGAATGTTTCAAAGATTTAAAAAAATATTTGATATTATTTATTTCGGTAAAACACATATTTTTTAATCTAAATAGGAATGTCATTTTCCAAAAACCCAATTTGAACATTTGTATCATATTCAAGATCTTTGAACCAAAATTTAGTAAGAATTAAGTGTCACACGCAGAGAAAAAACATGGTTGGGGCAATTAAATTTGAAGACCATCATATATTTTGGGATTATGATTGTCGAACTATAATATAGTTATCATATTATGATAATTTATTTATTTATTTATTTATTTATTTTTTTATTTATTTATTTATTTATTTATTTATTTATTTATTTATTTATTTATTTATTTATTTATTTATTTATTTATTTATTTATTTATTTATTTATTTATTTATTTATTTATTTATTTATTTATTTATTTCAGTCTATGGATACAATATTTCCTTACAAACTAGCATTAGAAAAAATAAAATTAAAAAATTAAATTAAAATATATTATTTAATAAGTTTTTAAATAGAGAATGAGATATACTTATGTCTAATTGATCACAATACATATTAAATAACCTCATAGATCTATTAAGTTGTTCATTTAAAGCATAATCAGTTGCATGTATATCAATATGAAAAAATTTATAAACATTTCTAAATGTTCTTGGAGGAACATGTATTGAAATTAAATTTAACAATTCAGTCGAATCAATAACACCACAAATAATACCATGCAAAAAGGTTAAGGCAGCAATACTACGACGAGTTTCAAGAGTTTTCGAAGAAATAAATTCACATTTATCTTCATATGAGGGAATTGAAAAAGTTGGAACATTATAAGAATTATAATTAGTAAATGGTAGCACAAACTTAATAAACTTTCTTGCGTCGTATAAATGCAAGAAGAGAATATGATTTGGGAATAATAAAATTTAAATGACTTGTGAACGATAATTTAATATCAAAAACCACACCCATTTCCAATATTTCATCCACAGATTTTAATACATATCCATTCATTCTATATTCAGAAAACATTTAGAAAAATTAAACGGTAGACCATTACGATTTGACCAGGAAATTGCATTATCTAAATCATCCTGTAGGTCAGAAATATCCCTTAGAGAAAAAATTGTCTTAAAAATTTTCAGATCATCTGCATACATCAAAAATTGGGAATTTTTAAAGCAGTAACTTATATCATTAATAAAAATATTAAATAATAAAGGACCTAGTATGCTACCTTGAGGAATACCAAAAGTTGGAATGAAAAAATCGGAACAAATTCCATCTACAGATACTGTAGCATACCTGCCAGTTAAATAATGCCGGAACCAAGTTAGCATTTCCGAATGAATGCCAATCTTGGAAAGCTTTAATAATAAGAGTTCACGAGGAACCCGATCAAAAGCTGTGTAAATTGTATCAATTTGAACACCCTTTTCAAATGAAGAAATACAAAAGTTAGTAAAAACAGACAAATTTGTGGTTGTAGACTTTCCAGCCATGAATCCATGCTGTGACATGGAAATGAATCGTTTTAATTGAAAAAAAAGTTTATCATATATTACGTGTTCAAAAACCTTAGCAGCATTGGTTAATTTCGAAATGGGTCTATAATTAGCAATATTATTTTTACTACCACTCTTTAAAATAGGAAAAATAGTTGTAAATTTCCATTTCTGAATAAAATAACCAGCCCTCAAAGATTTATTAAAGATTATTCTGAGAGGCAACAAGAACGAAGAAAAGCATTTCTTTAAAAGAAAAGATGAAAGACCATCATTATCGCATTTAAATGAATTTGAAAGTTTTGCAATTTCCGAAGCAAAATCTTTATCCGAGATTTGCAAACAGCCAAAATCAAAAAATGAAACAACGTCATCAAAATCACGTTGATTAATAGGAAAGGAATCATCAGTAAAATTGGATTGAAAAAACATTGCAAAGAGGTTAAGAGAATCGTTCAAGTTGTCAGAAGAAAGATCATTATATGACATAAGTGATGGAATTGTAGAAGTAGTTCTTTTCGAATTAATAAAACTCCAGAAACTTCTCGGATTGAATTTAATTGATTCATTGAAGCTCATCAAATATTGAATTATACAAAAATTTATTTAAAATAATGAAGAAAATTTAGCTTATCGCTGGTATTATTTGAAGCCTTAAATTTCTTGTAAAATTTATTTCTAAGATTCTTTAATTTCTTTAAACCATTAGTGTACCAAGGAAGTTTGTACACTTTAGGATTAGATAAGGGAACATTATTGTTAATAATTTTCTGAACATTAGATAAAATTAAATTTTAGATAAAATTAAAATAACACTAATTTTACCATAATCTGGTCCCTACAGTTATATTATTATTCAAAGCTATGAAAGGGTTCCATAAATATAAGAATATTTCTTAAAGTTTTTTCTAAAGAAAAAAGTTTAATATTAAGGATTTTTCAAAAATACTTCTTTGACTCTATGAACTTTTTTAAACTGAAATACTTAAAAAAAATTTAAAATTCTAAGGACTTTTTTAAATAAAAAAACATAGATTCTGAGCTTGTAAGGACATTTTTAAGATTTTTTAGATAGTCCTATGAGTCTCAAGATTTTCCTTTAAAAAAAAGTCCTTAGAACCTAAGAATATTTCTACAAAAACAGTTATTAGAATCTAAGAATTTTTCATGACGAAAATTCCTCAGAGTCTAAGAATTTTCTAGAATCGTGTTTATTAAGAATATAAAAACTCTTATATAAAAAACAGCTTGCAGAATCTGAGAATTTTGCGTTAAGGAAAAGTCCATAGAATCTAAAAAAGGTTTCTGCCAGAAACATTTATAAAAAAAATTATTTTGTATAAGAAACCTTTTCGTACAAAACAACTCTAATATTTTAAGTACATTTTCAACAAAAAAGTCGTTATTTTAAAAGAATAAATTAATAAACATATTTTTATTTATTTATTTTAATTTATTAAGAGTAAAGTTAATTTACAAATAATATTACAGTTACAGGAACTGGCTGCAGAGGCCTTCGTCCTTAGGAACATATTTTTATTTTTAAGAAATATATTTTAGTTTTAAAAAGTATAAAGTCTTTATATACAATCTAGTTGACAATGAGTTTTTTCTGAAATGAATTGATTAGTGTAAATTATAAAGTTATGTGTATAAGGCATTTTCTTAAATAAAACTCACCAGGTGAAAATTATCATATATTATTACTTTTACATGGGTGACTGAACTTATCGATTTTTTTTTATAAAAACACAACAAAATTATGTCAAAGTCATGTTTTATTTGATTTATAGTTATGCATTGATTGTTGTGAGCATTTTATAGTTCCATAATTATCATATTTTATTAATAGTCAAAATATTTTTTCCACAGTATGGTTAAAATAATAAAATATTTACTATACTAATGACGGTAGCAATCACATAAACCCGCGACATCAAAAAGCCCCACAAAAAGAAGTCTGAAGCGGTCAAATCAGGCGATCTTGCTGGCCAGTGCAAATCGCCAAAACGGGAGATTAGGCGCCCGGGAAATGCATCCTTCAGCATATCGGTTGTGGCACGTGCAGTGTGTGGCGCTGCACCGTCCTGTTGAAACCACATGTTTTCCAATCCCAATTCATCAAGTTGCGGCAAAAAGAACTCGTTGATCATTGCTCTGTAGCGCTCACCATTCACAGTAACCGTTTGGCCCGCGACGTCTTCGAAGAAAAAAGGTCCGATGACTCCTCCAGCGAAAACAGCACACCATACAGTGACTTTGAGCGGGTGTAATGGATCTTCGTGGGTTACACGCGGATTTTCAGTGCCCCAGTAGGGTAAATTTTGCTTATTTACGTACCCGCTAAGATGGAAATGGGCCTCATCACTCATGATTATTTTTGATGAAAAATCATCTTTATTATTGCTCAAATAAATAGTCACCAATATTCCGCGTTCTGGAGCAGTGTAGCGTAACATTGTTTATTAACGTGTATTTCGCATGTGTTTACTACACAAATGTCAAAACAGAACTGACATTAGGGTCCAATCGCAAAATGTATAGCATTTTCTGATAGGAGGATTACTTTTGCGCTACCTTGTATATTATATGTATAATATAGTAGCGCTGACTGACTGTCATTACAGCTCCCTGCTTACACCGCTGAAGCTGGTAACTTGATTTGGTATGTAGGTCCCGAAGTAAATATCCAATAAGGGGGGTTTTAGAAATCTTTATGGGGGGGAGGGGGGTAAAAAGTTGTAATAGAAATATTTATATATATCTCCTAGAGTATTAGCTGACTCACTGATAATGTATATTTTGGAATTTTTCACAGAAACGTGTCAAAAATGCGAATTCAATAAGAAAAAAATCTGCCACTTACTGGCCTGCACAAACCGCTTTAGGCATATTATCCTCTGGGGTATGTGCTCTTTTTTTGCACTTTTTCCAGGAACTTGGTAAAATAGGCATTAAAACGACGAAAATTATTGTCCAAAATCGTGTAGGTCATCGAAAAATCTAAGTATTGCGATTTAACATTTTCGCGTTCAAAACATTCGTCTTTATATATTGTCAAACAATTTTTGGGGTAAAAAAACAGTGTCAGCCTGAACTTGTTACCAAAACCCTTTTAAGAAAAATTAAGAAATTTAAAATATATATTTCCTCGAGTACGAACTTATTCATTGATTAGGTACTTAATTTCCGATAGAAACGTGGTAAATATGGAATTTTTAAATAAAAACCTACCTCCCTTAAGGTTATGCTCAAAGGCTTTATCTAGAAACCTAAAACTTAAAATATTAGTTTCCTTATGTATGGGCTCGTTCACTGATAAGGTTGTGTTTGGGATTTATGTCAGAAATGTGATAAACATTGCGCTATTGGCTTAATCACTGATTGGATACTTTGTGGGGTTTTTATTACTGAATGTGGGATTTAAAAGAGAAAAGGTTTCATACTTAACCGCTTTAGATAGAATTTAAAGCATGCAATTTCTGGATTATAAGCTTAGCCACAAATAAGCTGGTTTTATTTTTTTCCAGAAACGTCGTAGAAATGGGGTTTCAAAAAGTTGAAAGGCTCCCTTTCAGCTATTAATTTGAAATTTAAAATACTTGTTCCTTGGGGTGTTAGCTAACTTTCTTAAGAATTATGGAGTTTCCTATACCGTGTTAAAAATGTGGTGAATCAGCAGAAACCGCTGGAGCTAGACACTTTGATTTTTGTTATGTAATTCCCGAAATTATAATAATTTCTCGAAACTAGTGCAAGGAAGGTTAAAAAGTAGAGAAAAGTTTCCACTTTATAAAAGGTTAAAAAGTCTAAAAACTTACGCCTAAAATCACCCACACATACCACTGGAGCTCGGATATTCAAAATTGTAGGCTGCTGCCACTAAGCGCTGGCTTCTGAAAAATGTTTGCGTTTAGGAGCTAATAACGAAATAGTCTTCCCCTTAACGTTATGCCCCAACATATTCTAAAAATTTAAAATATATTTTCAAAGGGGCTTGTGCTCATTTAATGATAAAATACATTTTGGAATATACAATTAGAACGTGGTAAAAATGGGGTTAAATAGAGAGAAAATGCCATCATTAATCTCCCAACTGCTGCAGACAGGAAATTCGATATTCAGATTCCTCATTCTGCAAAACATCCTCTCAGACAAAATTCTTTGAAATTTTTGTGGGTATGGACAAAAAGAGTAAATACTTTGAGACGGGATTCATCCAAATTTTTGTGGATTGGGCAAAATTTTAGAAATTCGCGGTTATTGTTCAAATAATACAACTCTCAATTGTTTGTTTTTTTATAACCTTCTAATAGGCTATCGCATCGATGGGGATTTTTATTTTTAAGAACCTAATGGTCACCCTATTTATAATCCATATTACATATGGACAACGTCTTATCTACGCCACCCATGTAATGGGCTCCCCGTATAGTTTTTTCTTAAAGTATTTTTATATATATATTTCTTATGAAAAATAATTTTTTTTTCACAGATGTAAATTAGGGGGTGGATAAATTTTGAATGAAACACAGGTTTTTTTGATAAAAAAAATAATTTTATTTAGAATACTGAGCTCAGTATTCTTTGTGAAATGTTTCACCAATTTTTTTATCGCTTCCAAAAAATTAAATTTGTTGAGGTCATCTTTGGCGTTCTCTTTCAGTTCATCGGGCTGGGAAACAGAAATAGTTACTGGGGGCTAAGTCCGGACAATGTTATGTATTAGGGAGTTAATCATGGATTTTTTCCATTTTCTCCTCAATGGCTGTCAAACACAAACTAAATGACGCAGCTTGTTCAAATTTTGACTGGGGTCAACTGATAGATACCTCTTGACAGGAGCAGTGTTTCCTTTTCAGTTAAGAGGCGGGGATTTATTAACCCGCCCTCGTATTAAAAATGCTATAAAGGGGAAGCTGACCTAAGGCAATGCTTGCGAATTGTGTGTAAGTTGGAAAATTATTAAGGAGTTGAATTGCTATTTTAAGGAAGACAAAAATACATAACTTTTTTATCACTGGTCATACGTTGACAACTCGTAGAAGGTAATTAAATTATCTCTTGAGTAAATCATTCCAATTGACTTTTAAATCATTAGGGATTACCAGTGTCCGCTTATGGCCAATCGATATTTTTATTTTTTTTTATTTATTTATTTATTTATTTATTTATTTATTTATTTATTTATTTATTTATTCATTTATTTATTTATTTATTTATTTATTTATTTATTTATTTATTTATTTATTTATTTCAGTCTATGGATACAAAATTATCCCTACAGACTAGCAACTTATTACAAAAGTAAATAACTTAAAGTAATTTATTTAATAAAGCTTTAAACTGAGAGTGAGGTAAACTAATATCTAATTGATTGCAATAATTATTAAATAATCTCAAAGCTTAAGTTAGAGGTTCATTTAATGCATAATTAGTTCTATGAATATCAATAAAAAATAATTTATCTATATTCCTTAAAGATCTAGGAGGAACACATATTTTTATTAAGTGTAATAAATCAGGTGAATCAATTACACCATAAATAATGCCATGCACAAATAATAATGCCAAAATATTCCTACGAGTTTCCATAGTTTTTAAATATATAAAATCACATTTATTAACATATGTGGGAATACTAAATGTTAGAACAGAAGTTGAAGTATTCGAAGTTGAAACATTCAAGAAAGGAAGAGCAACCTTAACAAATCTATTTTGAATTCTCTCAATACGGTTTATATGAGTATCCGCAGTAGGACTCCAAATAAAGGATCTATAATCCAATCTGGAACGAACAAAAGAAGTAAATAAAACTTTTTTTGTATAAAAATCAAAAAGATTTCCAGAATTACGACGTATAAAAGCCAAAAGAAAATAAGCTTTAGGAATTAAAGTGTTCAAATGACTACCAAAAGGCAATTTTAGATCAAATACCACATCCAAATCAAGTATTTCATCCACAGATGACAGAGTATGATGTCCCATTCTGTATTGTGAAAGCAAGATATGAGAGCATCTTTGATACGTCATATAAAAATATTTTGAAAAAATAAAAAGCAAACCATTACAATCATACCACAAAATAACTCTGGACAAATCTTCCTGAAGGTCAAAAATATCACTTAAAGAAGATATTAATTTAAAAATTTTAAGATCATCTGCATACATAAGACACAGAGACTTTATAAAACAAAGTCAAATATTATTAATAAAAATGTTAAAAAGCAAAGGACTTAAGAAACTACCCTGAGGTATACCAGAGGTGGGTGTAAAAAAATTAGAGCAAACTCCATCTACAGAAACTGCAGCATATCTACCAGTTAAATAAAATCTAAACCAACTCAGCATTCTAGAATGAAAACCAATCTTAGAAAGCTTAAGTAATTTTATATTTAATATATATTTATTAATATCTACTTTATACAGGTACAAATTTGCTTCCATATATGTAGGTACGAATTTGCTTCCATGAAAATTTCGAAAAGCTGTAATTTGAAAAATTTACTGAATTTTTGACATACTAGAAAGCTTTTTCTAATCCTGGTTTTTTAATGCAGCGAATATGTACAACTACATACACATATTACCTTGCCAAATATATACAGTAATTCCTTTTTCTACAGCTTACTATTTGGATGTTAGTTATGCACTAATTACTTAAATTTGTCTGTTTTTGACATTTTATTAAGATCTATTCATTCAATCTGGGATACCTTCCGTGTAAGTTTTGTTAAAACAACTTTGACAAAGTACCTAAGTGACATGCACAAATACACATACAAGCATACATACATATGAGTTGATAAGTTTTTATTATAAAGCCTTTTTTTTATTTTCTTTTACAAGTCTTATTAAAATAGTAGTACGTATGTTAAAATTTTTAAAATGAAATGCAAGCATATTAAAATTCTTGGCAAAAAGCTTTTGTCATAAATTAAAAGTTTTAGCATAACATATTATAAGAAATAAAAGAAGACAAAGACAAAGTAAATTTATATGGAAAGTTGAAAAAAATATTCAATATTTACAAGATCTCTGCATGAGAAAAAATTCCTAACATTTACAAAAGATCGTATAAATTATTTTAGATATTAATTTAAATTTTTTCTTAGTATTTTTCGCCAAATACTGATTAAAAACTTTTTTAATTAATTCCTTTTAGTTTCTAGCTCTTCATCAATACTTTTGAATGTTTTACTATTAAAGTCATCATATAAGTAGAAGAAACAAAAAACTTTTATTTTTGACTTGTGATTGCTGCCAAAAAGTAGTAGGAAAAGTTCAATGATTACAAAGATACTTTGAATATTTGATGAACACATTGATGATACACCCACCATAGTAGGGATTTTTTTGCTTTAAAACTTGAACGTCACATTTCCTATCAAAACAACAGAAAAACTGAAACCAGAATTTAGCAAATACTTAATGAATTTTCTTTTGATTTGGGTTTTTTTTTTTTTTGTTTTGTTTTCTTATGATTTTGTTTCCGTAAAAGGGACATCAAAAATTAATTTCACTTGTACATAAATACATATGTACGAGTATATAAATATTTATATAGCAGAAATATCAAACTAGAAAGTGTGGAATAATTTATAAAACGTTTCATAATGCGTGACAAAAAGTAAAAAAAAAAGTTGAAATGTTAGCAACAGAACAAAGATCTAGAAAAGTTGTATCGAAAATATCAAAGCCGACTTAATAACACCCTGCACGCAGAGAAAAAACATGTTTGCAGTATATTTACTGCTAGTATATTATGTTTGCGGCATTCGGTTATGGTTCTCACAAGAAAGTTATTGATTAATAAATAGGCTGTAACCTTCAATATGGTCGCTGCCATTACAGTAACAGACCAGAAAATGCATTCCATTCTGCTTTTGTCTAATAACTTTTTTTGTGTAATCATATAGAATCACTAAATAAAAATTAGAAAAACTTTTTATTAAAAACAAATTTTTTATGATCTCGAATCAGACTAAAAATACATTTTCATACATACAATAATACTGACTATGAAAAAAACAAGTAAGAGCGGCTAAATTCGGCTATGCCGAATCTTATATACCCTTCACCATGGTTGGGAAAAAACTGAAGTTTATATATGGACATATATGAAATGGACAGATTTATATACGGACGCCTTTAAGTGGAAATTAACCATTTAGTTTGGAGATAAAACTTGGACTCGGGAAGATTTATGGTTCCAGAAAATATGTATTTTAAAAAAATGTATGTTTTGGGCATAACTTTTTTGTATCTGAACCGATATTTCCGAGTTTTTCAGCAAATATGTTATACTAAAGATTTTCGATCTTTTGCTATATAAGACGTATCCATAGGTCATAATACAGCTCTAGAATAGTGTTTGTTGTTTGTGTATAAAAGGTTAAGAGGTGAAAAAAAAGAATTTCAACAAATCGTTAAAAGAAATCACTACAACTGCATGTGTTTTATTTCTACAAAATAGTTTGATTTAGCTGGCAAATTTGCATTTAGGATTTTATTTCGCTTTTTTATTAGAAATATTTGTAATTTCTTTAGCTTAATTTTAAAAATTTGAAGGAAAATAGTTTATAATTTTTTTTATAAATTATTATAAGTTATGACCTAAAATAGTTGCACTCAAAGGTAAATTATGTATAAAATTTTCTTAATATGTGAGAAATAAAATGGTTTAAAAATCTTTTTATAAATTCTTTTAAATCGGAGCAAAAAATAGAAATAAAACCGTTTGTATTTTGTTTGTATCAGAGGTTTTTTATACAAATTTTGATGTTTTTAGCCTATTTATGGATTATTTAATTATTAATATAAAATTTTATTTAAATTAATTATTAAATGTAAAAAAAACAAAAAATAAACAAAAAAAAAAAATCTTAACGAACCCGCGACCCTTGCACCTGTGGTGAAAGGTATAAAAACGTTTGTATTTTGTTTGTATCAGAGGGTTTTTATAAAAATGTTGATGTTTTTAGCCTATTTATGGATTATTTAATTATTAATATAAAATTTTATATAAATTAATTATTAAATGTTAAAAAAAACCAAAAATAAGCAAAAAAAAAAGTCTTAAGAAAATAATAAAAAAAATGTACAAAAAAAAAGTGAATTGACCTGAACGAGATTCGAACCTCGAACCCCGCGGGCTTAGAGAAAAAAGTATTTGTGACATAGCGTCTAGACAACTGAGCTATTGAAGCTCACACAAAATCATCGTCAATAGAGGTACATATATAAAAGTCTTCGTTCATTAGGGATTTGTTTAGTTTTTATTTAAATGACAAATCTTTGTATGTGTGTTGTTTGTGTATAAATTGTGGAGATGACAGAAAAGAATTTTAATTATTAATATAAAATTGTATATGAATTAATTATTTAATTAAAAAAAAAACCAAAAATAAGCAAAAAAAAAAGTCTTAAGAAAATAATAAAAAAAATGTACAAAAAAAAAGTGAATTGACCTGAACGAGATTCGAACCTCGAACCCCGCGGGCTTAGAGAAAAAAGTATTTGTGACATAGCGTCTAGACAACTGAGCTATTAAAGCTCACACAAAATCATCGTCAATAGAGGTACATATATAAAAGTCTTCGTTCATTAGGGATTTGTTTAGTTTTTATTTAAATGACAAATCTTTGTATGTGTGTTGTTTGTGTATAAAATGTGGAGATGAAAGATAAGAATTTTAACACATGGATGTGTTGTTATGCTCAAAATTCTACATACATTTTAAACAAAGGGATTTTACTGGAAAAATTAGAGGTAGTCCTGGTTTTTTGCTAATATCTCAGCCATTTATTAACCGATCTGTCTGATTTTTAATAGCAAACAGAAATGGATCACATGTAACAGAAATAAAAAACAATCAAGTCCTCATCATGTCTGGGTTCTTCGGAAAACCCATTTCAACACACAGACGGACAGACGGACATCGTTAAATCAACTTCGCTCTTCATAAGGACCCAGAATATATATACTTTATAGGGTCTAAGATCAATATTGTAGAAATTACAAACGGAATGACAAACTTATATATAATAATTATGGAACAACAAAATATAAAATCAATAAATAATTATAAATATACATTAACGGTCATAATCCTAGCAAAAAAAAATGGTAGTCATTCTGTGACTATAATTTCCTATACTTCAGTTGATATTTTTTTATCATTTTTGGTGTTATTCTAAGGCACTTCCGAAAGAATTCATGTGTTCATATTTTAAATGCAGTGATCTGGATATAAACCCGATGCATATCTTAAAAAATCACTCTTCATTACTTCTAAAGCATAAGTTATAGTATATCGTATATTTTTTGGATCTAAAGCATTTATTCAAATTGAAAAAATAGTTTTGATGAACTTTATTAATTTTTGTATTAAATCATTTTTTATATTTTAGTTTAAAATTTCATGAGGGTTAGAATTTATGCAGTTTTGCAATTTTTATAAAAGTTTTGAAAAATCAAGAAAAACAGTTTTTTTTAAAACTTTAATTGAAACTAGCTGGGGTATCATTTACATTCTTTCAGTCTTAAATATTTATGACGACGTAATCTGTGCATTTTTGCATTATGTTTATTTTTAACACTACACCCTTTCCAGTTTTAATCCAGAATTTATTAAAATAATTTTTAAACTGTGCAAAAATTATTTAAAATTGTTCCAAAATATTTTAAAATTGTCTAAAAAGGTTTCCAAATAGTAAAACCAGTTTTTAAATTATCCAAAAATATTTTAAAATTTGTCTAGAAATTCATTAATCATTAAAATTTTTGAGAAATGTTTCAAACATGCTTTTTTACTAACGCAGAATTATTTATTTGTTTTAATAAAGAGTATTTGTATATCAATGCATAAATTTCGCTTCTTTAAACTTATTTCTCTGCATTCTTATGAATTAAATTTTCATCAAAACTTAAATACTACAAAGTGTATGAACATTTTCCACTTATGCATTAGAGTAAAGTATGAGTAATGCTAGTAGGTACATTTGAATACTTCCATTCTATGGCACGCTAATTTTAAATTCATCTATGAAACCATTAGAAAAGAAGTGATGCCTTTGCCATAGTAGTGATGCGTTTATTGCTCCTTTTTACTCCTTTGATGCGTTTATTGCTCCTTTGGGATACTTTCATGGTTTCATAAATAAATGTATAAGTTCAGTCACCCATGTAAAAATTATATTATATTATCATTTTCATCTGGGTGGTTTTCTTTTCGGAAATGGCTTACACATATAATATTATAATTTACACTGATCAATTCATTGTTGAAAAAAGTCATTGTCAAAAAGATTATATTTAAATATTTTATATTTTTTAATTCTTTTTAATAAAAACAATAATATTTTTTTAATATTTCTTTATTTAATTTCTTGTAAACTAATGTCTTTCTTGTGGGAAAAAGTACTCTGAATATTTATAAAATAATTATTTATATGGAAATGTCTGCAGAACCCAAGATTGGTTTTTAAGAAAAGATGTCTTTTAAGAAATAATAGGTTTTTAAAAATTTTTCCCATAGAAACATATTCAGATGCTATAGAAACTGTTTCTTAGATAAAAATGTATATATTCCTTAAACAAACTTAAATTCTAAAGCCTTTCTTGAAGTAAAAAATTCTTAGATTCTGAGGACTTTTCAGCATGAAAAATACTTAGATTTTAAGGACTTTTTTGTAGAAATATTCTTAGACACTAACTAGAATCGGTTTTTTTATAAAAAAAGCTCCTACAATTTTAGAATTTTTCTGAATTATCTTTCTTTTAAAAAGTCATTAGAATCAAAGAGGATTTATTGAAGAAACTCTTAATATCAATATTTCTTTTTTTTAGAAAAAAATTTCTTAAAGAAATATTCTTAAATTTATATAACTTTTTCATAGTTTCTAAATGTAATATAACTGCAGGGCCCACATTATGATTATTTTATAATCACATTATGACAACTATATTATAGACATCTGTGGTTGTCACTATTATAATTCCAATAATATATGATACTCTTCGAATATGCCCTAATTATGTTTTTTTTTTATCTGCGTGTGGGCAGGAAAAGAAATCTATGGTTTAACATTTCTATAGACATAAAACTCTAAACAGTTGAAAAAGTGTTTTTATCAATAAAAGTGCACTTTCGGATATGCTTTCTGCATGCAGAGAAAAGAGCATCATGTTATGATTGGTTCTAGTGATTATAATATGATCCTAAATGAACTTAGAAATTATCCTCAACGAACAAAATATAAACAACAAAAAGCATGTGCATGCACATAGATTATAGATTAGTGCTGACAAACGAATTTTTAGCCAATCGTGTAGTTCGGTTGTAGTAGCCGAATTTTTCTGTATTCACAATGGAAATTTAATTAAACGGTATTTGGATGGGCGATATAATTTCGGTTGCCTCTCTGTAACAATTCAGCAGTCACTACTTATAGATTTGATAGCTTTAACGAGCCATTCGATTGGCAAAAAATGTTGATTTCAGGCATTATTGTTATAATCACACTATGATAACTTCGAAATTATAACTGCAAACAATTAATAATTTTTTTCTACTTATGCATGGTTTTCACTATGTCATTTTTAATGTCAATTTGTCCAAATTATTGGCAATTGTATGAAAACAGGTTGTCATATGGTGTCGTCTGAGTTTGCAGTCAGTTATGCACACGAACTGCTGTCTAAAATGACAGACAAGTGAAAACGTCAAATTTCAGTTTGTCAACAGATATGGCAGCATTTTTTTTATCTAAAATAAAATTGACAACAAGTTGTCAATTTTTTTTGTTTGACGATCGCAAAGCTGTTATTTTTTTCATTTTTTTTTTTTTTGCTGGAAAAATTAATTGCAATGGAAATTTTTTAAATAAAGAAAGAAATGGTAATGTAATAACACAAAACGCCGCACTAGTTATAGCCATTTGTTTCTTTTTTATAATTTTTAAATTTTTTCCACTTTTTATTGAAAACAAATTAATATTTTCTAATCAGCTGTTCGCTCGCCTCTTCATATTTGACCTTTGTAATGAAAATGGCGTGTCAGTCAACTGATACCAAAATTTGACATAAGTCTTTGACACGCTCTGCTTTATCGACTTATTGTCAGTTTTTAAGATGTAATGAAAACGAATATGACACAAAATGACGAGAATTCATTTGAGTCAGTTTTTGTTGTCAGTTCATATGACATAATGAAAACCAGGCATTATAAACAAACTTGGGAATTTGACATAACTATTGACCGTAAATACCGAAGATAAAACGAAAAATTTAAAAAGGTGACCAATACGTACAGCAAAAAAAAAAAAAAAAAAAATTGGAAACTGCCTTCAAAAAAAATAAATTCGAATTGTTTCTGGTACAGTCTACTATACAATCTAGTTGAAACTATTAACTGTACAGGAATTTTTCGAGCATTTTCGGGCACAATATTATTTCCTTAAAAGCAACTTAAAATACATATTTAATTAATATAAAATACAGTCAAAAAGAGGACTACTAATTTTTCATTATATTCAACCCATTTTATTGTTTATTTTTAATCTTTGTTTAATAATTGACAAAAGTAGTAAAAGCAATCGAAAGTCGCTTAAAATAACCAACAATTTTTAACTGTCAAAAGTTAGAAAAAACTACTTTTGTAGTTTGTTTTTCAAATTGAAAGTTTTTTTTTTATTTGTATGTATAGGTAATTACAAAACACAATCCAACACATACAGATGTATACAAATATTTTAATTGTCAATTAACAATTTTTTTAAAAAAATTGTTATATATAAGTTTTCAGTTTATAATTTTAGTTTATTAATTATAAAAAAAGACAATTTCCCCTGAAGAAGTCACCCAATGTGGTGACGAAATATTGCGATAAATAAATATTTATAATTAAATTTTTTATAAATAAAGGATCTTTAGCTCGATAAGGAATAATACATGAATAGAGAAGATTGAAGAAAACTAAAATAATTACTAAAAATTATTTTAGTTCTAAAAATCAGCCCTAAAAACAATTAAAATTTGACCTTAAAAGCAAAAACAAAATTGACTAAAATATTTTTTAAAACAGAATTACCAAATTAAAACAAAATGATAACTTCGTTTATGTTTGAAAATTTTCTAAGATTTAAAAGTCTTTGATTTTTTTTTAATTTTGTATAAAATATTTTTTTGAAAAAAATAAATAAAATAAAAACATTTTGATGCTCGATAAAAAAAATTAATTTAAAATTTTGTACTAATATTAATAATATTTAGTAATTTTTTTTGTTGGTTTCAGCAAATAAATTTTAAATTCCACTTTACAAAAAGTTCACTAAAATTTAGTAGCGGCTACTAACATTTCTACAAATTTTATTGTACTACACGTCAGCAGACATGTGTTGCTAAGATTAGCAAAAAATACCGCTGGGCTTGAATTAGCAAAATTTTCCGTAATAACATCAAAATTTTCAGTTGCCATTACATACTTTTTTGGTGAGTGTATGTATATTTGAACAATATCTTGTAATTTTCATTGAAATAATTTTGTATACACACAAACTATTTTGGTAAAAAAAAAAAAAAAACAAAAAAGAATTATATGAATTTAAATTTTTAGAATTAGACAACATAAAATTTTACATTTAACAGAAAATATCAACTTCTACTGAATGTCTGTAAATTTTTATAGTTTGTTTTTTTAAAGAATGAAACAAATAGTTAAAAAATCTATTTCTATGAATTTGAATTAATTCTTCATTTGAAAACAAACTCTACGTATTACATTTTAAATAAAATACTGTCGGTAATGGAAAATATATTATGAGTATATTATATATTTGTAACGCCATTCAGTAAAGGGTTAACAGAAAAAAAAAATGTCAAAGCAATTGATATCAGTACAATGGTAATAAAATCATAAATTAATCAGTTCATACTATCAATTACCTGCATGTATGCTAAGAAGTCTGGGAATCTCCAGCATTGAATAATTTATAAATATGTTTTAAACACAACGACACACAATACCATCTCATTTTTTGTAGGGTATACAAAGAAATCTGTTAAAATATTTGTTATGATCATAAATAAATCAAAATGTCATAAACGTGTGAAATGTTCAACGAAATTGCCTTAAGTTTGTATATGAAATCTCAAAAAAATATAGCTTTGTTGATTTACTTAACTTAAAAAGTTAAGTTTTATATTTTTTGATACATATTTAGATTATTAATAATAAAAAAGAATTTGTATAAACAAAAAAGAGAGACAGACAGTAAACTGTCTGTTTATTGTTGATGTTTATTTAATATAACCACGTCTTCTTCATCTCAAATAAATAGAGAAAAAAATTTTTTTTTAACAGGTGTTGTTTTATTTTCATATCATATGTCAAAAGTTAGTAATTTTTAACAAACATCCACCCCATTTTCCTCCTACAATATACTTGTCTTGAAAATATGAAAAATGTTTTTATAATATTATATTATTGCAAAATAATTTTTTTTAATTTCTTTAATAAAAAAAAAAAAAACATTTTAAATAAATAAAAGTTTTCTAGCAGAAAATAAAATATTTTGTATCATCGCCAACATACATTAAAATATTAAAAATTCTTTCTTATCTTTTGTGCGTTAACAAAGTGAGCATGAGATACTTAGAATTTCTTTTTACTTTTTTTTTTTTGCAATATTTGAGCTAAAGTTTATCCTTTGGATTTTTTTGTGTTTTTTTTTTATCTCTTGGTTGACATCAATTTATAGGAATTTGTGAATTTTATTATTATTTTCAGCACAATTACCTTTTGATGTTTTTTTATTTTTTTATTTTTATTATGTGGTTAGAAAATTGTTTTAAATTCAATTTAATTTTTTTATGAATTTTTCCATAATGTGTTTCCAGATCCGTTAAAAGGCAATTTAAATTTGTTTTCTTTAAATAAATTATTTTAACTTTAAATGGTTGTTTCAAAAATACTTATGTAACGAGAATATTTGACTTTAATTCTATTAATTTATTGAGTTTGAAACGTTTTTTAAATATGTTCATCAAAATTGTTAAACATTTGCTTTAAGAAACTTTACGCTTTTAACCCTAGTCGAACGGAACAGGTACAATTGTACCTTTTTCGTTTTTAAATTGCAATAACTTTTTTTCCATAAGTAATAGATATCTGAAGTTCTGTGACATCTCCAAACGTTTAATTAAGATTAAATTTTCAAAATTTCTGAAAAATATGTCGATTTATTACCAGCTTAATTAGATCTAGTTGTTTTGACACCCTTAAAAGGCTGAAAAGGTACAATTGTAACTTCATATATTTTGTATGAAATAGAAACAAAATAAAATCAATTTTACTATATTTATAAGAACGTTTCAACGTACATAAACATGAATTTGCATGATACATTTAAAAATATTTTGAATTTATTTGCATGAAATGCATGTTGTTCTTTGTATTAATTGTTCATCCCAAATAGGTTTTTACGCAGACTATAAATGACTTTCTGGTCTTACGTTGTTTTCGTTTCTCACGTTGGCAAACAGCTTTCGACGGCAGGAAAGGCTCCTCTTCTGCCATGAGGAACTTTGGAATCAGCTTCAAGATTTGGCATTGAAACAATATGTCGTCTAAATTCCATTTCTAAAGGACTTCGTATAAAATATTTACTTATATTTGCTTGGAAATATCTTTCAAAAACTTTCTCCGCTGATCCTTTGTTTTGCACCTTAGATGATGTATTATATCTCTATATTACGTAAGATGCTAAAGCAGCGACGTCTATCATATTATAGAATATTGCAAGGGGCCAGCGCAATTGTCGTCGCTTCACAGTATACTCACTCAATATTTTGAACATTACATTAACTCCACCTTTAGTTTTGTTATAGTATTTGATTATTTCTGGCTTTGCCAATTGTGTTTTTCAACTTCTCCCATAGTATGAATAGTTGAGAGTAGTACGACTGCTTTGTTATTTTTTTGAACATATGAACAGATTGTAGCTTCACTGTCATACACAAAATTGGTCGAAATAATAGGCCAGTCCTGCTTGGCAGGAACTTTTTATTTATTCTTACCGTACCAACTAATGTCATATTCCTAGATATTAATTTCTTGAATAATGCTAAGGACGTAAAACAATTATCTGTCACCACGTTTCTTCCAGAACCTTTCTAACATTCAATTCAACTAGGTATACATTTTTATTCATCATTGTCCATATGTCTTAATGTGTTCCATCTTTACTGGTGAAAATACTGTCGACACTTTGAATTGCGGGGTCATCTTCAGCACTTCCATCCGAGTCGTGTTCTTCTTCACTCTCTATGACCATTACATTTTCAATATCTGAATCTTCATCAGATGCATCAGCTATCTGTGGCAAAAAGAATCTTCATTAGAAGCAATTAAGGGTTTCTCTTCATCTTCGAAACGTTAAACATTCTGTGTGTCATAAATTATTATAGGGATTCCCTGTCTTATATTTTAAGCAGTAGATACGTAATTAAATTGATACTTACAGGTACTGATAAAATGTAAAATTAAGAACTTGTGATTACTAAATCTAATTAATGACATCCTTTTAGCTTATTATCTGTTATTTTAGAATTTTTGGGAACAATAATTAAATGATAGGAATGTGTAGGTACAATTGTAGCTTTACCGGCTTTTAGCGTTGTAAAATTCTTCCATTCGACTAGTGTTAAAAGATCCACATTATTCACGTATGAGTGATATTAATTGTATAACACTCATATATCACTCATACGACTTGGTGGCAATGGAAATATTATTGCAAATTCATTAAATTAAAATGTAAAGAACAGATTTAGAGGGAAAATTCACTGAGGAGATACTTTTTGAAATTCTTACCAGGAGCGTAGCAAAAATGGGTGTTGACATTGGAAAGTGGCTATCTTAACGGCCTGTGCAAACCGCTTTGGCTTAGATTATGGGTTAGTTCAGTGATAAGTAAGCCTTTGAACATGGTAAAAATGTTGGTTCAAAAGCGAAAAATTCCCTGCCTTAACGGTAAGCTCAAAACCATCTGGTTAGAAGTTTAAAATTAAATATTAAGGAATCTCAGAAAAAATTTTCCCAACTCAGATGGGATTTTGTGTTTACTTTCTTTAAACAAGCCGTAAAGTTCAAATTATTTTTATAAAATATAAAGGATAATAAAAATATATCAAATTTAAAAAAGAAAAACTAAAATGTAAATATAGAAAAATATTAATTAATGTAAATGGAAGTTGCTTTCAAAAATTTTTGTAATAGAACTGCTAAATCAATAAACAATACTGATATTTTTTTATCATCCAATATTTTATAAAATTATATGAATTTAAAGGGTTGCTTTAGAAATTCATGGAAGTTTTTCAGGAACGTAGCATAATAGGGGTAAAAGGGGAGGTAAGAGTTCCCTTGCACATTCCCGTTTAATTTAAAGGGGATGGAGGAAGAGCTCCTCTTAACAGCTTGTCCACATCGATTTGCCTCGAAACCTAAAATTTAAGGAACGAGTGCAACTGAAACACCAAAATTTGGAAATAATGGAAACAAAATTTTAAATGATTGTCATTAATCAATGAAATTAAATCCTTATATCAATAAATTCAAAACATTGTTAAAAAGATTTTTTTATTAGATTTAAGTCCCATGTATGCACTTAAAATAGTTTGTAAGTTAAAATAATAGAAAATTCCATTTACATAAAATTTAGATGTAATTTTCATTAAAATCAAATGGATTTTGTTATTTATTTTTCAACGTTGTTTTAATAACTGACAGATCCGTAAGAAACAAGTAATATAATCAGTTAAAATAAATGTTAAAATTTTACCTACCAAATTCTTAAAAAATAAGTTATTTAATAATTTTTTTGAAATTGTTTCCGTTTTTATATTTTTGATTGCTTCTTAATCTACAAAATGTATGTTTGCATATAGACACTTTTTTTGTCAATGTGTTCGTGTTTATAAATTTCTTGTTGTTTGAATTAAAATATATTTGTACATAAACAAACAATTTATATAAAAATAATTTGGAATTTTTTTAATATATATTTTTTTTTGAAACAGACAGCAACCAAAATTTAAAGTTGTTATAACTGTAACGGACACAAATAAACCACAAATTTCCGTTTTGTGGGTAAATTTTTATTAAATTTCCAACAAATGAAAAAAATTGGTAAATGACAGTAAATCATTTTTAACAAATGTAAAAAAAGTTAAATTAAATAAAGGGTGGTTAAATTTTAAGGACCTTTGTTGAATGTGAACCACACCTAAATGACAAGTTTTTGTCTGCATTTCATTTGACATTTCAGACTAACTCAATTTGAACCATGGAAAGATACACAATGAAGCAACGCGTTAAAGTTATTCAGGCTTATTATGAAAATGGGCGTTCAAATCAATATGCATTTCGTGCACTTCGTGATTTTTTTTTGGTCAGCACAATCGAACAAATGTGTCCACAATCGGGAGAATTGTGGGCGAATTTCAGCAAACCGGATCTGTGAAAACACTTGTGCATGCTCGTCCACTTCGTTCTGAGGAAAACATTGCTGTTTTTCGCGATAGTGTGTCATGAGGTCGGCCAAGCAGTTATGGTGAATGGTGTTCGCTATTGCGAGATGATAACGAGCTTATTGTGGCCAGGAATTGAGAAAATGACCCTGGAAGATATGTGGTTCAACAGGACGGTGCCACTTGCCACAAAGCTAACGAAACAATGGCTCTTTTGCGCTACAAATTCAATGGCCGTGTTATCTCACGTGGTGGCGATGTCAATTGGCCGCCAAGGTCATGTGATTTGACACCGTTGGACTTCTTTCTCTGGGGTTATTTGAAAGAAATGGTGTACGTCTAAAAGCCAGCAACAATTCAAGAGCTAAAGGATGAGATAATTCGGCACATTAATGGCATAGAACCTCAATTATGCCTCAGCGTAAACGAAAATTTGGACCATCGGATGGAGGTGTGCCGCCGAGGTCGCGGCGGCCATGTGGCCGATATTGTGTTCCATACATAATTGAACCATACCATATTATCATAATAAAAAGAAATGACAATAATTTCCTAAATAATATGTGTTTTATTCAAAACCAACATCGGCCCTTAAAATTTAACCACCCTTTATTTCTTTGAAAAATAAATGTATGTTACTTTATTTTTAAAAGGAACTAAAAACTTTTTATTAAACTAGAAACAGTAAACTACAAAATATTAGAAGTGTGATTGTCATCAAAGAATTAACCCTATCGCTTAACAGCCGACTTGGATGATGTAATAGCGTGTCCAAATCAATGATAAGGTTCACAGAGAAAACCGATTTGTGCTGACTGTGAAAATTTTTGCCAATCGAACTATTTGGTTATGGTTAATTGATGTAAATGAATGAATTGGCAATAAATTTTGTTGTCATTACTAATCTGTTTTCTGGGTGTTAATATTTTTTAATGCCTTCTCCGATGTTTAAAGGAAATTCTTGTTGGACCGTTTTTGTTCGACAACATGTTGAAATTCGAAAAAATTAACATAAAAATTATGTACTCGTCAAAAGACATAGCAAGAAATTTATACTTGTATGTAACCCTTTGGGACCCAGACTCACAACTGTTGGCTTTGATGTTGCTTCATAAAAATGAAAATGTTTTCAAAATGAGTTGGTCAATTTAAAAATTTTTTTTCGATTGTTAGTAAAATTATCTTTCAGAGATATAAATTAAAATCCAAAAAATATATTTTTTTTTTTGCTTAGTCTTTCCAAGTTGTACACAAAAAAGGGTAAAAGTTCTCTAAAAACTGAAAAATCACGAAAATCGAAAACATAAAAATTAGGTATTCGATGAAATTTAAAATATTATGTTGAATTTTTTATGTTTTTAACAATAACAAATAATGGAGTATTCCATACCTCAGAGTGAGTGCACTCCACTTTAATGGTATGATACAAAAAACTTTTTGGATCAAATGAAAATGATCAAAATCCAGTCTTTAAAATAATTAAAGATCGAAGATGGCTCATAAATAAAACGGTAGACGTTAGATTTTTATTCTCTATCATTTATCCGAGTTTTATTCAAATACACCAAAAAAACAGATTCATGCTTACAATATAATTTATTGCGCATCGAATGGTTCAGTTGCAGCAACCGAATTTGTTGGTTAAGACTACCAAATTGTTATTGAGGCAACCGAAATACTGTAAAGACAGTCAAATAACTCATGTCTCAATTGGTTTTCTGTTGGCACAACCCAAAATTTCGGTTACCACAACCGAACCATTCGACTGGCCACAAATTTGGTTGTAGAGAGATTTTCGTTGTGGGTTTTTAAAATGGAATTTTTGGAAATTTGAAATATTGGGTTTAAAATGGGAAAAGTCTCGACAGTGGCAACAATAGGGGTTTGGATGGAAATCTTAAATTTAAAACATATATTTCCTGAATATATGCCCTCACTGATAAGGTACTTTAACGCCATTTACCTTCCGTGGAAATCGCTTTGGCGATAAAAATTAAGCTGGCATAAATAACTGAAAATGTAAAAACATTGACTTATGCGGTTAATGCTGGAAACCACAGAATTAAAAATGCCCAACATATGTTCTCCTTTAAAAGAGTTACCACAGTTGTCTTTTATATAGGACATTGATGATGTTATTGTTGCTATTATTGCAACTATTATTATTGGTGTTGTTGTCATTGTTTAACCAACAAGTGTCCTTGCGTGTAGCCAGAGATATGCAAATGCAAATTCGACAAAATAATATTATTGCAGACGATTAAATCTGAATTTTAAACGCCAGTTTATACAACTACACACACTCACACACTTTTACAACAACACAAATAAACCCAAGCAAGTATCGATAAATGCACGTATGGATGCTTGTATATATTTCTTTGTATTTATTATAAACCACATGCAAAACAAATCCAAACAACATCATGTGGATAGACGATAGAGTTACAAACACATGCAGTAGTTATAAATAAACAACTTTGGACAGTTTTTGTAACATAAAGACATATAAAGAGAAAATTGAATTTTGTGTGTATTTATCAGACCTGGGAGATCTCAATTACATTTGGCAGTAATTGCGGAATTTGCTCACAGTATTAATTTTATCATAACTGCACTTATATTTGTGACATTAAAGGTTTCCTTGGAAAATTTTGATTATATTTTGATACCACACATGCAGAATAATCAATATTTGTATGTTTTTAAATATCATGCAATTGAATACAATTACTTCAATTGCATTTGAGTAATTGCCCTATAATTAAGTAAATAGAAATAGGTTTTATTTTCCATGTTTGGTATCGAAAAAAATCAAATTTCCTTAGAAAACGTTTAATCCTACAAATAAAAGTGTAGGTCTAATATAATATTATAAACAAAATACACAAGTGAATAATTACCAAATCTAATTGAGATCTCCCAGGTCTGGTATTTTTAAATGCGTATTAAAATGTACAGTAGATTTTCGATTGCATGGTTATTCAATCTCACAACTACAAAAACCAGCAAAATAATTATATTTCTGTTTCAATTAATATAAAAGGCTTTTAAAATATTGCTTAGGAAGGTCCGTTTTTAAGTTTTTATAATTTGATTTTTTTTTTTATAATCTGTGCTCAGTTTAGTAAATATTGCAATTACCGAATATATAGTATACAAATCAATTATATTGTAATCCTACTGTAAAGCTAAGATTGCAGTCAGTTATTGTAATATATTTGTGTTCAGCTATTAGCAGGTCCGGCTGAGCACAAAACTTTTTTGGAGTGGGGGTTCGAAGAGGAGAAGTCTCTTCCTAAAAAACATGGACTTGGACGACAAGTGGTTACAACAGGATGGTGCCACAAGCCACACAGCACACGTTACAATCGATTTATTAAAGAGTAAGTTTGGAGAGCGTGTTATCTCAGGAAATGGACCAGTCAATTGGCCGCCTCGTTCATGCGATTTTACGCCTCTAGACTTGTTTTTTGGGACTACGTAAAATCATTGGTCTATGCCAACAAGCCGACGACGTTGTATGAACTCAGAGCCAACATTGAATGCGAAATAGCGGCCGTTACGGCCGTAATGTGTGACAGAGTCATCGAAAATCGGGTCCAACGAATCGACCGCTGCCGAAGTGGCCGCGGTGGCCATATGAACGAAGTCGAGTTCTATTCGTAAATGTTTTGATTGTATTTCAAGTCGATCATAAAGTTTTGGAAATATCTCAAATTGTTTGCGTTTTATTTGAAAAAAAGTTGTCAAGTCCTTATTGGAAATATTAGACAAGGGTAACGAAATGGAATTGAAAAAGAAGGCAAGGTGAACGAGATAAAATGGAACAGGGAGCAAGTGCTATTGAATATAAGAAACTGCAGGGAATAATTGGATTGGAATCACTAAACACAGGGATCGAAAAATAAAATGCAGATATCGACAATTTTAGTTAAATTTATGGAGTTGAAAATATTTTTTTTCTATTTTGACAATTCTTCTCTATTTTTAAGTTTCAGAACCTTAAATCATTAGCAATAATTTAAACAATGGCAATTCAATTCAATCAATTAAAAATCAATAAGTATTAAGAAAATGATATATGTAGCAATATAAAGTTAAAACAAGGATTTTGGAAACATTTGAAGTTGTAAAAGATCACTCGAACATTTTTTAGAAAATACGTCATTCAATTTTTTTTAACAATCTGACCCAACTTTTGATGTATTGAGAAATGGAAAATATTTAATTTCAAGCTGCCATCAACCACTTCTACTTGAAAGCTAAAATATCAATGGAAATCAGAGATCAGTAAGACGAAGTTCATCGAACATCTGCACCAGTGCTTAGGGCTATTCTGTAATTGGGTAAATTAATTTAAAGGTGGCCGCACAGTCACAAAAGATGAATCTCTTTCTGGACGTCCGGTAGAGGCAGTTACTTCGGAATTCAACTATAAAATTCACCATAGTGACCGACGAGTTAAAGTGTGTCAAGTATTTTAGGCCACGGGCCTCGATCACCCAAGCAAAGACAGTGAAATCTGCTCATAAGGTTTTTTAGGATATGCATGAAATTATCTACATTGACAACTCTGAGAAGGGAAAACAATAAATGTAGAATCTTATTCATCATTATTTAAGCGAAGAAATTAAAAAGAATAAAACCCTCGATTTAGCAAAAAAGTGATCTTCCATTAGTGTGCAGTTTCTATGACAATAATACACAAGTTGTAGTAAGAATTGTTGCCGAATTTACCTTTGACTCCCACCGACTTTAACTTGTTACCAAATATTAAAGTATGCCTCGGCGGCAAAAGGTTATAGTCGAACGAGGAGAGCATCTTTGCAACAGAAGCCTATCTTGAGGACCTTCAGAAAACTTACTTTGTGGGTGGCTTAAAAATGGTCGTGACTTTTTAAATGCTAGGTATCGGCATGAAACAAAAATTTTTTAGAATTGAAAATTTTTATTTTAAAAATTTTATTTCATATTAAACCATCGCTTAAGTAACTTTTAGCCAATTGTAGTTGGGCATTAATTATGTTGAGTTAAAAGCAAATTATTTTTAACAAATAAAAAAGAATCATCGCCAAAAATGTATTTTCCACTATTTTTGCAATATTAAATTTTTGCAAATTTACTGACAAAATACTCTTTGCAATTTTCAATAAGATAGCGGTAATAATAAAGTTTAAAAGTGGAAAAAGTGTCACTATAAATAACCATTCCAAATCGCTGAAGCTAAGAAATTGAAATTTGGGAATTTTAAAAGAATTGTACGTGGCAAAATCGAAAAATGTATTCCCTTTCAACGTCCTGGTCAAACGAAATCGGCTAAATATCCTAAATTTAAAACATGTACTTCATAGGCTATTAACTAATTTTTGGAATTTCTAATAGCAAAGAGATACGCTTAATTCCAATATTGTCTTTGAGTGCCAAATTAAAGGTTTGGTTTCTGTATGCAATTCGTTATAGATTTAAACTTTTGAACAATTTGTATCTGATTCGTACACACTTTTGCCAGTTAGCCATTAAAGAAATAACTAAAACTTTTCTACACTTAAAAAAGTTTGTAAGTTAAAATAACTGAAAATATCATTTAAAAGAAATGATATTTCATTTAAAAACCAGGTCTACTTAATTTTCACTTAAATTAAATGACATTTGTTATTTATTTTTAAATGTTGATTAATCAACTGACACATCCGTAAGAAACAAATGATATAATCAGTTAAAATCAATGTTAAAATTTTACCTACCAATCCTTAAAAAATAAATGTTTTTTTTTCATTTATTTGAAATTATTTCTGTTTTTGTATTTTTTATTTATTTTTTTTAATATGCTCTTACAATACAAAATGTATGTATACATATAACACATACACACATTGTGTGAATGTGTTTGTGTATGTATGTGTGTTTATTAAGTTCTTGTAATTTGTATTGAACAATTTTGTATATATACAATAAATTTAAATTTTTTGAATATTTTTTTTTAGAAACAGACAGCAAACAAAATTTAAATTTTTAATAAAAGTTACGGACACAAATAAACCACAAGTTTCCGTTTTGTGGGTAAATTTTTATTAAATTTCAAACAAATGATAAAAACAAATGAAACTGTAAAAAATGGTTTATGGTAGTAAATTATTTCGAATAAATGTATAAAAAAGTTAATATAGATATTTCTTTGAAAAATAAATGTATGTTCCTTTATTTTTAAATGGAACGGAAAACTTTTTTTTTTAAACTACAAACAGTTAACTACATAATATTCTGAGTGTACATGTGTTTCCTAATTGTTTTCTTAGATTTAAGTAATAATGATAAATGCTGATCTTTTTGCATTATTAATACTACCCAGCAAAAACTTGATAATGGCAAGGTCATTTCTGTGCGGACTACTATGTTATGATAGGTCATAACCTTTGGATTACTTTAAAATACAAAGTAATGAATTATTGGTAGTTACTAAAGTAAGTACAAAAATCGTATTTTTGTTTTTTTAACATTTATTGATTATTTTGTTTTGGAAAACTATACAACAAAATAGAAAATTGTCTGCTGTAAAAAGTGATTTTGCAAAAATTTTAATATTTTAAAAGCTTTCTAATGTGAAACATCAATTTTTTAATGCAAAAATTAGATATTTTTTTTATAAATTTAAATGCGACTTATTCTTATGCCTGGTTTTCATTAGGTCATATGAACTGACAACAAAAACTGACTCAAGCGAATTCTCGTCAATTTGTGTCATATTCGTTTTCATTACATCTTAAAAACTGACAATAAGTCGATAAAGCAGAGCGTGTCAAAGACTTGTGTCAAATTTTGATGTCAGTTGACTGACACGCCGTTTTCATTACAAATGTCAAATATGATGATGCGAGCGAACAGCTGATTAGAAAATATTAATTTGTGTTCAATAAAAAGTGGAAAAAATTTAAAAATGATGAAAAAGAAACAAATGGATATAGCTAACGCGGCGTTTTGTGTCATTACATTACCATTTCTTTCTTTATTTAAAAGATTTCCATTGCAATTAATTTTTCCAGCAAAAAAAATAGAAAAAAATAACAGCTTTGCGATCGTCAAATAAAAAAAAATTGACAACTTGTTATCAATATTATTTTAGATAAAAATGCTGCCATATCCGTTGACAAACTGACGGCAGTTCGTGTGCATAACTGACTGCAAACTCAGATGACACCATATGACAACACGTTTTCATACAATTGCCAATAATTTGGACAAATTGACATTAAAAATGACATAGTGAAAACCATGCATTATCGATTTCTTTAAGTAAGAAAATTTTACTTGAATAAAGTTCACTATTAGTTTACTAAGAGTAACTACTTACTTTACTATTGTAAGTAACCACTTATTTCTTCACTATAATTAACTATGCTGGTAACTCATTATTCTCACTTTTTTGTAAGCGAGAATTTTGGATCATCGCGAACAAAATTAAAAGCTAGTAAATAGCCTGGTAACTAGTGAAACCCTTTGTGTGCTACTTACTCCCTTAATTATTTGGTAATGTCAGTTTCTTCTAAGTATTACTCGATTTTAAAGGTAAAAATCTTTTTCATCTCTTTCGATACGCACATGTTATTAAGTATGTTTGTGAGGGCGAATGCAAAAAATAGAGAAATATTGAAATATGCTGTCGACAATAATTGCAATTCATTTACAAAAGTTACCGAGTAAAAGTATTTTAATATATATATTTAATGTAACCAACAACTTTTTAGGGTTATACGAATACACTCACAATAAATTGTCCCTTACCGACTGTAGTTTATTTAAAAATAATTCGTAGAGTTTGCTTTTAAATGAAGAATAAATTGAAATCCATAGAAATATATATTTTTAGCTATTTAGTTATTCAAAGAACAAACTATAAAAAATTAAGGACTTTCAGTAGGAGTTTAAAATTTGAAGTTTTCTTTTTCTAAAAATAGAAATTCATATAATTCCTTTTTGTTTTTTTTATCAAAATAGTTTGTTTAAATACAAAATAATTTCAACAAAAAATACAAGAAATTCTTTAAACATACATACACATCAGAAAATAAAAATATATATCCGACATCTGTGTGTGTGTTGTGTTTTGTTAAATTACATACAAATAAAAAAAGTCAATTTGGAAAACAACCCACAAAATTCGCTTTTTTTCTAACGTTTTTTCAGTTAAAAATTGATGGTTATTTTAAACGATTTTCGTTTGTTTTACTACTTTTGTCGATTATTAAACAATGTTTGAAATAACCAACAAAATGGGCTGAATATCATGAGAAATCAGTAGTTTTCTTTTTTATTGTATTTTCGATTAATTTAATATGTATTTTATATTCCTTTTAACGAAATAATATTGCGAGTGTAGAAAACAACCGATTTTGTTGGAATTTGAATACCTTGATTAAGGCAATTGATGTTTCCACACCAGAAAACTACAAAATCAACTTTTTTCTTGATTTAATCTCATACACAAAAATTCTTGTTCACATTTAATAATTCAACAAAATTCACTGAGAATAAAATCAGCATCATGTTACTGAACGCGTAATTCGGATCAGTTAGAATCATATGTCGATTATGTTTACTTCAAATTTAGTCACTCAACAAAAAGTCAGCGTTGAATAACAACAAACAACGCGTATGAGTTTATTCATAATTAAAACAAAATAGAAACACATTTCATAAATGATATTGTTTACATTAGGGTGGGACTTAAATCCGCTTTTTTAGAATTTTTATTAGTAATAAAAATATTCTTCTTTGTGAAATATAAATATTTTTGTGGAAAAAAAATTTAGGTCGATATCTCAGGCTTGCCTAATCCGGAAAAATTTAAATATTGTCTAAATTTTTTTTCATTTATTTTGATTGGAAAATTAGGAAATATTTAACTGAATTGGGCGAGCCTGAGATGTCGACCTAAATTAAAAAAAAAATTTCACAAAGAAGAATATTTTTGGTATTCCTAATAAAAATTCTAAAAAAACGTATTTTAGACCGACCCTAATATACATTTATTTAATGTGTTTCTACAAAACCACCCCTTTTTTATAGATAAGAAACTATTTTGTTTTAATTATGATTACACTCATACACGTCTTATTTATTCTACATCAAAATAATTATTGTTGGCTCGAATGAACAGAATAAAATCAATGGTTTAACAAAGACAATTTGCACGTCGTTTGATTGATTTAAAATCATCAACAAATATGTGTGTTGTAGTATATTCAGAATTTGAACGCAAACACATATTTATTCTTGTGTTGATTGCGTTGATGCAATCAGCAAATGCAGTTCTCTGTTCCGCACCCAGTTTTTTCAGAGATAAACAAAATTATATTGTCACAGCTAAGTTTCTAATGAAATATTTATTTTAACCAATAAAAAATTTGTTTCCAAAAACCTGTATATAAAAATAATTCATGAGTTGGTCACCTTTAGCATGAACAGTAATTGTTATTGTATGTTATAAAAAAAGTCTTACATGGATTGTGTTGATAAATGGAAATCTGTAATAATTTACCAAAAATATTTAAACTTTACCAATGCTACACATGTGTGCATAAGGAAATGTGTATGGCAATGTGCTTGCACATGAGTCTATTTATTTCGTTTTTCCCTCTTTGTATATGACAGGACTCCCACAAGTGGTATTAATATTAAATGACCATAATGTAAACAACAATTTAACATTAAACAAATTTTATATTTTCCACTCAGTCACTACTCTTCAGTATGAGCAAACTATATAATTACACCAATACATACATACATACATATGTTATGTATACCGACTCCTTTTGAAATTATTAAAATTGTGTAAATTTTTCCAAAATCGAAAAATAAAATATGAAAAAAAAACCAAACCCAGTTCAAATGCTTGTAGTATTGGTAGAAAAATGAAATGTTCATAAATATTATGATTTCATTGATTGCATTTACAGCATGCGTTTGCATATGATATGAGTGACTGTTATGTTTCTGTTTGGGTTGGTATTTGATTTTTGTAGTCCTTTGTGGTTTGTTATATGTGATATTTGTTTCAGCATATGTGTATCTGTATGTGTATTATACATTACATGTGTTTATATAGTTTTTGCATGATAAATATATTGTGTATTTTCAACACTCTCATATTAATTGAAATCGATTAAATCAACAGAATAATTAAAAATTATGATTACTCAGATTTACTAATTGCAATATGAGTATATATATTTTTTTTTAAATACAAGCAAATGCTTGTCACCCCATATACAATTATGCTGGAATTTAAATTGAAACTTTTAATACTACCGATGTTTAATAATTTCATGAAAAACATCCAAAGAGACTTGATATGAATTTCATGAAATAAGGCATAATGAACTGTTAGCGGGAAAGCCAAGAATATATTTGCATGATAGTTATAATGGTGAATCCAAATACGAGAGCGAGTCAATAACCCTTTACAAAAACATAGAAAACTCATTTTTTGAGTTAATTATTTTTCAATAAAGTCTCCTTTTAGCTTGATATGAATTATCCAACAATTTTCAACATTTTTAAGCTCTCCGCAAAGTAAGATTTCAAAAGATTTTTCAGAGCTAAGCTCCTCCTTAGACTCGAATCTTATTCGCCGAGGTATATCTTAAAATTTGGAAACAAGTAAAAGTTGATAGAAGCCAAATCTAAAGAATAAGAGAGATACGACAACAAACTTTCTGTTATTTTTTTGTAACTTCAGTTTTTATTTTCAAAGAATTTTTATATGAAAAGTAACAATTTACAAACATTTCAAACAAAAAATTTTTGAAATCGAATTTGAATATTAACAAATTATTTTAACTACCCATCTAAAAATCGAAATATATATGAGCATACATGATCATACATGGGCCTGTATATGATCATACATGGGCATACATGGTAATATACGTCCATACATTGTTCAATATATGACCATACATGATCTCATATATGATCATATATCTTCGGATCTGAAATTTGAGGGTGTATGGACGTATATGATCATATACAAGCATACATGAATAATATATGAGCATGTATGCCCATGTATGATCATATACAAGCCCATGTATGATCATGTATGTTCATATATATTTCGTTTTTTACATGGGTACTTAAAATTTTGTGATACTTTTTTCTGTGTACTGTAGTAACATAACTTCGGACTATGAAAAAATATGATAATTATGGAACTGCAAAATACTGACAACAATCAATGAATAATTATAAATTCAATTAAACATGACGGATAAATATAAATAAAATTGTGTATTGTTTTCAGATTTGTTAATTTGTTTCCAAAATATATAAAATAGACAATCATCAAGTACCCAAAAAGGGCATGGATACTGAATATGTTTGTGTAGGGATAACCGAAAATACTATCCTGCTGGCTCTGATGGAATTTTTTGAGTTTTTATTCTCTATAATTTACCAATAAAGTTTTTATATATTTTTGCATTTAAACAATTTATAAAAGAATGTACCTATATGATTTAAAATCGTACTAAATATCTTCATTTTCCAAAATAACATATCAACAATATATAAAAATTTATTTATAAGAAAAAGTCTGTAGAACCCAAGAGTTATTTAATACGAAAATGTTTCTTATTCAAAATACTAGATTTTTAGAAATTTTTCTTATAAAAATATTTTTAGGCTTTTAGATTCTGCAAACAGTTTCTTAGAAAAAAATTCATATATTAAAAAAAAAATTAAATTCTAAGGCGTTTCTTTGAATAAAAATTCTTAGATACTGATGACTTTTATTCATGAAATATACTTTGATTCTAAGAACTTTTTCTAGTAGAAATCTAAGGACTTTTTTTAAGAGAAAAAAAAAACTTAAAAATGTATTTAGAATCTAAGAAAAAGTCCACTGAAATTATATTTTTTTTATTAAAAAAGTCCTTAGAATTTACAAATTTTTTGGAAGTATTTTTCTTCAAATTAGTCCATAGAATGGAGTTTTCTTTAAAAAGTCCTAAATGACAAATTTTTTCTTTAGAAAAACAACAAGAAATATTCTTTAATTTAAAAAACTTTTTAAAGTTTCGAATCATAATACAACTATAGAGATAATATTATGGTAAAACTGCAGTTATTTCATATGATACCTATTTTATAGTACGAATTGTAGATAGTCTTGAACATTAGAACAGATGTGCCCCGGACTTTGTCTCACCCATCTTTGGTCTCGATTGGTGTTTTGCCTTCGAAGTGAAGGTGTTTGAAGACAGCACGAAATAAAGATGGGTCAAACAAATGATTGTTAAAAAAAAACTAGTGACGTATTTTACCAAAAATTTGTATTTTTGTTGTGCAACTTGATATTTTTTAAAATCTTTTTTCTTATTCTTCTCATATGAACACATGTAATATTTCATTTCTATCTGGCACATTTAGATAATAATAGCTTCATTGATTTCGGCGGGTGAAAAAGCATCAATTAGGTAATGCATCCAGTTTTACAGAAGAAAAAGGTTTCTGCTTAAAGTGCACCAAAGAAGGCAAAAACAATTCAGTCGGCTGGCAAGGTTATGGTAATGGTTTTCTGGGATTAGAAAGGTAATACAAGAAATTTAGAATATTTTTGCAACATTTTTAATGAATTAAACGTGAAAATTCTAGAAAACCAACCTGGTTTATAACGCAAAAAAATAATTTCTACAAACCCCTCCCCCCCCCACCCCCCGCCCATTTAAAACCGAAAGCCAATTTGATGGATATTATTTTTATCAAGTGATATAATTGCTAAAAAATCATTGGACTAATTGTATTAAAGTATTTACGCGATTATATTGAAAATAAATTTAGTTTTTTTTATTCCCATCCCATTGGTCTGTATCAAAGGAGGAGCCTACATGCGAAATTTCAAGACCCTCAGTTCCTTGGTTTCGATAGGTGATAAAGGGACACATTTTCACAAATTTCCAAAAAACATATTTTTAATTTCAGATTGCCTTATAAATTGGTGTGGGCAGGCCGTTATAGGCGATCCTCTGAGGATTTTGAAGTGCTATTTTAATTATACAGGGAACATATATGTTTCCAAAGCGCTTTGGGAAGATTACCTAGGGGGAGACCTTCCCCTTTTGAATACCAGTTTTTTGCCTCATTCATGCTGATCGTGAGACTCTCTCCTTTTTTGTCCCTCCAAGTAGGTTTTTCTACCAAACTTCCACTTTCTAGCTTAAGCGGGTTCGGCTAGATGAATCACTGAGACAGCAGTGTCTTAGTCAATGAGTCAGACATTCAGTCAGTAATATCTAAAAACAAAGGAAATAGTTTATAGATGTAAAACCAAAAACAGTTTTATCTTAAATTAATGTTTATTGGGCTGTTCATTGTGTTTTTTCAATACCACATTTACATTTTATTTATTAAGTGTTCATTATTTAACAATAATTGAAACTTTAGTAGATTAATAAATATACTTTAAACTGTATTAAAATTATATATTTTTTATTTGACCTTTTCGAAAAAAATTGATTTTTTATAAATATAGAATGTATTCTGGTTAATTGACAATCTAAAAGTGTTGGTTAAACTCTGACCTGCAGTATAGATTTTGTGATAGTAAAGCTTTTGAGAAAAAAGTTAATGGCAGATTTTATAGAAAGCTTTGCCAAATACTATAATGATTATTTATTAGCAGGTCAGAAATTAAAATGAGGGTTACAAAGGAAACTTTTTATACAAATATTTTTCCATAAGTATATTATAATTTTAAAAAATATTTATGAATAAATATGTATATAAATTAAATCAAAAATCTGCAAATAACTAAATATATAACAAACACGTCATTGTATAGCATATATATTAAATATGTAAGAAAGCAAAAATGTTATTTTTCTTCTTCTTTGCAAAATGTCATAATTTCATCTCTACACGACACATTAATGTTACATCCAGAAAAAGGATTGGTTGCAATTCGATCAAGACAATTAAGATTTATATGTTATTGTATTTGGAATAACTTATAATTCTTTAATAAAGCTTGTATTGTATTGGGTTTTAATTTCCAGGCAAAGCAACTAAAACCAATGCTATTGTACAGTTATTGGTATTTACAATCAACTTTAAAAATAAATTCGTTTAGTAATTGTGTACAGGAGAAGCAATCATTTATTTGGTGAATTGGTAAAATCTATCTACAGTTATACTAATCAAAGCTGCCATTAAATTAAAGGGTGTCCCAAGAAGAACGCAATTTTGAAATTTTAAATAAAACACAGATATTTAAAAAAAAATCGTGAAACTTTATTATATCGTAAAGTAGACAGAATGAGGCTATGTATGGAACAATATATCGTGCAGATGGCCGCCGCGGCTTTGCTGGCATGCACGCGATCTTTTAATGAAATTTTCAATGACCGTTTTGCATGAATGCTGCGGTATTTTATTAATGCAGCGTCCAATTTCCTCTTTTAAGGCTTGAGTCGTTGTCGGCTTATTCGCGTAAACCATCGACTTCAAAAAACCCCAAAGAAAAAAATCTAATGGTGTTAAATCGCACGATCTAGGTGGCCAATTCTGATCTCCAAAACGCGAAATAACACGACCGGGAAATGACTGATGCAGCAATTGAATTGTTTCTCTGGCTGTATGACATGTGGCGCCGTCTTGTTGGAACCACATGCCCTCCACATTCATTTCTTCAATTCTAGGCAAGAAAAAACTGGTTATCATTTCACGATACCGAACACCATTGACTGTTTGCGCTTGACCTGCCTCATTTTCATAAAAAAAAGGTCCAATGATTCCTCCAGCCCAAAAACCACACCACACAGTGACACGTTGAGGATGCATTTGCTTCTCGTGAATCACTCGAGGATTTTCCTCACCCGAAATGCGACAATTCTGCCTATTGACGAAGCCATCAAGATGAAAATGGGCCTCGTCACTGAAGATGATTTTATCGGCAAAGTCAGCATTTTCATGTTGTCTCTCCAATACCCAATTAACGAACTACCTTCGCTGTCCATGGTCAGCTGGCTTCAGTTCCTGAGTCAATTGAACTTTGTATGCATGAAGATGCAAATCTTTCGTCAAAATTCGCTGCAAAGTGGATTTGGAGACACCAATTTGCTGAGCTCGGTGTCGAATTGAGGTGGATGGAGTTTGAGCGACATCATCACGTACAGCTGCGACATTTTCGGTCGATCGACCTGGTCGATGGCGCATTGTTGTCTTTACATCACTAACAGACCCAGTTTCGGCAAATTTATTCATTAATCTCTTTACAGTTGACTCTTTTGGAGCATTATTGTGACCCCAAATTGATCGCAATTTGCGAACTGTAGCCGCAAAACTTTCACCATTTTGGTAAAACAATTTCACAATGAGAATGCGTTGTTCATTCGTGTAGTGCTCCATTTTTACTAACCTCGTACCTTCTACTAGCAAACAATAACAATTGTTCAAATGTCAAACAAAGACACTTCGAATGTTGCCAGATTTAAAAATTGCGTTCTTCTTGGGACACCCTTGATAAAAAATCAATTATTATCAGTTTTATTTAGTTTTTTCTTAAAACTTAACCAAAAAGTATAGGATTTATTTTTATAATGTAAATATCCTGTGAGGTTTAGTAAAGGTACAAATAAATATTTTGGACATATTTTCATTGTAAATTATTTAATAACGAAATTGTGGAAAAAGTGAAACTTCAACTTATAGTTAAGTGTTAGGAATATTAGAGCACTCTTCAAAACTAATAATATATTAAAGTAAAGGACAGAGTTCATTCCATTATAATGTTACAAAATATATCTTTATTTTTTGCCAAAGAGTTTTTAAATAAATTTAACTTTTTAACAAAATTTGTTTTGCAAATAATTATTAACCTTGAAATTCTAAGACCACATTCGTGATCTGTGTCCCAAAGTTTATAAGGAATGATAGGTTGCGACCCCGATGAATAAATTTTTTCTTAATAGTTGTAAGTTAATTTTTTAGAAATATAAAACAAATCTTAAAAACCTGTTTATTCTACAATTCCATTTCCAAGTAAGCTGCCTGTTAGTGAGCAAAAAATTTCAGTCACCACTTACGAGGAAATCACCTCAACCAAAACACTCCAATTTTTATCAAATTCTAAGTGTATTAAAGCACTCAGAATATTATACAGAAAAAAGTATCACAAAATTTTAAGTAATTAAAAATATTTGTTAAAATTCAAATTCGATTTCTAACAATTTTTTGTTTGAAATATTTGTAAATTGTCACTTTTCATATAAAATTTTTTTGAAAATAAAAATTTAAGTAACAAAAAAATAACAAAAAGTTTTTTGTATTTACAAATTCTATTGTTGGTGCCTTTTTAAAAAATATTTTTTTTGTATTTACAAAAATGTTCTATGGACGATGTTCAATATTACAAACAGAATTTTGTAATTTTATTCTGTGTATATAATTTACTGTTTGTAGTTTATAAAACATTTTTTCCGTTCTATTTAAAAATAAAGGAACATATATTTATTTTTCAAAGAATTATCTATATTAACTTTATTATAAATTTGTTCGAAATGATTAACTATCACTTACCGATTTTTTTCAGTTTCATTTATATTTTTCATTTGTTCGAAATTTAATAAAAAATTTACCCAGAAAACGAAAATTTGTGGACAGTTTTAAAATGAAATATCACTTTTTGAAAATGACATTTTCTGTTATTTTATCTTATAAACTATTTTAAGTGTAGAAAAGCAAAATATAAAAACAATCTTTCTATATAAAATCTGTATACACAGAGAAAACAGATTTATTGTGAGAAACGGACTCCTTGCCAATTGAATGATTTGGTTGTAGCAACTAAATGATTTGGTTGTGGCAATCAAATGTAGTCCCCAACGGGAATCCCATAATTTATCGGTGAAATTTTTTAAGACTAGTTATTCTGATGCTGACCCGCTCAGGTGAATGTGTTACACAATTAAACAATTATACATATTTATATTTTTTTCAATTAATCTTAGTGTAATAAAAAATGTAATTATTATCTCTCAACTCATAGTAAAGTTGTTGTTATATAATTCTAAACTATTTTGTAGAATGTCTGTAAGGAATTAAATTCCATAGACATATGAAATAAATAAATAAATTACATAAAGTTTTTGAAATTTTTGCAATAACAAATTAAAAAAGCAAAATGGTTTCAAAAAACTCTACCAGTAGAACTCGCTAAAAAAAACCCTTTTCAATGACAAGAAAGGCCCATTTTTGAAGCCCTTTTCGGTCTCTTAAAATTCCAAGATTGCCGAAAATCCGAGACTAGTCGATCTTATATTTTCTTTTTCTATCACATATCCAAACTTCATTAAAATCTGAGTGATTACGATGAGATCCTATCCTTAAAAGTGCTGTTATACGATCTTAGAAAAAAACCATTACTTTAAATTGATACTAAAAAGGTAAATACTTTAAAGTACTCCAAGTACTTTGCTTCTTAGTGAATTTTAGTGCCCACCTATGCGTATGAGTACTATTGCATACATTCTCATAATTTAATATCACTCATACGCATATTTCTTGTTTCGGTAATTATTAAATATGTACAAATTACTTAAAAGTACATAATTATTTTTATTTTATTTGTTGCAAATTCTAGCCTGAAAATTTTAAATTGTAGCAAAATCCATTAACGAGTATCATGGCGTTAATATTACTTAAGAAAACATTGTGTCTATTACAAATCTCAGACATTTCAACAACTTAAACTTTGATATGTGTTACAGTTCATTTGTCAACAAAATATTTAACTTCAACAACAACAAAAAATAGTAAACGGTATGTTGTTTGCCATGATGCATGAACAAAAAAAGTAGATCTGTAAAAAAAACAACAATGTAACTAATTGGCTTAAGAGTGGTAACAATTTTTTTTCATTACTGTAGAGTAAATAAAAATAAAAAATCCAACAATTGTAAAATAAATAGATACTAAAAAAATAGAGTTTTACTAACTAACTTTCTGTCATTGTCTACAAAATGCAAAAATAATTTTTGAACTCTTGAAGTTACAGGGTTGTATTTAAGTTTTTTTTTTCTTAATTTGTTTGTTTGTTGTAACAAACACAACTATATAAAATGAAATTAAAGGGCTACAGGGAAAACTGAATGCCAATGACAACGACTAAATGAAACACTACTACTATACATTTATTTATTTGAAATATCATAGGCATTAGTAGCCATTTCTCATAAAATTTTACCTTAGTAGGAAACTATATTTGAAACTTTAATCTAGTAGATCTCAACCCAAAAATTCAGCTAACAGGGAAAGTATCTCAACTTAAATACTAAGATTTTGATGAAATCTTAGGAAAACCTATTTCAATATATTTCAATAGGAGGAGGAATTTTGAACAATTTTGGGTTCTTTTTTGTTCGACGTCAGAAACTTTATATACATACAGAGAAAACAGATTCATTGTGAAAACCGAACTTGTTGTCAACTGAATATTTTGGTTGCAGCAACAAGTTGTCCCAAACAAATGTTTTCCAGATACAATTGAAATGTTTGGTTGCGATAAACAAATACAGGGTGGGCCATTTAAAATTTTAAATTTGAATGGGCTATAAAAAAGTACTGATTATTTTTTCAAATTTCTGGTTATATTGGAAAGGTTGAACTTTTTCATTTAGGAATGGAACGCAATATCATTTATATGACTACCACGACTGGCTATGCAGTAACTAATCCGATCAACCCAATTTTTCAGTACATTTTCGATTGTTTCGGCTCGAATGTCTTTAATTGCAACTTCAATTTCATATTTCAACGCTTCACTTGTCTCTGGATGGCTTGCCTAACATTAATCCTTAATGGATCCCCACAGAAAATAATCCAAAGAGCTCAAATCACAGCTCGAGACGGCCAATTGGCATCACGGCGGCTCCTTGCTCTTTTTCGAAGAAAAATGGCCCAATAATTCCGCCAGCCCAAAATTCACACCAAACAGTAACTCGTTGTGGATGCATTGGCTTCTTAATAGTCACGTGTAGGTTCTCTGAATCCCATATGCGGCAATTTTGCTTATTGACATAGCCCCCGAGATGAAAATGAGCTTAATCTGAAAACACGATTTTTCGGTAAAATTTTTCATCTCCTGCCAAACAACCTTCAGCCCATTGGGCGAAGCGAAAACGCATTGGATAGTCATGAGGCTTCAGTTGTTCCACCAACTGAACTTTTTAAGCCTTAAACCGAGGTATTTACGCAAAATTCTTCGCAAGAAGTGTTCAGTTCCTAAGAACGATGACGAGTTGATGTTGATAGATATTCTTGGACATTCTCAGCCATAGCAGCAATGTTTTCTATTGAACACACTGGACGAGAACGTACACGGGTTGGTTGCCAATAACGATCCATTTTTATGAACTCTCTTTACAAATTGACGCATAAACTGCATTGAAGGGCGATCTCTTCTTGACAATTTTCAACGTAAATTTCTTACAGTTTGCGTTTAAGACTCACTACTTTGGAAGTAAGTTTTTAATATTTCCCAATTTTCTTAGAGTGCATAGCGTAACATTTTGCAAATGTCAAACATAAACCTGAAAATAAAAATAAAAATGAATAGTTAGTAAATCTCATCTAAACTCAATAATAAAAATCAACTGTAACTAAGCATAAACAGCTTTTTCCGTTGATGTGCGAGTTTAATAGAGATATTTAAAATTGGCATTTCGGCACGAAGAATGTTGATGAAAGTCGAAGCTGACCAAAAAAAAATGCATTCCCTTCGGCTAGTGTCCTTTAACTTTTTCTGTGTTTTCTCCATGATTACTTAAATAAAAAATAAGAAAAAAAAATAAATAATTCATTTGGAAAACACTTTTTCTATGATCTCGAACCAAACTAAAAATACATTTCATACATATAAGTATTAAAAAGATCAAATATAAAATATAAACTTCACTAATAAAAATGAATGTTATTCTACCTTTTAAAGTCAAAGTAATCGGTAGTTCAAATTTTAAATAGCCCACCCTGTATATCGGTGGCCTCAACCAAACCATTCGGTTGGCATCTGTATTCTTTGTGTATAAAAATGGTATTTAAGTAAAAGTCCGTAAATCGGTTTTGAATATAAATATATATTTTTATTATTTGAGCAAATATTTTCAACTATTTTAACTGGAGTTGCCAAACGGAATTTTACCGTAAAAAAAATTTCATCTAAAATTTTAAGGCTTTAAATTGTAAATATTAATAATAATAATAAATTAAAATTGTAAAATTTAACATATTTTTTATCTTATAAGAAGACACAATCACAATAAACCAAAAATGTTACTGTTTCATGGGAAAAATACTTGTGCTAGATGAAATTTACTTAGAAATAAAATATCTAATTAAAATAACTAAAAAATCTAAATATAGAAAAATGTAATTTTTTTAATCCCTTTTTGAGTCCTTAAAATTCCTTAAAAGTTTACAATGACTTACTTAAAGCACTGCAGTAGTGTGCAACACTTAGGGGAAGTAAACTTCATAATACACTTTATGCTTTTGGTAAAACAATATTTAAATATTTTGAACACGGTAGTCTTAAGATTTTTATAATGTACTATCATTTTTCTTAGCATACTTCTCTTATCACAAAAACTTTTGAAATTCAAACTCAATTAAACTCATGCTACATTTAATTTTTTTTTTGTAAAAATACAAGGATGTCTAGAATTGCAATGATCTACAAACTTAAAATGTTAGGTCTACAAAAAAATCCAACAAAAAACTTTATTATTCTTTACTGGCCATCATATAATTTATGGCATTATAGCCAAACCAATAACTTTAGCCATAATTTATCAGTTTTAAAAGAAGAAAAACAGAAAATTCGACTAAAATCTTTATCATAATTTTCAAAACAAAAAATATTGCAGAAGTTTAATAAACAACAGAAAAAAAAATTAGTAAAGGAAAGAAACTGCTGCTGTTATTTTCTGTAATGTACACGCAAAGAAAAAATACTATACTATAAACTGTACACGTTAGCCCTTTTTGTTTTCAACTTGATTTTATTAAATTGATATATCAATTAATTCAACATTTTATATGGTTTGAATTTATTTCTCTCTTATCATTTTATAAAAAAACTTTAACAAATATACAAATGCAAAAATGTTATCAGTATAATTTAATAGGAGGTCAATGTGGTGTATATATAATGACATATCTTGCTTGAACGCAGAGAACAAACATGGTACAACATGATCACTGCTACTATATTATACTTGCTGCATTCGGGTATGATTATCACAATTAAATTATTGGCTTATAAATAGATTCTAGCCATCAATATGATCTATACCATGACTTTTATAGTACATATTTGATTATTTCATGATTGTAAGGGGACTGTAGGGATGTAACCCTACAGTGTTAACAAAAATTATGGTTATGAAAAAAATGGTGCCGTGTAATAAAGCCATATGACCTTTTTTCACACCGCATTGGGAAATAATGATACATGGCTTTATTTCCACAGTAGGAATGAAAAATGCAATTAATTATAATAGTTACATATGTATTGCCAAAAAAAAAAATCCGTTGTTATTGTCAAGCGTTGAAATGATATGGCGAACAGGCCTTGGGAGGGGGTCGGCGCGGCGTCTTCGTGGCCGGCGCGCCTCATTAGCTGCCGGCACGGCAATTACGCGCCGTATTGCATTTTGTAGCTGCTCTTCAACATATTGACTATGGTTTATTTTTAAAAATCGATTCACATTTCCATTTGTTAACTAAACTTATTGTATTGTATTTTTTTATTTGTAATTAAAAGAAATCAAATACACTACAAAAATATTTCACAGAAAATTATCAAAGGTGTAATAATGCCATAACGGCTTTATTTCACTTCAGCCATATGACATTATTTCTCAATGCTGTGTGAAATAAGGCTATATGGCTTTATTGCCTATGGCTTATTAAACGGCACCGACAAAAATATGGTAATTATGAAACTATAAAATGCCGCCAACAATCAGCGAGTAATTATAATTCAAATGAAGTAAAACTTTGATGCTTATGTTACAGTCATAATACTGTCTTTTCATATAAAAAAATATATCAATTAAGTCACCCATCTATTATATCTATATAATATGTGTTGATCATTTGCACCTCTAGAGTTTATTCTGAAAATGCCTTCATTTATATATATTTAATTATTTTCAATAATTAAATTTAAATCTTTCAATTTATATGTTGTGAAATAACGACTTTCTTGTGGAAAAAGTATTCAAAATAATTATTAAATATTTTTTAATTATTAAATATGTTTTATATGAAAAGCTTTCTTATAAAAAAGTAGATTTTTAGTAATTTTTCTGATAGAGATATTTTATAGAGTGTCAGGTTCTGCAAACTGTTTCTTCGATAAAAATTTATGCACTCACAATATTATTTCGTGAAAAACAATCTAAAACACATATTAAATTAATCGAAAATTCAATCAAAAAGAGGACTACTGATTTTTATTCATATTCAGTCCATTTTGTTGGTTGTTTTCAATCATTCTTTCATAATCGACAAAAGTAGTAAAAACAATCGAATGTAGTTTAAAATAACCATCAACTTTTAACTGACAAAACGTTAGAAAAAACAAACGATTTTTGTGGTGTGTTTCTATAGGTATAATTGAAAGTTATTTTTTGATTGTATGTTATTAAAAAACACAACACACACAGATTTGTATATTTTTATTTCCTATGTGTGTATATATTTGAATAATTTCTTTTAAATTTTGTTGAAATAATATTGTATTTAAACAAACTATTATGATAAAAAAAGGAATTATTTGAAATTTTATTTTTAAAAACAGAAAACAAAAAATTTTACATTTAACTGAAAATATCAATTCCTACTGAATCTGTATTTTTTATAGGTTGCTTTTGGAATGACTGATTCAAAAATTTAAAAAATATATTTCTTTGAATTTCAATTGATTCTTCATTTAAAACAAACTCTAAGTATTACTTTTTAAATAAACTACAGTCGGTAACGGAAAATGTATTGTGAGTGTATATTCTTAAAAAACTTAGATTAAAAAAAAAAGAACTTAGATTTTTAAAAATTCTTAGATTGTGAGAAGTTTTCAGTTGAAATATTCTTAGATACTAAAGACTTTTTCTAAAAGAAAAATTCTGAGACTCTGAGGACTATCTAAAAGAATCTTAAATGGGTCTGTAAAATCTAAGAATTTTTCTACAAGAACAAATCCAATGAATCTACATTTTTTTTACTAAAAAAAGTCCTAAGAATTTAAAAATTTTTTGCATTTTATTTTAAAAGTCCATAGAATTAAAGATGTTTTTTTTTTTGAAAATTCCTTTATCTAAACATTCCTTATAGAAATCGTCTTAAATTTAAAGAACTTTTTCAAAGTTTCGAATCATAATAAGTATATCTGCATACATCATATTATCGTAAAATACTGGTTATTTTATATTCATAATATAATAACTATATTATAGAACGAATATGATTGCCCCAACCTTGTTTTTTCTGCTTTCATCGGTTTATAGATTCTTCATGTTTGAAGTTTTTTCAAATTCAACTCTATTATTTACCAGTTTTAAATCGATTATGGTATAAATTTGTAGACATATAAGATGTCGATGTTTTCAGTTTTGATTTTCGTGCTTCCAATCGTCGTCGAGGTAAAGATAGTTTTTTACTATAATTACAAATAGGCTGTTGGTCAGCGCGATGTAAAAAAAAATTGTTGTGATGCTAACAACTAGGCAGCTTGCCAGGTTTAATTTCGAATATTTATTTTTTTTAGTGATCCCAAAAAACTGGGAGTTTGTCAGCGTCATTTAAAAATATAGAAAAAGGAGCAGACTTGTCTTAAAGACATCTGCACCTGCTGACTTGTCACCTAAAAGGAACTGCTGATATTATCTGCAAGATATAATTTCCATTTGAAAACTATAAGAAAAGAATTTAAAATCTGTTTAAGGAATTTAGTAATTTGTTTACTTAACATTTGCTTTGATTACAGTTTACAATCTTTTGGGCATCGAATCCACTAGGTTGAAGGTTACTTCGGGAAGGATTTCTTACCATTCCTCCATTATCACTGATTTGATAGAGCCCTCGCTTATAACTGTTTTTTTCTTTCTTTGTCGGTCCCGCACCTTGATACTGTATTTCTCGTGTGGATAAAGCTTTCTCAAAAATTATGTAAAATGCAACCTTGCTCTGCTTTCCATATGGTGAGTCACAGGCAACTAAATCTATATTAAGCTAAAGCAGAGAATAATATGCTGTATTTATATTATTTCTCTATCTAATTAGGTATTTTACAAAAGTAAAACCTCAGCTATAACAGCTAAATGCTGATGTTGCTGTTTGGGATAACGGTAACACGGCGTGCTTTGCATTATTAGTTTGTTGAAAGACCCAAGTGTGTGCCAAGCCTAATTTTTCGACACTGGGTGCCAAATTATGTTTTGTAGTTGGGAGAAAATCTTTTTCTTTTCATAGCGCTCTCTACGAAAACCGTTATAACACCACCGTGCCAGAATAAAATATTTGGCTGTGCAGATTCTAAATTTTTGCAAATTTTATTTAGTTTATTCGTTACCAAGACCATATAGTTCCAGAGTATATTGAATTTATTTTAATACTTATTAGGAAAATCCCGACATTACTGTTAATTAATCTTCATTATAAACGATTTTCTTCTTCCATAAAATCCAAAGGATGATCCAAATACAGGTATTTTTCTAAATTATAAATTTTTTTGGCACTGATAGATTTTTTCGGTTCAAATTTTAACTATCAGTCAGTATCATACCTCCGCGGACCAAAATTAGACGCTTTTCGCTTAAACAAATTTGAGAAATATTGCATACTTATTTCCAAATTGAATGCTGCGTTGCCTAAACTGTACGTTTGCTGAAAGAAACTTTTAACCGAAGTGAAGCACCCACCGCATGTGCTGTTCAAAAGTTTGTGCAAAAAGTTCGTGAGACTGGACCATGAGTGTTGCCCACTAGTAAGACAGAACTTTTTGAATAACTTGTGTACAGCATGCGCGAGGGCACGTGATTCAAATTTCAGGTTTTTGGTAAACAGGGTCCACGCACGCATTAAGTGGAATCTACACGCAAAATTTCAACTTCCCGTTTTAGCATGTCGCCAAAGAGGAAAAATTTTCTCCCTTTTTGCCGCTTCCCTTTGAAAAAGACATACAAATTTTCAGCTTCCTAACGCCAGCGGAAACCATATTTGGCCCAGAGGGCTTGGTTCTTCAAAATTTGAATAAATAAATAAAAATAAAAATAAATAAAATTTTGGTGGCAAATATGTTGTTGGTTAGAACCGAATTATATCCAATTGATGCGAACATAATTTAGTAACGTTTAACATGTTGCAATCAAATTTTTTCTCTGTGTGTAGTATGTAGTTGCAACCGATTTGTAACTTATTTTCGGTTGTCTTGTCAAAATATGATGATACTCAAACTGCCATAAGTTTCTGATACCATACAGTTATAAGAGTACGAATGAATGTTGAATTTCTGTTTCATATTGTTGTTTCCTTTTTCGAAATATAAAAGTACAAGCAACATACAACAGCAAATTCACTAGAAAAACAAAACTTAAGTTATTTTGTTGTTCAACTTGACTGCACATAATAGACAATGAACATTGCAAACGTTTTAAGTTATTTTTTTTTCAAGTCAGTAGAACAATGGGTCAATAATGCGATAGGTTATTAAAAATTAAATAATATTAGGAATCCTTAAGTCTGAAAATTTGTTTATTATCTCTTATTAACAAGAAAAGGACCATATACCATATAAAATTTGCGGTCTCCTTAGCGAATTTAAGCTTTGTTGATGCTGCAAAGTGGAGTGTTCTTAAATATTAAAATCATGATACAAAGAATATGTAAGTGCGAGTGAGTATTGTTCACTACTCACTCAAGTGTGCAATATTGTAAATCAAGTGTGCAGTATTGTAAATCTGGCCTTAAGGTTCAAGCCCACTTGAAATGGTAAAAATTTACTTTTTTGGAACAATGTTCTGTGGAATCTGCAAATATTATGTGATTGAAATTTAAGAGTTTTTTCTTCATTAATGTTGAAAATGAAAAAAAAAAATTTGTTAAAATTTCAATTTTGGAAAAGGAAAATTTATTTTAATCATATCTTTGATACATTTGGATGAAGAGGGTAAAGGTTTGATTTTGACATCGTGAAACTTTTTTAAAATATTTTTTTAACCGGGAGGGCTTAAGCGTAATTCGTCTACCCTGGCTATTTTATTTTCAGTTAATTTATTGACTGTACTATAAAGCACTTTGTTTACATTTAGATCTGGCTAAGCCAGGCCTTAGTCATAAAATAGCCCACAAAAACCACAAGCTTTGTATAAATTAAAAAGTTATGAATTTTTTACCTGAAACATACGTTTGCTATCCCAGTATTCTGTACTTAAATTTGTTGCTTGAAAATATTTTGCCATTAGGTTTAGTTTTTTTTTCTATCGCTAGTTTCTTTTTTTTCATAGGAAACAGATTGTTCACAGGATTGCCTCGTTGTGTAGTGGAAAAAGTTCAACATTTGAAAACTCAAAATGTGCTAACGTGGCAAAAATGTTTTCTTTTTCGTTTTTTATGTTTTTTATTGAAAAATTATGATGGTTTTGTTGTTTTATTTTTGTTTTGTTAGTCAAAGATCTCTTCTGGGTTTGCAGTTGTTTTACTTTTGGGTGTAAATTTCTTGAAAATGTTTTCATTCAGTTGTTCTTTTTTTGTGTGTTTAATTTAGTTTTATTTTTTGCTTCATCAAATATTTCGCTAGTTTCTTTGTTGTTGCATGAATGTAAGTTTAAATGGATGCATCCTATGAGGAAATCCTTTTAGATTGTTTTTTTTTTTGGTTTCAGTTTATTTAATTTTTTTTTTTGTTAAAATCAAATTATTTTATATTTTTATTTTTTAAAATTCTTCAGTTCAATTTCTTCGACCTTTTTAATACAAATTCCAGGTAATAAGTATTCAAGCTCAAGGTCTGAATGGATAGCGTAGAAATATTTTGTAGCGAAATATTGGATGAAAATAAATAATTTTGTATAAAATAGACCTTGTGCTTGAATACTTATTACCTGGAATTTATTTTTTAAAATTATTTACAAAGGGAGTGAATTCATATAAGTTCTCACATGCTGTATAAAAATACACACAAGTAATTTTATTGATGATTTAAATTGTTTTCATAGACGTACTTTTAAAATTTATGCCATATTTTGAATATTTTAATTCTATTTCTTTTTTAATATACCGCCATAGTGTCGTTTATTGAAAAATATTATCTTAAGCTGGCCATAGACGAATGATTTTTGCGTGTGATTTGTTCGCGTGCTATTTCTCCACACACGATGAACAAATCACAACAACCCTAAACTTTAAGAAGGAAACATGGAATGAGAAGCGGATGATACAATTGCTCTTTTCATAATTTAATTGTGTAGGAAACAAAAAAGGAAATTTAAAAAGAGCAAGTGGACTAATTTTAAAAGAAATATGCGTTTTCATGTAACTCTAGAACACTATAAACTTTTTTTTAGCTTGCAATACATACACTTTGACGTCTCATTGTAAACTAAAATGAAAAAATTGTATAATGAAAATTTTCAATTTCTTGTGATTTGTTCGAGTTACATCCCTGTAGGAAATGTCGATAGTGAAATTGTACTGATTTACTATTGACTTTGTCAGCAGTACTACTGACTAATTATGCCCCAGCCAACGCTTTCTGCTGTAGACATTTAACATGTGCTTGTCATTGCGAATCTACACAATTATTGACTAGGTGTTGACATTGGAACCAGAGATTCACTAGTACATTTTTGTAATTCTAGTCTACACTTTTGGAACTTTTTACTAGATTTCCGCACTAGGAAGGAGATAAGATTAAACAGGTGCATTTATTTTGCTAAATTAGATATTTTATTAATACAAATTTTTTTATAAATTTCATTAAAGTAAAAAAAAAATTTCGTGCAAATTTAATTTTGGAGTAGACAAATCTTAAAAAGGCTGCACAAAATCATCCACAGGCTCCCTAAAATCTTCATCAGGCTCCACAAAATCTCTAAAGTTGCAACTTTCACTAAAAATTGTTGCCTCTTGTTATATTTATTTTTATACAAAATTTATTGTTTTTTTTTTTACCTTTTAAATTCATTTTTCTTTATATTATTATTAGTTTATATTTTTATTATTTTACATGCAGATATGCACATGTATTTTCAACAAAATAAAACAATAAAAAAACCAAGAACAAGCACAGCTTTACAGCTCCAAAAAAGGAATGTAAAAAGTATAGACGCTTTGTGGACATGTCACTCAAAATAGTCGACAAAAGTGGTAACTTGTAGACACTTGACCCCCAGGCTTCCTACAGGGATGTTAATGGACAAGACGTCGATCACGAACAAATCACATGCACAAATTTACCGTGTGTGGCCAGCTTTATTTGAAAAATTAAAAAAATTTCATAGACAATTAAAACAAAATACAACAAAAAGCTATGTTTATGTCGTGTGTTTATGTCAGAGTTAAAAAGATCACTTAGAGAGGTATAGTTTTGTTATACCCTTCACCACAGGTGAAAGGGTATATATAAGTTTGTCATTCCGTTTGTAATTTCTACAATATTGATCTTAGACCCTATAAAGTTTATATATTTTGGGTCCTTATGAAGAGCAAAGTTGATTTAACGATGTCCGTCTGTCCGTCTGTGTGTTGAAATGGGTTTTCCGAAGAACCCAGACATGATGAGGACTTGATTGTTTTTTATTTCTGTTACATGTGATCCATTTTTGTTTGCTATTAAAAATCAGATCAGTTAATAAATGGCTGAGATATTAGCAAAAAACCAGGACTACCTCTAATTTTTTCCGTAGAATCCCTTTGTTTAATATGTATGTAGAATATTACGCATAACAAACACATCCATGTGTTAAAATTCTTTTCTTTCATCTCCACCTTTTATACACAAGCAACACACATACAAAGATTTGTCATTTAAATAAAAACTAAACAAATCTCTAATGAACGAAGACTTTTATATATGTACCTCTATTGACGATGATTTTGTGTGAGCTTCAATAGCTCAGTTGTCTAGACGCTATGTCACAAATACTTTTTTTCTCTAAGGCCGCGGGTTCGAGGTTCGAATCCCGGTCAATTCACTTTTTTTTTTGTAAATTTTTTTTATTATTTTCTAAAGACTTTTTTTTTTTGTTTATTTTTGGTTTTTTTTAACATTTAATAATTAATTTATATAGAATCTATATTAATAATTAAATAATCCATAAATAGGCTAAAAACATCAACATTTTTATAAAAACCCTCTGATACAAACAAAATACAAACGTTTTTATACCCTTTACCACAGGTGGAAGGGTCGCGGGTTCGAATCCCGGTCAATTCACTTTTTTTTGTACATTTTTTTTATTTTCTTAAGATTTTTTTTGTTTATTTTTTGTTTTTTTTTTAAACATTTAATAATTAATTTAAATAAAATTTTATATTAATAATTAAATAATCCATAAATAGGCTAAAAACATCAAAATTTGTATAAAAACCCTCTGATACAAACAAAATACAAACGGTTTTATTTCTATTTTTGCCCCGATTTAAAAGAATTTATAAAAAGATTTTTAAACCATTTTATTTCTCATATAGTAAGAAAATTTTATACATAATTTCCCTTTGAGTGCAACTATTTTAGGTCATAACTTTTAATAATTTATAAAAAAAAATTATAAACTATTTTCCTTCAAATTTTTAAAATTAAGCTAAAGAAATTAAAAATATTTGTAATAAAAAAGCGAAATAAAATCCCAAATGTAAATTTGCCAGCTAAATCAAACGTTTTTGTACAAATAAAACACATGCAGTTCTAGTGATTTCTTTTAACAATTTGTTGAAATTCTTTTCTTTCACCTCTTCACCTTTTATACACAAGCAACAAACACTATTCTAGAGCTGTAATATGACATATGGATACGTCTGATGTAGCAGAAGATCGAAAATCTTTAGTATAACATATTTGCTGAAAAACTCGGAAATATCGGTTCAGATACAAAAAAGTTATGCCCAAAACATAATTTTTTTTTTAAATACCTATTTTCTGGAACCATAAATCTTCTCGAGTCCAAGTTTTATCACCAAACTAAATGGTTAATTTCATCTTAAAGGCGTTCGTATATAAATCTGTCCATTCCATATATGTCCATATATAAACTACAGTTTTTTCCCAACCATGGTGAAGGGTATATAAGATTCGGCCGAATTTAGCCGCTCTTACTTGTTTTTTATTTGTATTCCGGCTTCGGTTAAGATTTTCAAAAACTAATATTTACGGTTATGGTCTTCACTTTAAATTGGTATTTTAGCGGTTATGCTTTTTAAGCAACCGCAACGAATTTCGGTTACATTTTTTAGACCCTTTTGATTTTGTTCTTTATTTGAATTACGGTTACACAGAGAAAACAGATTCATCGTGACAACCGAATTTTCACACTGAATATATTGGTTGCAGCAACCGAGTTACTTGGTTGTCGCAACCAAATGTATTCCTGGTATAGTTAAAATATAAGATTTCAATTGAAATTCTGTTGCATTAATCTTATTTCGGTTGCAACAAACAAATACATCGGTGGCTCCAACCAAACCATTCGTCTGGCAAGAATCTGTTTTCTCTGTTAGTGCTGCATGTGCAGTTCTAGTAAATAAAAATCCAATACATTCGTATAAATCTAGGATTCAAAAACTTTTGAATCTTTTTTCTAAAGCTTTTAAGCTTGGTCTAAATTTATTTGGGGAAATAAAAAATATTTAAAAAACGAGACATTATCTTTTTCCCCCAAATGTAGGATTGGTTCACATAACCAAATTTCAGGGCCCTTAACTTAACTGGAAATCGCTGTAGGTACACAGAGAAAACAGATTCATTGTGACAACCGAATTATTTGCCAACTGAATGATTTAGTTGCAGCAACTAAATTATTTGGTTGTGCCAATTAAAATATTCTGCTTTAGACGAAATTGTGTTGCATTAACCAAATTCCTGTTGTATTGACCAAATTTTTGTTACCACATATAAATATATCGGTAGCTTCAACCAAGCCATTCGGTTGGCAAAAAATTTATTTGTCACATTGAATCTGTTTTTTTTTTTGTGTACTTAGTTGAAATTTGGGAAGGCGGGATATTTGGAAACTCCTACGGGAAAGTTAAAAAAATGCAGCCTGAATTTAATATATGCCTTCCCTGGATTATGTGCTAAACCTAATGAATCTTTTATGGTTTTTGCCAGGAACGTAGTAAAACCGGAGGCACAAAAGGGGGATTCTTCCTTCCTTTAATGACCTGCCCAAACAGCTGAAATTTGATTCCTCAATTTCCATTTACCTGCAGAAATAGAAATCCCCATATGGAAGCCCTAAAGCGCACATTAATTCTTCGACTCTAGCAAATTCAGCCTTCCAAATAACACTAAATATCTCTTAATAGCCACATCTAGTTCTCTATATTTCTAGTAGACACAACGGAAATTTGTGGTTTATTTCTGTCCGTTACAGTTATAACAAATTTAAATAATGTTTGCTGTCTGTTTCAAAAAAAATTTCCGAAATCCCTATTTGATTTTTATTTAAATTATTTCAATTCAAATTAAAAGAACTTCATTAATACACGAACACATTCACACAAAATATGTCTACAGACATACAAACATACATTTTCTAGATTAAATGGCATTTTCTTTTATTTTAACTTACAAACTACACTCTAAAAAATGTTTGTAAATTTACTACAATAAAATGTGTAACGTTTTATGTAATATTACAAAAATTCGGTAAAAATACACACAAAATGCGTAGAAATATTTTGTACACGATTTCATATATAATGATACACACAAAATGTATTTTTAGACATAAGTCGTTTAAAATTAAACACTTTGTTTTAGGCACAAAACAGTATTCAATTTCAATTGAAGATGACCATCACTGCACATACCCATTCGAAATATATTATGAATTCTATTTATTTATTATATAAATCACATTATTAAATTAATATAAATATTACGTAAACAAAAAATTAAATTTATTCTTATAAAAAAAAGGTTTTGTGCAGTTTAATTTAATATAATGATTTCTTATACTTTTACGCATATTGAAATGCTTTTTGAGGCATTTCATGCGTATATAAAATTACCCATTATGTGTGTAAAATTTACGCATAATGTGTGTACTTTTTTCGTTTACGCACACAGAGTAAATTTACCCATTTTATGTTAGGATTGCAGTTTCCTACTATAAGTTGGGTAAATTTCAACAGAAATTTATTAGAGTGTATTTTAAGTGTTCTGACATATCAGATATTTTTACTCGGGCATGTAAAAAAGATTAGAGTTCCTAAGACTTGCTTTAATATAATTATATATTACTTAATCTAAATTTCAAAATTGTGCAACTTTACATATTTGTGCTAATATGAGTCTGGGATGGGACCATAAGCAATCCGCTCTTCGCATTATTGATTGAAAACAAAATAAAAAAATCCCCAAATTAAAAAAAAAAATAATAATAAATTTCACAGAAGTTTAATTTAAAATTAAATAAACATTTTCAAAACCACAATCCAAATTTTTAAATCACAAAATTTTATTAACTTTGCAAAAAAATTCGGAAATTAAAAGTTTGCTGAACAATTTTGCCCGTAAAAGTAACAACTATCGATATTCTGTGACTACAACTTCTTTCATTGCTTCCTAAACTTCAGTTGACATTCTTTTATGATTTTTTGGTGTTATTCTAAGGAACTTCCAAAAGAATTCATGTGTTCATATTTCAAATGCAGTGATCTGGATATAAACCCGATGCATACATATATTAAAATATCACCCTTCATTGCATCTATAATTAGTATATCGTGTATTTTTTTGGAATCTAAAGCATATATTCAAATTGAAAAAATAGTTTTGATGAAATTTTTTAATTTTTTTATTATATCATTTTTACTATTTTAGTTTAAAATTTCATGAGGGTTAAAATTTATGCAGTTTTGCAATTTTTTATAAAAGTTTTGAAAAATCAAGAAAAACAGATTTTTTTTGACAGGCCAGCTAGGCCTGTCATTTGCATTTTTTCAGCCTCAAATATTTATGACGACACAATCTGTGCATTTTTGCATTATATATTTTATTTAACACTACATCATTTGCAGTTTTAATTCAGAATTTACCAAAATAATTTTAAAATTGTGTAAAAATTATTTCAAACTCCCCAAAAATAATTTAGAATTGTGCAAAAATTATTTCAAATTGTTCAAAAATATTTTAAAATTGTCTAAAAATTCATTAAAATTTTTGAAAAATGTTTCGAAAATACATTTTCACTTATGCAGAATTATTTATTTGTTTTAATAAAGAGTATTTGTTTATCAATGCTTAAATTTCGCTTCTTTAAAGTTATTTTTTCTGCATTCTTATGAAATAAATTTTCGTCAAAGCTGTATAGTATCAAATACTGTATAGTATAGTATAGTATAGTATAGTATAGTATAGTATAGTATAGTATAGTATAGTATAGTATAGTATAGTATAGTATAGTATAGTATAGTATAGTATAGTATAGTATAGTATAGTATAGTATAGTATAGTATAGTATAGTATAGTATAGTATAGTATAGTATAGTATAGTATAGTATAGTATAGTATAGTATAGTATAGTATAGTATAGTATAGTATAGTATAGTATAGTATAGTATAGTATAGTATAGTATAGTATAGTATAGTATAGTATAGTATAGTATAGTATAGTATAGTATAGTATAGTATAGTATAGTATAGTATAGTATAGTATAGTATAGTATAGTATAGTATAGTATAGTATAGTATAGTATAGTATAGTATAGTATAGTATAGTATAGTATAGTATAGTATAGTATAGTATAGTATAGTATAGTATAGTATAGTATAGTATAGTATAGTATAGTATAGTATAGTATAGTATAGTATAGTATAGTATAGTATAGTATAGTATAGTATAGTATAGTATAGTATAGTATAGTATAGTATAGTATAGTATAGTATAGTATAGTATAGTATAGTATAGTATAGTATAGTATAGTATAGTATAGTATAGTATAGTATAGTATAGTATAGTATAGTATAGTATAGTATAGTATAGTATAGTATAGTATAGTATAGTATAGTATAGTATAGTATAGTATAGTATAGTATAGTATAGTATAGTATAGTATAGTATAGTATAGTATAGTATAGTATAGTATAGTATAGTATAGTATAGTATAGTATAGTATAGTATAGTATAGTATAGTATAGTATAGTATAGTATAGTATAGTATAGTATAGTATAGTATAGTATAGTATAGTATAGTATAGTATAGTATAGTATAGTATAGTATAGTATAGTATAGTATAGTATAGTATAGTATAGTATAGTATAGTATAGTATAGTATAGTATAGTATAGTATAGTATAGTATAGTATAGTATAGTATAGTATAGTATAGTATAGTATAGTATAGTATAGTATAGTATAGTATAGTATAGTATAGTATAGTATAGTATAGTATAGTATAGTATAGTATAGTATAGTATAGTATAGTATAGTATAGTATAGTATAGTATAGTATAGTATAGTATAGTATAGTATAGTATAGTATAGTATAGTATAGTATAGTATAGTATAGTATAGTATAGTATAGTATAGTATAGTATAGTATAGTATAGTATAGTATAGTATAGTATAGTATAGTATAGTATAGTATAGTATAGTATAGTATAGTATAGTATAGTATAGTATAGTATAGTATAGTATAGTATAGTATAGTATAGTATAGTATAGTATAGTATAGTATAGTATAGTATAGTATAGTATAGTATAGTATAGTATAGTATAGTATAGTATAGTATAGTATAGTATAGTATAGTATAGTATAGTATAGTATAGTATAGTATAGTATAGTATAGTATAGTATAGTATAGTATAGTATAGTATAGTATAGTATAGTATAGTATAGTATAGTATAGTATAGTATAGTATAGTATAGTATAGTATAGTATAGTATAGTATAGTATAGTATAGTATAGTATAGTATAGTATAGTATAGTATAGTATAGTATAGTATAGTATAGTATAGTATAGTATAGTATAGTATAGTATAGTATAGTATAGTATAGTATAGTATAGTATAGTATAGTATAGTATAGTATAGTATAGTATAGTATAGTATAGTATAGTATAGTATAGTATAGTATAGTATAGTATAGTATAGTATAGTATAGTATAGTATAGTATAGTATAGTATAGTATAGTATAGTATAGTATAGTATAGTATAGTATAGTATAGTATAGTATAGTATAGTATAGTATAGTATAGTATAGTATAGTATAGTATAGTATAGTATAGTATAGTATAGTATAGTATAGTATAGTATAGTATAGTATAGTATAGTATAGTATAGTATAGTATAGTATAGTATAGTATAGTATAGTATAGTATAGTATAGTATAGTATAGTATAGTATAGTATAGTATAGTATAGTATAGTATAGTATAGTATAGTATAGTATAGTATAGTATAGTATAGTATAGTATAGTATAGTATAGTATAGTATAGTATAGTATAGTATAGTATAGTATAGTATAGTATAGTATAGTATAGTATAGTATAGTATAGTATAGTATAGTATAGTATAGTATAGTATAGTATAGTATAGTATAGTATAGTATAGTATAGTATAGTATAGTATAGTATAGTATAGTATAGTATAGTATAGTATAGTATAGTATAGTATAGTATAGTATAGTATAGTATAGTATAGTATAGTATAGTATAGTATAGTATAGTATAGTATAGTATAGTATAGTATAGTATAGTATAGTATAGTATAGTATAGTATAGTATAGTATAGTATAGTATAGTATAGTATAGTATAGTATAGTATAGTATAGTATAGTATAGTATAGTATAGTATAGTATAGTATAGTATAGTATAGTATAGTATAGTATAGTATAGTATAGTATAGTATAGTATAGTATAGTATAGTATAGTATAGTATAGTATAGTATAGTATAGTATAGTATAGTATAGTATAGTATAGTATAGTATAGTATAGTATAGTATAGTATAGTATAGTATAGTATAGTATAGTATAGTATAGTATAGTATAGTATAGTATAGTATAGTATAGTATAGTATAGTATAGTATAGTATAGTATAGTATAGTATAGTATAGTATAGTATAGTATAGTATAGTATAGTATAGTATAGTATAGTATAGTATAGTATAGTATAGTATAGTATAGTATAGTATAGTATAGTATAGTATAGTATAGTATAGTATAGTATAGTATAGTATAGTATAGTATAGTATAGTATAGTATAGTATAGTATAGTATAGTATAGTATAGTATAGTATAGTATAGTATAGTATAGTATAGTATAGTATAGTATAGTATAGTATAGTATAGTATAGTATAGTATAGTATAGTATAGTATAGTATAGTATAGTATAGTATAGTATAGTATAGTATAGTATAGTATAGTATAGTATAGTATAGTATAGTATAGTATAGTATAGTATAGTATAGTATAGTATAGTATAGTATAGTATAGTATAGTATAGTATAGTATAGTATAGTATAGTATAGTATAGTATAGTATAGTATAGTATAGTATAGTATAGTATAGTATAGTATAGTATAGTATAGTATAGTATAGTATAGTATAGTATAGTATAGTATAGTATAGTATAGTATAGTATAGTATAGTATAGTATAGTATAGTATAGTATAGTATAGTATAGTATAGTATAGTATAGTATAGTATAGTATAGTATAGTATAGTATAGTATAGTATAGTATAGTATAGTATAGTATAGTATAGTATAGTATAGTATAGTATAGTATAGTATAGTATAGTATAGTATAGTATAGTATAGTATAGTATAGTATAGTATAGTATAGTATAGTATAGTATAGTATAGTATAGTATAGTATAGTATAGTATAGTATAGTATAGTATAGTATAGTATAGTATAGTATAGTATAGTATAGTATAGTATAGTATAGTATAGTATAGTATAGTATAGTATAGTATAGTATAGTATAGTATAGTATAGTATAGTATAGTATAGTATAGTATAGTATAGTATAGTATAGTATAGTATAGTATAGTATAGTATAGTATAGTATAGTATAGTATAGTATAGTATAGTATAGTATAGTATAGTATAGTATAGTATAGTATAGTATAGTATATGAACATTTTCCACTCATGCATCAGAATACCTAATCACTTTATTATCATTGCTTCCTTAGAGTAAAGTATGAGTAATGCTAGTAGCTACAATTGAATACTTCCATCCTATGACACGCTAATGTTAAATTCATCGATGAAACCATTAGAAAAGAAGTGATGCCTTTGCCATAGTAGTGATGCTTTTATTGCTTCTTTGGCAGCTTCATTTTGCTAGGTAGGTCAAGGTTTAAATTACAAAGAAATCTATAAATATTTCAGCATTTTATAAAACATCATAACGGTATTAAAGTAATTAAATGTGCTAATTTATTTAACAATTTATGAAAAACAATTTGTTGCTGGCTGGTCTTCATGCCTAATTTATTCCTGCCCCAGGAAGTATTCATCTCGACGACATTTTTAGACATTTTACAAGTAAATATTTGTTTAATTTAATTACAAGCTCAATGATAATTATTTGTTATTGTCTAGAATTTGTATTCTATGAGCGCAAAATAATATTTTATACATTTAATTGACAGCAAAATAAAATATTAGAAAAGGAGAGGAAAAAATAATATGTAAACAATATATAAAAAACTTGCAAAGAGCATCATTGTAAATCGCCACGACAATATTTGAAATAACAAATATTTAATTCAACATTCATTTTCTTGGTCACGTACGCAACTAAATCAATTTAGTTGTCACAAAGATATGCGAAAAACACAAAAATAACATGATTGTTACAGTACTTTTCATGAACTTAAATATCAGTATTTGTTTAAGAAATTACATTTTAAATAATCTTTAAAAAAAATGTTATCTTAGTAAAACAAATTCCTTTAAAGTGCCACTTTGGCATAAGTTTTCTGAAGACTGTATCTCTTTTTGCAAGATTAAATTTTCAATTGAATGCATTATTTACAAAAAAATGTGTATTCTTTACTTTAAGTATTACAATATATACATATTAACAGGGTTTATTACATTTCCTATGAATATTTATTGTAACATTGATTTGAACTCAGTTGAAATGTACTCGTTTTGTGCAGTGCAGTATATTTTACTGGAAAACAAATTTGTCTCGGTTACAATGCTGTCTTGTCGATAGTAACATCAGTTTTTATTATTTTTTTGTTTTTTGTTAAATATTCATATAAAGTACACTATTTGAGTGCCATATATTTATGAAGAGTAAAAAATGAAAGTGAAGAAGTAAAACATAACACTTGATTCAGCTGTTTTTGGTCAAATTGTAGGCAAATGTTTTTTTCTTAATAATTCAATATATATTTTATATAGATATTACACTAAGATTTTTAGGTTTTAATCTTTTAGCTTATATGGTCTCATATATCATAAAATCATATTAAACTATTTTTTATGAACTAAATTTTTCTTAAGTTTTCAATATTGTTATATTATACATTTAGGTATTGTTTTATTTAAGAAACAACGAATTGTGTTTTAAAAGTTTATATGTAAAATTATTAAAATTCTTTTATAAACCAAAAATATTATTAAGTTTTTATAGTATTTTAGGAAAAATTAAACTATAGTCCGCAGTGATCCCATACGTATGCAGTGGCGTAGCTAAGTCATCAAGGGCCCATGTGCAAAACATCAAATTGAGCCCCTAATAAAAAAACACTGACAATTTTGAATAATTTTATTAAATTTATTTACGTGCTTTTAAATTTGCAAAATTTTCTATTAATTTTGATACATCTAATATTGACGTCATTTCGTTTTCTATGGCAATCATTGCCAAATTGGAAAATCTGGATTAGCCTATCTTGTTTCTCAAATAATTTATTTTTAATTATTTTTAATTTCGTAAATGATCTTTCAGCACTTGTTAAGGTCACTAGAATTGTGTAAAATAATAGCATTGCTGTGTAGACTTCTGTCATGTAGCTAAAATTTGTAATAATTTTTTGAAAAACTTGATTCATATTATGGTCTACTGTTTTTTTCCAACTTTTTGGCCTCAGTAGGTTCATCCTTGTTTTTACTTTTTAACTTTATTTTGATGGCAGAGATCGTAGAAATTATACTTGACCAAGCGGTCAATATACTACCAAGCATGCTGTACAGCATGGCTTAATGACTCTGTGTATTTGATTTGGTATAATTTTAAATTATATTTTGCCAGCTCTTCTCACAAAGCCATTTTGGCGCGAGACAATATATAAACTGAATTGTATTATTTTGAAATTATTTAAAAAAAAAATGGCAATGAAACAGAGTAATACTTTATTAAATGCTGGACATGTTGTACAGCATGATTGATAGTCTAAGGCACCTTTAACATTATATTTGATTATTAATATATTGAAATCCTTAAAAAAAATTTTTTATACATTTGAAAATACACAAATATATTAAACAAAAAAAATATTTACTACTCTCAACAAAGGGCCCCTGTCGGTCATGGGCTCTTGTGCAGTGCACCACCCAGCGACCATGAACTTACGCCACTGTACGTATGATTAATATCATAATATTATTCATACGCTCTGGTATTTATTATTGAAATCTTCATTACCCAGCAAAAATAAATGGAAGTGATTCTTAAGGAATTAATTTTTCATTGATTCCAAAGTATCGCTTAGATCTGATTTTAATCTTCTATGGCAGTTCTTTTTCACAACTTCCAAAGATGTGATTTTTAATAAAAAACAACCAAAGTTAAACATTAATCATAGATATTTCTATATAATTTTGACACTTATGGTTTAATTTTAAATGACTTGTTTCAATCTTTAATTTACAATTTACCAGATTTTAAATTCATAAAATAGTAATTATTGCTACAAAAAGTAAAAAATATTTAATAGTAAAAATTGTAAGAATTTCGAATAAAGTAATTTAATACTGACTGCGGTACACATTCTTATAATAAATGTAAATGGCTTTGATAGCATTGCCAGCAATTTTCTCTCTGGGTGCATGGAATTCTTCAAGGGATTTTATTTAAATATATTTTGTTTTCTTTGAGAAGTCTCTGAACATAAAATATTCGACAAAATTCATTTATTTTCTAAATATTTTGAATTTGATTTCAGATGCTATATTCAGTCTCTAGAATTGTAAATTTGAACTATGCACTTCTCAACTGGGTCAGTTACATGCTTGGACAGCGTGTATCGCAGCAATCCACAGAAGGGAATTTTTTCTTCTGCTTTGGGGTTTACCACCATTCATGGTCTTTTAAGGACTTTAGTCAATGAAGGCTTCAAGCCCGTCTACTACGCAGATGATGTGGCGATACTACTGAGGGGAAAAAATCCGTATTCTTGATGTAGGAGCGCCTCCTACATAAATAAGTGTGTGTAATAGGTAAAAAAAATTTTACGATAACCCCGCCTATTTTCCGGGGTTTGAAAATTGAAATTATAATATAGTGTCAAGTTCTTTGGAGTTTCTCTGGATAGAAAAATTTGATGGGGCGACCGTAAAGAGACTATAAATAAAGTGTTATATGGTCTCTTAAAGGTATGCGTACCGAGCAGCAGAAAGTCCTTGAAAGTGTACCAGGCTATCAAACTTTGGATATTGAATGTGTGTTAGTGGACTGCAATTTTCTTATATTGGACAGGGAGCAGTGGAGGAATGAAGAAATTTTGGATGATACCAATAGAATTTATTTCTACACTGATGGTTCCAAACGGAACGGGAGAACGAGTTTAGGTCTCTGTTGTGTAGATCTGCTTACGGAAATGTGTGGACAACAACACCGTTTTTCAAGCGGAGGGTATGCATTCGGTTATTACCTGCGACTGATAATTCTGCGGATGCAGTCAGGCTGCGGTAAGGGCTCATTCAGTGGGGTCTGTGAAATCGGAGACCATTTTGAACTGCAAGTGGGTGATAAATGTTTTTTCTGGCAGGAAATGTTTAACGTTGATATGGGGAGCCAAGAGTTGAGGGGGGAACGAGAGAGCTGATGAGCTGACCAGGAGTGAATATAACATGGCCCATGTTAACCTTCAAAATCAGAAACCTTTTGGGATGACGAAAGCCGTCCATCAACAGGCACAAGGAGATCTAGAAAGAGAATAATATAAAGGGTCCTGAGGGGTGACCCGAATGTGATCATGACAAGGAGAATATTAATGCTGGGGAGGAGGGAACTGGCCAACATGATGAGAAATCTCAGAGGCCACTGTAAAGTACGATCACAACTTTAGAAGTTGGAAAGGATTTACTTTGAGGTATGTAGGGCCTATGAAGAGGATGATGAGACTCTAGAGCACTTCCTTTGTTTTTGCCCGGCTTTCGTGAGAAGAAAGGAAAAGCTTGGCACGGGGACGTTATACCGTCATTGTGGTGCTAGAGGGGGGTTGATGCGGAAAAAAAATTAAGGGACACAAAATTATTCAGGTAGGCCGGAATATTTATTATGACGTAGATTTTTTATTGGAAAGCGCACAACATTCCGATTCTCTGCCATTGTTGTATGTAATAAATTTTTGTATAATTAATTGCTTCATTTTCACCAAAAAATACTTGTTATCGCAAAACTCCCACTTTAGAACTAATTGTAGATATGGCTTAAAAATTATAATTAAGAAACGAAAAAAAGGGAGCAAAACTAGTACTACTGTAGAACTCGCAGAACTAGAGCTTGCATGATTCTTCGGCAATAGAACTGTACCAGTCAGTTAAGACCTGATATGTGGGTGGGGGCATCGATAAATTGTATCGATAGTTTTCTTTTATTAAATCCATTTACTAAATGATATAGAACTTCAAAATTCGTATTAGAATTTAACAGTCTCTATTTAATTTCTATGAAATTAATTTCGCAACTGGTTTACTTGGCACCAATACTACATAAATTAGTTTGTAACTTAATGTAATTCTCAATAAAATTTAAGAGTTTATTTGTAAACTAAGATTTTATTAATTATTTATATTTATTTTAATATTATAAATGAGAATTTCAAATATTTTCAACAAACAATATGATCCGTTTTTGATCCGCCATAAACGAAATTCAACTCCGCTTACGTACCGATTTCCAGACCTGTATACGGACCAGAAAACGGATTTTAAGGAACATCGAAACTGATTGGAATCCGTTTAAATACCTTTATTGACGGACCGTTTACGGACCGATTTGTCGTGTAAAAAACGGAGTGGTCCGTTTAAAGTCCGTCAATGACGGACAATTTAAGACCCGTATTCGTACGGTTTTTTTTACAAAAACGGATTTGTGTCAATGGCTTATTTTCTTTTAATTTTGAATATTAAATTTCAAGTTTATATTAAAAATTTATTTATAAACATTGTTAAAACAACATAAAATAGCAAAAGAAACAAAATAAGAAAACTTTTAGGAATTTTATTACATTACAGCTCCGGCACCAATTGAAAACTATGAAAAAATAATGCAAAATTAGACAATCTTTCAAAAAAAAATATTAGACAATATTTTTATTTTCCAAATTCCATAAATTTGCACACATCATCAGAGAACTTGTTTTAAATTTCAAAAATATGTACGTGATGGATATCACTTAAAGTTATTACGCTGTTTTAAATGTACACGCAGAGAAAAAACATGGTTGGGACAATCATATTCGAAGAGCATCATATATTTTTGGGTTTATGATTGGGCCAACCATAGTCGTACTATAATATAGTTATCATATTATGATAATAAAATAACCATAATTTTACTATAATATGGTCACTACAGTTATATTATTATTCAAAATTGCCATATTATGATTCTAAATAAATATATTATGATGTTGAATTTTAGTTTAAGTAAAAGTCCATAGAATCTAAAATTGTTTTTATCAGATAAATTTATAAATATCTAATATTTTGTGTAAGAAAAATCTTTTCGTACAAAAAAATCTTGAGTTCTACAGACTTTTACTTATAAAAAAATATTTTATTAATCTTGTAAGAACTTTTACAAGAAATAAATTAAAAAATATATTTTTTTAAGAAATATATCTAACTGTTTTTATTGAAACGAATTAAAAAATATAAAATCTTTATAAAGAATCTTTTTGACAATAAATTAATTAGTGTAAATAATTTTATATGTATAAGAAATTTTCGAAAAAAAAAACATTTAAAATATATAAAGTTAAAAAAAATTAATTGAATCTTAATGGGTCAATGATAATTTTTTAATGCCACATGAAAGGTAGAAAACCAATCTGACATTGGTCCAGTTTTAGTAAGCAATATATGATAATTTTTTTAAGACATTTTGTAGTAAAAACAAACAGACTAAACTGATAAAATTTTGGTTTTTATGAAAACAAGAAAATATTATGGCTGTTAATGTCAAAGTCATATTTAATTTGATGTATAATTATTTATTGATTGTTGCCAGCAATTTATGGTTGCATAATTATCATATTTTTTCATAGTCAAAATTTTTGTTACCACAGTATGGTTACAGCCAATCATGTTATAAAATAGAAGGTGTCAATCATAAAATAAAATATGTACTATAATAATGATCGTAGTGACCATGTTGATTGTTAAAAAACCAATAACATGATTGTGACAATCATACCCGATTGCAGCAAGCTCAATATAGTGGCAGTGATCATGTTGCAACCATGTTTTTTCTCTGCGTGTAAACTTAGCGCGCGACCTGTATAATGATCACAGATATTTTTTAAGCATTCTTTTTAGACAAAACGTATTTAAAAGCAACTTAAGAAAAACTGATAAAAATCGGTGAAGTTTCTATTTGACGGTATAGAAACGGACACACCAAAATGGAGTCAAAACGTATTGTTTTCGAAAATTCAATTATACGGTTCAATAATGTTCCGTTTATGAACAATATTTGAGGGATACGCAAAAGTGCAGTAGAAGCCGGATTCATGACTCCGTACGTGTCGGAGGGTTCGTTAAACTGCTTTTTGGGTTATTTATATTTAGATATTATTTTTTGGAGTGGTCTACACATCAATACTATTAAATAAGTACACAACTAGATCAAAATGATTATTTTGAGAACAAGTTTTGCCATTTGCTACTGAGTTGTTCTTAGAATTTATTTTTTTTTTATGTTCAGTGTATTTCTTGTTTCAACAAAATATGTCATATACATTTAAATTTTCAGTATTTTTAATATTGAATATAGTCAAATTATTTCAATGCAGTCACGGTGACCCGAATGTTACCGATATATATCCGGAGCCTCGTATAACTGGTGGTTACATTCCAGAACAACATACGCTTTCAAAATATATTGTGTCTATTAGATCACGTGGCGAGAGTAAACAGTCATTTGGATACACACATTTTTGTGCTGGTTCCATTTTAAGATCAAATGTTATACTAACAGCAGCACATTGTGTATCCAGGTAAGATATTTTATTTTAACGAAAAAAGAATTGCTCATTCATATGGACTTTTACACTGAGCAGAGTGGATTTTGTTTCCTTCTTCTTGGCATAATGTCATCTGTATGCAGTGCGCAACATAATGAATGTGGCTTAAGATTTTTAATGGATTTTCATCATTTACGTATTTGGTTTTTGTAGACTATTCCATTCTGATATAAAAATTGTGGCAAAGACACCAATGCGTTTGAGAAAAACCAAATATACACAAGAATTTAATGTTCTGAAAATTATTACTCACCCTTATTATTCGGAGAGTGAAATTTTAAATGATGTTGCTTTAATAATCTTAGATGGAAATATTGCATTGGATAATCAATTAGCTGCAAATATCTCATTGCCTTTAAGTGATATTAAAGATGGAATAAATTGTACTGCTATTGGTTGGGGTAAAATGTATTTGGTAGTAGTAGTAGTAGTTCATTAGATAAATTTTGCTTGCATTAAAAATAATATCTATATTCCTTACAGAATGGTCCCTCTGCCAATGAGTTGATCTATGTTAACATAACTCTATATTGTGCCAAACACTGTACTCGTATATTTAAAAATCCTTACATGTATGGCAAGAAAGTTTGTGCTGCTGATATTCATGATCATGATAAAGATGCTTGTATTGGTGACTCTGGTGGACCACTTATATGTGATGGTATTTAACAGTTTTTTATATAAGAACGTGATAAATAATAAACCGTATAACTCAAGAGTATGTCTTTAACTTTAAGGTTTTGTTACTGGTATAATTTCCTACGGCTATGGTTGCGCCTCTCATTATGCTGGTGTTTACACAAACGTTTTTAGTTTTAAGGATTGGATTACTAAAAATGGCATAAGAACATTTAATGCTTTGTGGATTTTATGTGGTGTTTGTCAGCTTTTAATATTCACTTTTATATAATTTTAATTAAATAAAAAAATAATGCAGAAAACATATTCATAACTTTAGGAATAAATCCATGGAATTCTGGAGGAGAAAACCACAAAAAATTATTTTTTATTTAGCACCATCAATATTTCTAACTAAAATTCAGTTATAATATTGCTTTTTTTTTAATTTTTCTATGTCACAGTTAGGGTTAAATAGTTTGTGCAAAAGTAATACCAATTCATAAAGATTCCTTTAAGAATTGTGATTATGATGTAAAGGTAGAATTTTTAATGCCACCTATAAAGCTTTTTTAAAACAACTTATTCTATTTCCAATTTTTTGACGGAAATAATTGTATTCTTTCCAATCATCCCACTATTTTTAAAATTTCTCCCGATCAAAAATAAAATTTGGCAAATGTTTCCCCAATTTATTTATTTTGCGTAAAAATAAGCGAAGAAAGCGAAAATAATTTTTTTCAAAATTGGCCTTTTTTTGTGTAATGCATACCAAGAACAAATTCCTTGTGGCACTCGAATTTTTTGCAAATGGAATTTTTGCAGTTGGATGTATTATTATGTAATCAATTCAAGCTGTATAAATTTTCAGTTAATTCCGAATATACGAAAGTTTATCCAACCGAATTTATTTGGTATTTAGTTGATCGGATTGCTTTTAACAATTTCTTTGCACATAAAGAATTCCAGAGTCTCTGAGCAGAGTTTTCGAAGGAAACCCCTGCATGTTCTGATGAATTTTTTCTAAAGAAAATCATACAGATTTTGTGGAAATATTTCTACTGAAAACCCTCAGATTCTGAGCTCCTTCTTTTGTAAAAAGATAATCTAAATCGAATTATAATATCTCATAAAAAATCCTCAGCTTTTGAGGAGCTTCTTTGAGAACTTCTTTCTGCCTTCAGATTCTGACGACTTTCTCTACTAAAAAAACCCTCAGATTTTTAGGTCTTCATTGCAAAATTTCTCCGACTATGAGGACAGATCCTGAGCACATTTATTATAGGAAAGCACAGAGTCTAAGGAACAGAAAAACCAATATCTTCTAAGGAAGTTTGCCCTTGAAACCAAACCTTAAATCCTAGAGAAACCCTCAGCTTCTGAGGACCATATCCTAGAAAGATTCCTGAGATTTCGGTGACTTCTTAGTTTTGAAAAACTTTCAAAAAATTTTTTTTCTTTTCCTAAAAAAACCTTATCCACAGATTCCAAGAATTTTTTCGTTAAAAGCCCCATTTTCTGAGTGTTTGTATAGGAAAACACTAAGATCCTGAGGACTACAAATCTCCAGATTCGGAGGAGTTTTTAGTTAAAATCTCCTAGATGTTGAAGACTTTTTTCCTTCGAAAAACTCTTAGAATCGTAAGACTTATTCTTATTCTTATCCTTTATCTTATCTTTTTCTTTCTTTTTCGAATAGAAAAACACAGATTTCCAAGATTTTGCTATAGAAAATACCATAATATTACATGCAAATTTTATTAAACGAAAATTATCAGAGTTTAAGGAGGTTTTCTTTTGCCACTTAGAGTTTTCTTTTACAAAAAATTCTTAAACTTTTAAATATTTTTATAGAAAAAGTTCCTCAGTATCTGAAAGTTTTCCATTGGAAAATGTCTGAGAATTTATATGCAAGAATAAAAAATGCTTAAAATGTGTAATTTTTTCAAAATAGAATTTTTCAGAAGATTGTCCCTTTTAATTGATACTCGTATGTACAGTGACCTACAGCTTATTTCGTATGAGGAACATTTTTGAAAAACTTCTATATTTTATTTTGAACTCTACAAATAAATGATGCAGTTTTGTAGATAATTTAGCCTTCAATATAAAACACCAAAAAAATGTACACAATATCAACATTCGACAATTTATTGATTGCACTGAATTGCATAAAGTCAACCAACTTTTTAGTGTATTGTGGCAATATTTTAGTCCACTCATCCTTTGGAGGCACTTTTAACTTCAAAAGTCGTACACTCGTTTTTGCCGACATCAAAATTTTATTATTTTTTTAAATTCTTTTTGCTTCTTTATTAAATTTTATTGAAATGTAATTATTGTATATTTTCTTGCTTCACTTATCAATTATATTCAAAGTTAACAGCTTAATGAATAAGAAACGCCCTCTAGCGGGTACTAATATAAATATAATTTTCAAGTACCACTAAAAGCAACAGTGTATAGTAGTAGACTACTTAAGATAACTTCATTGTATGGACGACAACGATGTAGTATGTTTTGGTCGTATATACGATCATTTGATTTGGAAAAGGCAGTCAGTCGACAGACACCGTTGAGGTAAGACATAATTGGTGGTTTAACTGTCTTCATTGCCTTTCATCCATTTTGTTTGATGGTGGTTTTACTGCCTTCATTAGGACTGGTATAATTGTTAGATGTTGTGGTATTACTGCTCCGTCTCATAATACTCACTTCTAAGGAGAGGGTAGAGTGTCGAAACCGTGGGTGGATGGTTTTACTGTCACCCTAAGTTAAGAGTATTTGTTGGGGACAATTGGTTCATCGTGATTTTATTGCGGTCTCTCTCTGCCGTTCAAACCATCGACACTATAGCTATACCTAGTACTGTGAACAGATGGAGAATATTATACCACATTCGTAGTTCGTCGTGTTTTTTTTGGAGTTTCTTCTCCTGGATTACCCTTGGTGGCTGCTGTCGCCAACTCGTTGGCAATTGTCGTGAATACGTGTCGAAGTCGTCAAAATAAAGAAATTATAAAAAAAATTATAACGTTTTTTTATAAAAAAAAAAAAAACATTTGTTATCTCTCTTGGAAAAAATAAATAATTGAAACGAAGCCTGGACGACCGTGAGTCCTACCCTAGCGAAAGGGTGGAAAACACGTCGTTACACACTTTCAGACTTTCGAAATTAGAAATATCGTTTTGAGAAATTCCCAGTTTTAGAATGTGCACAATTTTGCAATCAAATTTTAATCTGGGGATTGTAGGGCCTTTGGATGATGAGTGGGTAATTTAAAATTGAGTTTTAAACATATTATTTTCATTATGATTTCATATCAAAATTTAAAGTTCTTTAAAAGGGTAATAATCCAACAAATCAGAAAAACTGAGTACACAGTTTTGTTATGTATCATCCCCAGTTTGATCTGAATCTAAATTTATCCTTGTACATCTCCAATATTATCTTTCAAAAGACAAAAGATCAGAAAATAAGAAGAAAACTGAGTATATATCAACGTTTTTTGGTATCAAAAATTTATAATTTTTGTTTCACTGTGTAACTGGTAAATTGGGAAAATCTATCTATATCTTTTTCCCATTATTTATAATTTATTTTAACAACTAATAATATCCTGACAATATTGTAATTTGGATACTTGGGTTCTTTAACGTTAACGACTTGTTGGAAATTTATTTCAAATTTAGTTTGAGGCAGATATCAACAATAAATTTACAAAATATAAGACCTTCAATGCTTTTACAGAACTACTATGGCCCTTGGCAATCCAATCGATATAATTGAAAACATTTGTATAAATTCCAGCGGTACCATAAGCACAACCATAACCATATGAGACAATGCCAGTGAGAACTCCTAAAAAAATAATAAAAACAAAACGAAATTTATGTAAAAAATTTTTATAAATACCATTGCATATTAGTGGTCCTCCAGAATCACCAACACAAACATCTTTTTGAATATCTTGTTCATTAAGTGCACACAATTTCTTGCCACTAATATATGGATATCTTCTTCTACAATATTTTCTACTATATAAAGTTAAATTAACATACAATATTTCATTGGCTAAAGGACCAAACTGTTAAAATATAAATTTTTGTATATGAAAAATTAAAAAATATCTTTCACATTCTTACCATATACAATTTACCCCAACCTACAACGGTGCATATAAGGCCCTCCTTTATATTTACTTTCGGCAGTAATATATTAGCAGCTAATTGATTATCCAAATCAATATTATTTTCCAAGATTAATAACGCAATATCATTAAATAATGTTCTCTCATTATAGCTCGAGTGAACTATCACTTCCTTAACATTAATTTCTTGAGTAAAATTGTTTTTCAACAAACGAATTGGTGTCTTAGCTACTACTTTTAAATTTGATGGTTTTTCTTGTTTGTTATTTCTTAAGAAAATATTATTTTAAAATAATCAATGCAAATTAATGCGAAATAACTTACCGAAATAAACAATGTGCGGCTGTTAATATTATATCTGCTTGTAATATAGAACCAGCACAAAAATGTGTGTAACCAAAATATTCTTTAGATTCTTGTTGTCTTCCAATTGATACCACATATTTAGCTAAGGTATGTGGGTCTGGACGATAACCACCAGCAATGCGAAATTTTATATGGAATTCTTCATTTAAAATTGTGTTGTTATTGTTTGTATAAATTAAACTTTTTAATGTCAAAATAAAAAATATTATGGAAACTTTGAATTTTAATGACATTATTACTACTATAAGGAATGAGAAATTAAAAAAAAATGTAATAAAGGAAAATTTTAAAGAAATATAAATATATTTGTTACAACCTAGCAAACAATCCCAACAAACAATATTTTTCGTTTACGTACCGTTTTCGGTCCGTTATAAACCGAATCCAACTGCGTTAACGTACCATTTTCAAGATCCGTATACTGATCAGAAAACGTATTTTAAGGAACATCGAAACTGATTAGAATCCGTTGAAATACCGTAACTGACCGTTTACGGACCGATACATCGGATGAAAAACGAAGTTGTCAATGACATACTGTTTAAGGATCCGCATTCGGTCCGTATAAATGTCCGTGTAAATGCATTCGGTCCGTGTAAATGTCAATTAATTTAAATAAAATAACAAAACTTTTACAAGCTAAATACCACACAACATTACAAACAAATGCCATATATCTCTCCAGCACAAATAGCATCCATCAATGACAGCGGTTGTGACCCATTAAAAATCATGAAAAATAAAAACAAAAATTTAATTTAGGTTTGAATGGTGGTATTTTTTTCACAAAATCAGTTATTACCTGTCAGGAAATATTTGTATTTACAAATCTGCTGTTTTAATTTTCATGAATATTTACCTTTGGTTTTGATAACTCAACAAATCCAAAAGCAACGGAATAAAACCTGATGAAAAACGTTGGTCCGTATTTGACGGTACAGAAGCGGATACACTAACACGGAGTCAAAACGTATTTTTTCGAAAATTTACACGTTCCGTTGCTGTTCCGTTTTCGTACAAGCTTTGACAGATACGTGTTTTCCGACCGTAAACGTACAGTAGAAGCCGGACTCATGAATCCGTACGTTTCGGAGAATCCGTCCGTTTCTCCTTCATTTTATGATAAATTATTAAAAAAAAAAGAGTTACCGTAAGCCATCTTTTGAGAATTTAAATTCCTGTTTAAAGGACAAGTGACGCCATCGTGAAAAATTAATTAATCTTTTTTAGTACACACATGTAAAAATTTTGTCGATTTCCAACTGAAATTCGGTTACTACTACTGAAATCGGTTGGCACAACTGAATATTGGTTTCCACCACAAAAATTCGATTAATACAACTGAATTTTGGTGACTTCACCCAAAATATTTAGCAATCATATTTAATTTTGGTTGTGCTAACCGAATTTATTGGTTGTGTCAACCAAAAACTACTTTTCAATTCGGTTGGCATTTTATGTTTCTCTGAGTACAAAAACATTATCGCGATACCCTCCTTCAGTGTTTCCATAGACCTTAACCCTATCGAAGTAAAACAATATAAAAGGCTTATGAACTAAAAAGATTCACCACCTATCATCATCATATCATAACCCAAATAGGAGGAAGAATTTCTCATTATAAAAATCCAAAGACATGCTTACAATAGTCTTAAGCTGAAATTTGTAAGTTTAAAAAAAACAACAGAAAAGGTTAATATTGTCTTAAACCAGCATAAGAAGGTTAAATAAAATATTTATAGCATGTAGATACTGTTCATTTTACTGTTCATATTGTATCACAAAATTAATTTTTACCATAAATATTTAACTTTTAACACCAGTTAGTCTCTATCACTATTGCCAATACACATTTAAAACTGATAAAATCTGCAAAAAAAAAAAAATGTAACTAAAAGAAAAAAACGAAATCATCACAAAATCTCTATCATAAAATTTCAATAGCTATCTACTGCATATTTGCCTACAATGCACCATAAAAGTGTAGTGATATCAAATCCTATTTTGTTAAACCTTTACAATTCCTACCTGTTCAACAGCTGCCTTTATTTCTAATACTTTAGTAACACTGCCAATACTAAATGTTTTTTCAACCATGTTCAATCACTATTTGGCAATAAAGATTCGAAATTCAATTGTTTTTGCATTTTTTCCTATTTTTTTTTTGTTGAGTTGCACATTGATTCCACTTTAGAGTCAATGATGTGTTGTTGGATTAGTGTATTTAATAGTTTATTTTTAGAAATGTCAATAATAAAAAATAGAACGAATAATAGGTAATCATGACAGGCTATTTGTTAACCTACATCATTTTTAATTTGGAGTGGTCCGAATTGCTTTTAAATTAAAAATACCCATATTGAGGTAAATAATTTAAGACACAATTTATTTGATAAAGTACATATGGCTTATTTGCGAGAAAACCGGCATAACTCGAAAAAAGCGATTTCGATATAATTGCATTTAAAGTTTTCAATTTAGCCTAACTGCTGAGAAAAATAAAATAATAACACTGTCCAACAGCATTTTTGGAACAGAATAGCGACCCTATAATTCTGAAAGGGTATGTTGAGTAGATCATTTTTGTAGAACAAACTTATGGTCCAGCACGTCTGAGTATTTTTTTACAGTGGGTCAAAGTTTTCATTTTTCGGTCGAAGGGAGCATTATACTATAAGAAAAAAATGCTGTAAGTTAATGTCTGAGAGAATTCTTATGGTCAGAGTTGTATTGTGGAATTGTATGAGGATTATTTTTGTGGAAGATCTTAACTCTCTAACTGGTCTCTTTATGGGTCAATTTGACCCTTTTTTCGAGAAAATCAAAAAATATCCTTTAAAAAAGGACATTTAAGGATTAAAATATTCTACGAAAATGTTTGCCGGAAAATTTCAGTGGGGGTCACCAAAGACACCATTGTTGTAAATAAAGCTCTTTACGATTAATTGGCAAAATTACACGCCAACTTCTATAAAGAAATTATAATTTGTTTTAATAGTAGTTTATTATAGTATGTACATATTTATTTTTTTGCTTCAAATTTTCGAGTAAAAGGGAATTGGAAAATAGCAGTGGTATGACAATGGATTAAAGATTAAACTTAATATGCTTTCCTTTATTTAGCTTGACGTGAATATTCCGATGGGTCAAGGTTTCTGTACAAGCCCCATACGTATTCAGCAAGCATTACACTTTAGAATTTCCCTTTGAATCTTTCTTCCAATACCTTTATATCCTGATGAAACCTTTCACCGTGTTCATCTGAAACCGCTCCAAGGTTTTCTTTAAAAAAATTGAGATGAGAGTGCAGAAAATGCAGCTTTAGTGACATCTTAACGCCAATATTGTTAAAACCGATTAGTATGCTTTCAATATTTTCTGCATAGTTTTGTGCTTTTGAGTTTCCAAGGAATTCTGATATAACCAGCTGCATAAAGTCAAATGCTGTCTTTTGCATATCCGACAGATGACCATAAAATTCTTCATCTTGTAATAATTTTCTTATATCGGGTCCAACCAGCTTTCCTAGAAAAGGTAATTTACATTAAATGAAATAAATTATTTCTTAAAACCGTATTTTACCTTCTTTTAATTTTGCTGCAGATAATCTGGGGAAAATTGTTTGAATGCGTTTGAAAGCATTTCCTTGTGTATTTAAGCTTTTAATAAAATTGTTCACCACACCCAACTTAATATGCAGCGGTGGAAGTATGACCTTATCTTTTGGGACAAGGGATTCATGGATTACATTTAAGTCACCAATAATATTTTCTTTACGTTCTTCGAAATATTTAATATTCAATTTTATTTAAGAGCTTTATTTACAACATTGGTGTCTTTGGTGACCCCCACTGAAATTTTCCAGCAAACATTTTCGTAGAATATTTTAATCCTTAAATGTCCTTTTTTAAAGGATATTTTTTGATTTTCTCGAAAAAAGGGTCAAATTGACCCATAAAGAGACCAGTTAGAGAGTTAAGATCTTCCACAAAAATAATCCTCATACAATTCCACAATACAACTCTGACCATAAGAATTCTCTCAGACATTAACTTACAGCATTTTTTTCTTATAGTATAATGCTCCCTTCGACCGAAAAATGAAAACTTTGACCCACTGTAAAAAAATACTCAGACGTGCTGGACCATAAGTTTGTTCTACAAAAATTATCTACTCAACATATCCTTTCAGAATTGTGGGGTCGCTATTCTGTTCCATTCAAAAAGTCTTAATTTGTTGGACAGTGTAATTTTGGTCGGCATTTAGTGAGGGTAAGAGATATAAATACAATTTTTTGATATATTTTAGATTATGATGTGACCCTAATTTCTGTATCATTAACTCAAAAACCGTGTTTTTTCAGTTATGTCGTCTTCTCCCATATGAAGGTTAATTCTTATCAAACTTTTATAATTTTATCCAAACTTATTTTGTTAGGATACTGCCACACTAAAGTTCATATATACCACACTATACACGTACAACCTATGGAGTGTACAACATAAGGTGGTTTAAGAATGTGCGGGAAATGTGCCAAAAAGTGTTTGCCTTTTGTTGTTATAGTTCGATATAAATATCAAAATGAAAAATGCTAAGGAATGAGATCGAAAAAATGTTTTATAAACACAAATAAATTAATTTTTTAATCAAATTTTCTTTAAGAAAATGGTCAAATTATATGTAAAAATTAGTTAACCTTTAAATTCAAGCTTTCACTCACAAAAAAAAGTCTGTAATGGCAACTAAAAATTTTGCTGTTGTAACGAAAAATGTTTCTAACTTGAACCCAGCGGTATTTTTAGCTAATCTTAGCAACTCATGTCTGCTGACGTGTAAGAGAAAATTAGACAAAATTAGTAGCTTTAAGTAAACTTTTTCTAAAGTGAAATTTAAAATCGGTTTGCTAAAATCACCAAAAATATTTACTAAATATAATTTATATTAGTACAACCACTGATTTGTTAAGATAAGTACGCGCTACTAAATTTTAATAAATTGCTGAAAACTCAATGAATTGTAATATATAGAAAAATTTTAATTTTTAAAAAAATATTATTGAAATGCCCAAGTTAACTCAATTATTTTTTTTTTCAAAAAATATTTTAGACAAAATAAAAAAAAATCAAAGCTTAAAAAATTAGTAAAAAGATAAAGAAATGTATCATTTTGTTTTCATTTGCTTATCTCTGTTTTGAAAAATGTTTTTAGTAAATTTTAATTGTTTTAAGAGTTGATTTTTAGAACTAAAAATAATTTTTTGTGCTATTTTAAGTGGATGTCCTATATTTGGACATAAGTCAGTTGTTATAAGTACACTCAGAACATTATGTAGTTAACTGTTTGTAGTTTAATAAAAAAGTTTTCCATTCCATTTAAAAATAAAGGAACATACAATTATTTTTGAAAGAAATATCTATATTAACTTTTTTATACATTTATTCGAAATAATTTACTATCATTTACCATTTTTTTTCAGTTCATTTATTTTTTTCATTTGTTTGAAATTTAATAAAAATTTACCCACAAAACGGAAACTTGTGGTTTATTTGTGTCCGTAAAAGTTATTACAAATTTAAATTTTGATTGCTGTCTGTTTAAAAAAAAATATTTAAAAAATTTTAATTTGTTTTTTTATTTAAATTGGTTGTATATATACAAAAATTTTCAATACAAATTACTAGAACTGCATAAGCACACAGCTTATGCATACATACATTTTGTATTGTACGAGTACACTATAAAAAAATTACAAAAACGGAAATAATTTTAAATAAATGGAAAAACATTTATTTTTTAAGGATTGGTAGGTAAAATTTTGACATTTATTCTAACTGATTATATCATTTGTTTCTTACGGATGTCTTGATTAATCAACATTTAAAAATAAATAACAAATGGCATTTAATTTAGATGAAAATTAAGTAGACCGGTTTTTAAATGATATACCATTTCTTTTAAATGATATTTTCAGTTATTTTAACTTACAAAATTTTTAAGTGTATCTTCACTTCCGAGACCTTTTTTAACCTATTGTATTTTAAGGTAATGCAATATTGCATTTTAAGGTAATTTAAGTGTGTATCCATAAGTTTTAATTACTAAAAATAACATTTCTTTTAATATTAACTTTTTTAAAATTAGTCAATTGTTTTGCTAATTTTAGCAAATCGGTTTTCAAAAATTTGACAATGATTTCTGAACTTGGCAACAAAAATTTGTAAATATTCTGTAAAAATTCTATAATTTATAAAATGTAAATAGCAAAAAAAGTAACTAAATAATATTTTTTTACTAAAAATTAGTACAAAAATAGTAAAGTAGGATTAAAAACCATTTACAAATTTTTCTACTAACATTTTTCTGAGTGTTTTGTTTAATTTTTCTGCATTATAAACAATTAAGTGGAATTTTTTCTGAAAGAGATTGAAGATTTTTGTGAAAAATATTACTGACTTTTTCCCTCACAAACTAAAACCCGATTACGCTAATATTTTCTACAAATAATTTTACTAATTGGAGACAGATTAATTAGAATCGGAAGCTGCCACGCCATGTGAACCAGCGCACTTAGACTCTGAGCCGCGGACACAAGGACACAAAGTGTACGATGCTTTTCTCTTCCTCCCCATCCACGCAGCTCCTGCAGAAGTCGTGTGAAGCGGTGTCTGTACGTGGCCCATTATTTCCACCACCATAACTGAAATATATCTCCGTGATTGCGACAGAAGCTCCCACGTCTTGAAATTTCACAAGTTACTCCGTTAGCCCACGTGAGCTTAACCGCCAACTCGGAGTAGAGCCGGCTTACCCAACTTTCAAATTTCCAGGAGAATAGAATTACTTTTGAATTTCACAAAAATAGATCAGCAGGTTGACAGCCTCGAAAGCTTAACAGCTCAATAGTTCCCTGGTAAGTCTTTGTGCCCAAGAATACATTTGATTAAAATATCAGATTACTTAGATATTTCCTTTAAAGATGTGAGGCAGTTATAGGACGTCACCACAGTCAGAAACATTGATCCCAAGGACATGACGGCGGCCTGACTATCAGTAGATGACTAGGGTAGATATTTGCGCATCACCTTAGACTGAAACACACTGCAATGATGTGAAAAACTCCGAGCCAGCTCCAAACCAAGCTTCTCCGAATGGATCACAAAGTCAACATGATTGTCCCGTGAGGCTCGAGTAAGTCATTCTCTATATCCTCTGTAAAAACCTACGATATATCAATTTATCTAGTGCCGGATCCCATAAAATCTAATTGAACAAAATACTGCCGATTCTGAGACTCAGCGAGCCTCTATGTCTCTCCTACATAAGTATAGAGCAAGCGCTGCCTATTTTATCTTTCATGAACGTTATGCTTGAACAGTTTCCTGTTCAATATTACAGCAAGAAATTTTGCTCTGTCAGAAAGTTAGATTTCCACACAGTTCAGAGGTATACTCACAAAAGTGGAAAAGATTACAAGCTTCGTTCTGTTAGAATTGATCTCAAGTACACAGACACTTGCCCAGGTAGCCAACTCCCTCAAAGGCACCTGCATAATATCCATCATGATGAAAGAACACTTCCACTTCCCCATTATAGCCAAGTCATTAGCGTAGGCCACCAAGCTGACACCTCCTGAGGCATACATTACAGAGAAAGATCTCTTGAGCTTCCTTACAGTAAGTGTATTGTCGTGCAGACAGCAGTGTTTTCAAAAGAAACGATGATAGAATACTGTGTCTGAAATCCTGAGGCATCTTTTGTTATATCTTTACGTTCCATCGGCTCAGTGCTTTCAGACATGTGAATATCAAGTAAAAGGCTAAGTGACCCCAAACTGGATGTTTCCCACATCTCGTTGGAATACTTAAAATAGCCCAGAGTTCCCGAGAAGGTCGCAGGAATCTTGTGCAGCCTCAGAGAGGTTTCCTATGTCGTCACAGAAAACTTTCATTTAATTCCCATTATTTCCTTCTAATACAGTTTCAGTTGCAATCTGTTAGCAGTCCAATCCCCACCCGCCCACTTACCTTTGGTATTGTTAAAGGGCTTCCAGCGGGACTTTTTGCTCCATTGAATCTTTTTTATTCACCAGGGGGTATCTTCTTCCCCCTAAGACAAGATGCATCAAGAGATGATTTGAACACCTCGGTGATAATATGATGGGATGAAGGAACTGAGTTAAGTACGTAACTAAACGTTCTCCTTTATTGAACTCACTCTGTGTTCTTATAATTTCAAGATAGTCATTCTGTCGGCTATTTTTATACATTAAAAATTCCATATATCTTATCTGAGAGAATCGGTGTGATTCACTGTAACGTACACTTCCAATTTGTTTATTATTTTAATTTTGCAATTTAGCTTTTGAAATTAGTTAATCAATTTTTTTATTTTAGTTTTTAGTTGAATTTTGATTTTTTTAAATAAATTATATATTTTCTAAATAAAAGTTTTTACATAAAATATCTATCCACTAAGTTCACTAATTCTCCAGTCTTTTCTCTTTCTTGAAGGAGTCTCCAATGCCCAGTTTACGTCCAGGATCTTCTATACATATATTCGTATAAATGTAGGTTCATTACCACTGCTACATATGAAAAGGTTAGCAGGTAGTAAGTACCAATTCCAAAAGCGACTCACATTTTTCATTCGTGTCACAATAATAACATAATGTCCAGCAAGATCAACCTTCCGATGGTAGAGGGTCCGCACTTAAAAAAGTTTGTAAGTTAAAATAACTGAAAATATCATTTAAAAGAAATGAAATTTCATTTAAAAACCGGTCTACTTAATTTTCATTTAAATTAAATGCCATTTGTTATTTATTTTTAAATGTTGATTAATCAACTGACACATCCGTAAGAAACAACTGATATAATCAGTTAAAATAAATGTCAAAATCCTTAAAAAATTAATGTTTTTTTCATTTATTTGAAATTTTTTGTTTTTTTTTTTTTTAATATACTCGTACAATACAAAATGTATGTATGCATATGAAGCTATAAACACTTTTTGTGTGAATGTATTTGTATATGTATGTGTGTTTTTGAAGTTCTTGTAAATTGTATTGAAAAATTTTGTATATATACAACCAATTTAAATAAAAAAACAAATTGAAATTTTTTGAATATTTTTTTTGGAAACAGACAGCAAACAAAATTTGAATTTGTAATAACTGTTACGGACACAAATAAACCACAAGTTTCTGTTTTGTGGGTAAATTTTCATTAAATTTCAAACAAATGAAAAAAATAAATGAAACTGAAAAAAATCGGTAAATGATAGTAAATTATTTCTAATAAATGTATAAAAAATTTAATATAGATGTTTATTTGAAAAATAAATGTAACTTTCCTTTATTTTTAAATGGAACGGAAAACTTTTTTATTAAACTACAAACAGTTACCTACATAATATTCTGAGTGCGTGTAATCATGGGCTAAGTATTTGGATATGTGCCAGTATACGTCCCTACTAAGGTCCAAATTTGCCACAGTTAGATCGTTACATCTAAAATTATAAAGTAAAAATATATTAATGCTATTCTGTGCCATTTTTCAATAAGCGTTAAATCAAGAAATCACCATAGACTAATAATTGTTGGATGAAGACTAAATTCGCGTTGTCCCACAGGCGCAACAATAATGTAGCTGTGATTGCTATAGAGTAATGGAGGTGCAGGATAACTTGATCAAGACAATATTTAGCTTTCGTATATAAAAAAAGATTATTAATGGATAGATGTGCTAGCATTTTTTTTATCGCACTCCTTATTTTATTTTTTGTTAATTTGATTGTTACAACAACCAGAAGAAAAACAAATGACTGACTGAATGAATCAATAACAACGTTTTCATAGTGTTTGATATTTGTATTGGACTGAATATAGTTTTAAAAAAAATTTAATTAAACAAATTAAAAATGATAGATTTCTACAAATATTGTAAAGCGAAACTGTTTATTACCAATACTTTGAAAATGCAGGTCCCCCGTTTGGAAGTAAATATCCTCTCTAGAGCAATACAAAATCATCACTTCTGGAAAAAAAAATTGACGATATTGCTACATTCTCATAAATTGCTAATTAATCATCTGCATAATACAAAATTAATGATTTTTTTTTTCTTATTTAATTCAAATCCAAAGGAAAACATTTGCATACATTAATTATAATTTTTCCATCCCGGTTTTCCAAAGTTATTCTTTATTTTTCTGAGAATTTTTTTTTATTTGTTATTAGTAAAAATATTGTTTTTTATTTTTCTGAGAATTTTTTTTATTTGTTATTAGTAAAAATATTGTTTTTATGTTTTCCAAAATGATAAAATATTTCACGGAAATGTATTGCTTTTCACTCTAGAGCGATATAATCAAGCATTATCTTATAATGATAACTCACTACTTTGTGCATTATTTTAAAACATAAAATAACCTACCGATGATTAATCTAAATTTTTGAGTAATTCCTGTGTCAAGAACTTTGGTTTGTATGACATAAATTGTTCAATTTGTTGGGAAAAAAGCCTTTTTTGAAATTTGTGGCCAAAAATTAGAAATTTAATTAAAAACAGTTTTTATTAAAAAATAATTATTTATATCGCATTTGGAATTTCTTGGGAAATGACACAACTATTATTCTGATTAGTGGTTTTGCCTTGGCTATATATTACTATATATGATCAGATATGGTACCAGATCTAATTAGTATCAATCAGATCAAAATTGATATAGGAAAATCTGATAAGGTCTAATCTTTGTTCACAGGTCATCCAATTCTTCCTTGAGATTGCCAATTTTTCAGAGCTTCTATTTTGGATAGCCTACCATTTGGTTTAGAGTTTCATTTTCAGTCGTTCGTTTTCTAGTGTCTTACTTTCAATCGTTTCCCGTTCTATTCTATTGCACTTATTGCGCGATCCATTTATTTACATTCTCCTAGTCGAATGTTTTAATTTCACTTGTTCCCTGCTTTTTATTATTTCGATATCAATTTCACTCGCACCCCGTTTCATAACATTTGGTTTCCCAATATTAGTGTTTCAGTTTCACTTGTTCTTCAAATTTCAGATTTTTAGTTAAAACATGGCAAATTAGGGATTAACGCTTCCTCTTAAAAGCCCTAAATTGCCATGCCCCTGGTGAAAATTCTGAAGTGTGTCTTATCCATTGGAAACCAATATTTCATATATTATGTTTCAAGACAAAACGAAGAGACTTTTCTTCAATGTAAATTTCATTTTGACCTAGTCCTGGCGAAATTTCAAAATAGCCATTATCAGTGATTATTACAAGGGAATATATATTTAAAATTATACGTCTCATGCCAAATTGGTTTCCGCAACGGAGGTTTTTCCCTTTGAACCGCTAATTTTAACACGTTAGTGGTAAAAATTCCAAAGAAGTTAAGTATCAGTTAATTATTCCCAACCTCAGGGAACACATAATTTAAATTGCAGGTTTATAGCCAAGAGGGGCGATTTTTACCTCTTAAAATAAAATTTCAAAATGTACCTTATCAGTGAGTTGCCCGTACTCCTTTAAATATATATGTTTTACATTTTGGGTCTCTAGACAAATCGGTTTGGGTACGTCCACACACATATTTTTAATTTTAGGTTGTTAGTCAAAGGGCTTCGGGCAGGCCGAAAAAAGGTCTACTTTTATCCTTTTAGACTCTCCCCGTAGTTATTTTCAAAAATTCTGTCTCAGTGGACGTTTATTCCTACACATTATTTCCTTATATATTTATATTCAGAAGATATGAATAAAACCAACATGGCGGCGTATGATTAATTTTTACGCATTTCTTATAAAGTATACGCAGTGGGTTCTTCTTCGTATGATTCAAAATTGGCCACTTTTATTAGCTTTGGATCAAATATGTCACACATAAAAATTAATATTGATTTATCTTGAAATAAAAAAAAAAAATTATATCTTATTAGATTTTTTATCCCATCTCTATATAAAGGGTGGTACAAATACAAGTATATATTTAAAAATTAAATAAAATCAATTAAAGTTAATTTCTTTTGGTATATTATGTCTTTATTATGGAACACTATTTCATTCCTGTGGCTGTTGCGGCTAGCTTTGCAGTAGCCCATCCTGTGAGTCCAATTTTGCAAGACTCTGTTGACAGTTTCTGGTTCTATCTTACTAATGGCTCCACACCTTAAGGGTGTGGATCGTTTCTGTATTATTCACATAGCATCGGTCATTAACGGCACCCCACAAATAATGTCTTAAGGGGTCTAATCGTGGGTAATTGACAACGGCAAGACGGCTGATAACACGATTATCGAACTCTGAGCTCATTGTCTTATCCACATTGACGTGAAAATTTTCCGATCCGTAGATGCTACAATTTTGTTTGTTGACATAGTCGCCGAGATGAAAGTGCGCCTCGTCGGAAAAGATAATTTTGCGACCAAATTCGAGGTTCCGATTGGAGCTTCTGTAAGGCCCAAACTTAGAAGACTTACGCACTATTCTTATCATGCTGGTGCGTGAAACGCCAAATTGTTGAGATAGATGGCGAGTCGATGTTCCTGGATTGAGTTTCACACTTGCGGCCACAGCAGCTACATCCTCATTAGAACGACAACAGGAACCATGAGTGTCGGCCACAAGCAAGCCAGTCTTACGAACTTTTTGCACAAACAAGTGTGCAGCTCCTGTGTTGGGTGCTTCACTTCGGACAAAACTTTTTTCAACAAACGCAGTTTGGTATTAAGTTTGGAATATTTCCCACACTCAAAAAAAAAGACATGAACTAAAATGTAATCAAAAATGTCCCTCAAGATAGTTTATAAATTGTCCTCAATTTATGTAAAATTTTATAAAAACCTAGAAAAATTTTCTTAAAAAGAATAAAAATTCCTAAGTTTGAGGAAAAACAAAATAGTTTATATAATCAGAAATAGTTCATATTATTCCTAAGTAATATTTCTTGATTTTAGGAAAAAAACAAGTCAATTAAATAAAAATTAATTAATTTTAAGAAAAAACCTCTTAGTTTTAAGAAAATTGCATACTCAAATGTAATACAAAAAAATTAGAACATAATTTACTCCTATTTAGTTCAAAAAATGTGTCTAACTTAAATCTAGAAAGTACTCGAACTTAATGTGTGTTAATTTTTTGTTCGCGAGTAGTAAAATTTACTAATTTCACAAAGCCATTTCTAAATTCAGTATACCACTTTCTAATTTTGAAGAATTGTTTTCTAAAAATTAGTTCAGACAATTAAAAACAAAAGGTAATAAATTTTTTCCTATGTAATAATAAAAATTTACTTGATTTTAGAAACTGATGAGCTATTTCTAATGAAAATTTTTATAAAAAAATCCTTTTTTTTCAAGTAAAAGTTTTCTAATTTTTAAAAAATAATAAAATTTGGTATAGGATTTTTTTTTTCTGTTGGAAAACGTAAAAATTATTTTTAATATTCTATTCCAAAAAACAATCAATTAAAAACAAACCAGTTAGTTTTCCTTATTTTCAAAAAAAAAAATATTATTAAATAAAGGAAATTCAAGTAACCATTTAAAAAAACTATCCTGCATGATTGTAATTTTTGGTTCATGATCGTGCCTGAGCGTGAGTCAAAAATCTCTCACGTGCCCATCTCTAATCTTAAGAGTCTAAAATATTGAACTTAAAGTAGCTTTAAATATATTTTAAAATTTTGTTAGAAAAGGGTAAAAAATTTTGAATTTGAGCTTCTAAAGGGTGTCCCAAAAAGAACGCAATTTTTTAATTTTAAATAAAACACAGATATTTAAAAAAAATCGTGAAACTTTATTATATCGTAAAGTAGACAGAATGAGGTTATGTATGGAACAATATATCGTACAGATGGCCGCCGCGGCTTTGCTGGCATGCACGCGATCTTTTAATGAAATTTTCAATGACCGTTTTGCATGAATGCTGCGGTATTTCATTAATGCAGCGTCCAATTTCCTCTTTTAAGGCTTGAGTCGTCGTCGGCTTATTCGCGTAAACCATAGACTTCAAAAAACCCCAAAGAAAAAATCTAATGGTGTTAAATCGCACGATCTAGGCGGCCAATTCTGATCTCCAAAACGCGAAATAACACGACCGGGAAATGACTGATGCAGCAATTGAATTGTTTCTCTGGCTGTATGACATGTGGCGCCGTCTTGTTGGAACCACATGCCCTCCACATTCATTTCTTCAATTCTAGGCAAGAAAAAACTGGTTATCATTTCACGATACCGAACACCATTGACTGTTTGCGCTTGACCTGCCTCATTTTCATAAAAAAAAGGTCCAATGATTCCTCCAGCCCAAAAACCACACCACACAGTGACACGTTGAGGATGAATTTGCTTCTCGTGAATCACTCGAGGATTTTCCTCACCCCAAATGCGACAATTCTGCCTATTGACGAAGCCATCAAGATGAAAATGGGCCTCGTCACTGAAGATGATTTTATCGGCAAAATCAGCATTTTCATGTTGTCTCTCCAATACCCAATTAACGAACTCCCTTCGCTGTCCATGGTTAGCTGGCTTCAGTTCCTGAGTCAATTGAACTTTGTATGCATGAAGATGCAAATCTTTCGTCAAAATTCACTGCAAAGTGGATTTGGAGACACCAATTTGCTGAGCTCGGTGTCGAATTGAGGTGGATGGAGTTTGAGCGACATCATCACGTACAGCTGCGACATTTTCGGTCGATCGACCTGGTCGATGGCGCGTTGTTGTCTTTACATCACTAACAGACCCAGTTTCGGCAAATTTATCCATTAATCTCTTTACAGTTGACTCTTTTGGAGCATTATTGTGACCCCAAATTGATCGCAATTTGCGAACTGTAGCCGCAAAACTTTCACCATTTTGGTAAAACAATTTCACAATGAGAATGCGTTGTTCATTCGTGTAGCGCTCCATTTTTACTAACCTCGTACCTTCTACTAGCAAACAATAACAATTGTTCAAATGTCAAACAATGACACTTCGAATGTTGCCAGATTTAAAAATTGCGTTCTTCTTGGGACACCCTTTATGTAATAAATTTGTTTGTTGACTAGAATACAAAATATCGCAGTCACATTTTATACATTACGGCATAATGGCTTTCCTAAACTCAGAATATTATGTAGTTAACTGTTTGTAGTTTAATAAAAAAGTTTTCCGTTCCATTTAAAAATAAAGGAAGATACATTTATTTTTCAAAGAAACATCTATTTAAACTTTTTTATACATTTATTCGAAATAACTTACTATCATTACCGATTTTTTTCAGTTTCATTTATTTTTTTCATTTGTTTGAAATTTAATAAAAATTTACCCACAAAACGGAAACTTGTGGTTTATTTGTGTCCGTTACAGTTATTACAAATTTAAATTTTGTTTGCTGTCTGTTTCAAAAAAATATTCAAAAAATTTCAATTTGTTTTTTTTTATTTAAATTGGTTGTATATATACAAAATTTTTCAATACAATTTACAAGAACTTCATAAACACACATACATATACAAATACATTCACACAAAAAGTGTTCATAGCTTCATATGCATACATACATTTTGTATTGTACGTGTATATTAAAAAAATACAAAAACGGAAATAATTTCAAATAAATGAAAAAAACATTTATTTTTTAAGGATTTTGACATTTATTTTAACTGATTATATCAGTTGTTTCTTACGCATGTGTCAGTTGATTAATCAACATTTAAAAATAAATAACAAATGGCACTTAATTTAAATGAAAATTAAGTAGACCGGTTTTTTAAATGAAATATCATTTCTTTTAAATGATATTTTCAGTTATTTTAACTTACAAACTTTTTTAAGTGTATAATTGACATAGCGCTTATTAAACTTTATATTTATTGAACTATTTTTTTCACTTAATAATAAAATAAGTTAAAATTTGTATATGTTAAATGAAGTTTAAGCTAAAAATCCCATAAAATAAACTTATGACATTTTTCCATTTTGCAATAATAACATGAAATGTAACTGTAATATTTTGTATATTTGCAACAATTTCCTTAAATTAGTTAATTTAAGAAGACAAAGCACCCACAGTGTTCCTTAGCAATAGATGCAATACGTCATTTAGGGCGTCCCTTTTTGTAGTTCTCTCAAGAAGAACCGTTAATTAACTTCGAAAAGGATCTAACTTTGTCACAATTTATTACGTTTCAGGATATCCTGCAGTACATTTTTTTAATTTGTTTACCTTTTTGCTAATGAAATTCAATTTATATTTTAAATACATTAATTTAGTATAATTCAATTTAGTTTTAAGACAAAATTTTATTGCAAAAAGCTTGTTTAGAGCAGTGTCCTCACAAAGTGGAAGTCCTCTGAAAGTGGGAAAATACTTACTCAATGAGTGTAAAGTATTTTAAAATATATGGTAAAATATATTACCTTTACCATAGAAGCAGTATGAAGATAATTTTCACTTAAAAGAAGTGCTATTTAACTTGTTGTTAGAAAATATTTTTTTATTTTTAGGGAGTTAAGTCCTAGTTTTTAGTGAAAAAAATTATCTAATGAACTTAAATAAAATAAAATTTTTCCTAAAACCAACGAAACATTTCCTAACTTACAGTACAATTAAAGATGATGTATGAACTAATTAGGAGGAAATTTTACTGTTTTCTAATAAAAATTTAGTTCTCAGTAGTAAAATTTTTCTATAATTTAGAAATTTTGACCAAATTTTAATTTCAAGGAAAATTTTATTCAATATTGATTAAAAGTGTCTTTGGCGCCGTTTTCATTTCAATTTTTCCTTTATATTAGTTAATTTTTCTAAATTCTAGTTCATTTTTTTTTTTTTTTGAGTGCAAGGTTGTACATATGATATAAAAAGATACATGTATTTGGACCACCCTATATTGTGTAAATAGTGAAACCACCTATAAAAATAAAAAATGACTAGTGAAAAATTAAAAAAAAACCCTAATGACATAGTAATCTCAAAACTGTAAGCTAGTGTTATATTGCTGGCTAAAGTGAACATTGAGTAAAACTTAATTTGATTACTTCTAAACCACTGCCTTTTTTTTTTAGCTAATAAGCAATTGTATTGCTACTTTTACTTTATATTGCGATTAAATATTTGTCTCTTTATGACAATTTTGTTGAAATGTCGATTAAACCATATTCTATGAGGAAGAGAAAAAATACAAAAAGGCTTTTTAAATACCCCTACCCAACCTTCTATGCGGTTTTAATATCAAAGCCTTCGTCTTCTTATTTGTGACAATAAAACGGCCAAGTAAAATATTATTATACAGCTTAACGAAATTATTCAACTTCACCATGAAATTTCTATTGAATCTTTATCAAAGTAAATAATCCTTGTTGAATGAATAGAAAATCCAGCGATGAAAATTGTCTCTATAGTCCACATAATATGACTATGAGCCGTTATATGGCAAACACAAATTTAAGACTTTTGTGGCAAACCAAATCATTGTATTTGCTAAATGCTGCCAAATTACATGCTTTCATTCTTATAATCTATAAACGTTATAAAGCAGCGACAACACAACATATTTCTTAAAGTCTCTTGAAACTTCAACAAAATTTTGTTTCTCCTTATCACCCCTTTTCAACTACCCAACATCTTTAATTTTCAATGACTATCAACTTAAATACAATGTGACAAAGTAAATTGTTTTTGTGGCTCACAAAATTTATAACACCATCATTATTAAGGCGTTACACACACATACAATCCACAGTCATGATATTTAAGTCAAGTATATTTACTATGGGACTCGACCACAAAAAAAAATAATAAAACTAACATCTTTTCGCCAAATTTAGTACATACGACATAAAAAGAATTATTTGTTTGGATTCAATAAACTCAAATGATGAGGAATTTTCCTTAGATTAAAAGAGTTTTTCTATTGGAAAAAGTCCTCACAATTTGAGGAGTTGCTTATGGTAAACATTTCATAGATTCTCAAGGGTTTTCTATTAGAAAATATTCACAGAATCTGAGAGATTTAATAAAAGCATTAATGTTTTTTTTTAATATGTTTAATTTATTTCTTGTGAATTAACGACTTTTTTGTGGAAAAAGTACTTAGGATATTATTAAAATAATCTTTTATATGAAAAAGTCTGTAGAACCCAAGAGTTGTTTTGTACGAAAAGGTTTCTTACACGAAATACTAGATTTTGAGACATTTTTCTGTAAAAAATCCATCGAATCAAAAAAGTTTTCTTGAAATAGCCCTTAATATAAAATTTTTTTCCTTAGGAAAAACATTTCTTGGAGAAATATTCATAAATTTAAAGGCCATTTTATACACTTAAAAAATTTTGTAAGTTAAAATTACTGAAAATATCATTTAAAAGAAATGATATTTTATATAAAAACCGGTCTACTTAATTTTCATTTAAATTAAATGCCATTTGTTATTAATTTTTAAATGTTGATTAATCAACTGACAAATCTGTAAGAAACAAATGATAAAATCAGTTAAAATCAATGTCAAAATTTTACCTACCAATCCTTAAAAAATAAATGTTTTTTTTTTCATTTATTTTAAATTGTTTCCGTTTTTGTATTTTTTGTTTTTTTTTTTTTTCAATATACTCGTATAATACAAAATGTATGTATGCATATAAAGCTATAAACACTTTTTGTGTGAATGTGTTTGTGTACGCATGTGTGTTTATGAAGTTCTTGTAATTTCTATTGCAAAATTTTCTATATATACAACTGAAACTTGTAGTTTATTTGTGTCCGTAACAGTTATTACAAATTAAAATTTTTTAAATATTTTTTTTGAAACAGACAGCAAACAAAATTTAAATTTTTAATAACTGTTACGGACACAAATAAACTACAAGTTTCCGTTTTGTGGGTAAATTTTTATTAAATGTCAAACAAATGAATAAAAATAAATGAAACTGAAAAACAATGGTAAATGAAAGTAAATTATTTCTAAAGCACAAATCGTTAACTACATAATATTCTGAGTGTAGATTCGACTAATAATAATGTTGGGACCATTTTATGGTATAATAAGGGTCATTTTATTATCATAATATGATAACTATATTGTTGTTTTACTATGGTTGGCACAGTTATAACCCCAAAAATATATGATGCTCTTCGGATATGATTGCCCCAACCATGTTTTTCCTCTGAGTGAATAAGGTACATTTTAAATAATTTTTTTCTACAACCGGGCAACATTTTTTTTTAACTCGAACAATATAGCGGGATTTGTTCGTTAGTGCAGTACCTAATTGATTTCATTTTGTTTACGAAATATTTTATTTATTTTATTTATTAATCATATAATTACATATTATATGTTAATACCCTAAACGAGCACTAGCAACAAAGGCCTTCGGCTCGTTGTAGCGAAAACAGACCAGAGCCTCTGGTTTACGAAATAATGTAAAATTTTTGAGTAAATATCAATTTCTATCCCATAGTAAACTGTATTGTAGATAAAAGAGAATATAATAGTAGTTTTATTTGTATGGGTGTAGCTTCTGTATATGTTTTCTTCATCGTTGTTGTTGTTGCCTGGTTACTTGATTATTTGTTGCGTTTCTTAATGGCTCAATAATGCGTTTATTATTCTTAAGCTTAAAACCATATATTTTGTCTTTTGGTTAGAACGATAAATTCGTTGCTTAAACGAAAATGAAAAAAGAAAAAACTTAAAATGAATTATTTTTTTCATTAAAAAAGTGACTAATATTGTTTGTTTGGTAAACTAAGAGGGGAGTAAGCTTTCTTTTACTTATCTATATAGAATGGCTAGGATAAAAGAGATAAAAATTTGTTTTAATAAAATTGTCTAATAATTCACTAAATAAAAGAGAATTCTTTATTAGTTATATATTTGGGATAAAATGTGTTTCGCTTAATAAAAGAGTCATAATAAATTTTCAAGAATTTTTTTATATTTTTTTCCAGAATTTTGTGGTATATAAAATAAAGAGAAAGTACAAAACAAATCAAATTTTGGGTACATACTAACTTTAACTAATGAAATCAATAATTTTTAGAATAGCAGTAAACGTTCCTAATGCTAAACTTCTTCTGTAGATCTTTAAATTAATATTTTTATAAAGTAAATTATTTATAAAAAGCTTTTAATTCCGCTTTATATAAAAACACATTAAATGGTTCCTTAACCGTAGCATTAACTACAAAATTTTTTTTAATTTTAAATATCTATTTTATTTCAAAAACGTTTGCTTTTAAATCATTTCCGTTTTGAAGCCACAAACAAATAAATTTTCATACTTTGCATACAACTTTTTCTCTATTATTTTTGTATATTATATGTATGTACTTAGGTTTTATATTTTTATTTTTGTTTTTTATTGTCTTTACAAAACCCCACTTACATAATCATAAATATACCCGAGTAAAAAAGTTTATATATGGTCTTATTTAATAATTTTTGTCATATATAACATTAATACATATATTACATAAATTTTGTTAAATTATGTTGTATTTTGTCATATATAACTACATCTAGTTATATATTGCTCTCTATAAAATTAAATAAAATTTATATAATAAGATGTGGTATATAGTATACTATATAAAATTATATATGGCTTATACAAAACAATATGAACTTATCTCATATATTATAATGTATAATAAAAGATGGACATTTATGCAAAATATTTTTTAATATAATATATTATATCTTAATTATGTATGATTTAATAAATTGCCTCATATCAAAACATTATTTTATATAACATTAAATATGTCCCAAGAAGAACGCAATTTTTAAATCTGGCAACATTCGAAGTGTCATTGTTTGACATTTGAACAATTGTTATTGTTTGCTAGTAGAAGGTACCAGGTTAGTAAAAATGGAGCGCTTCACGAATGAACAACGCATTCTCATTGTGAAATTGTTTTACCAAAATGGTGAAAGTTTTGCGGCTACAGTTCGCAAATTTCGATCAATTTGGGGTCACAATAATGCTCCAAAAGAGTCAACTGTAAAGAGATTAATGGATAAATTTGCCGAAACTGGGTCTGTTAGTGATGTAAAGACAACAACGCGCCATCGACCAGGTCGATCGACCGAAAATGTCGCAGCTGTACGTGATGATGTCGCTCAAACTCCATCCACCTCAATTCGATACCGAGCTCAGCAAATTGGTGTCTCCAAATCCACTTTGCAGCGAATTTTGACGAAAGATTTGCATCTTCATGCATACAAAGTTCAATTGACTCAGGAACTGAAGCCAGCTGACCATGGACAGCGAAAGGAGTTCGTTAATTGGGTATTGGAGAGACAACATGAAAATGCTGATTTTGCCGATAAAATCATCTTCAGTGACGAGGCCCATTTTCATCTTGATGGCTTCGTCAATAGGCAGAATTTTCGCATTTGGGGTGAGGAAAATCCTCGAGTGATTCACGAGAAGCAAATGCATCCTCAATGTGTCACTGTGTGGTGTGGTTTTTGGGCTGGAGGAATCATTTGACCTTTTTTTTATGAAAATGAGGCAGGTCAAGCGCAAACAGTCAATGGTGTTCGGTATCGTGAAATGATAACCAGTTTTTTCTTGCCTTGAATTGAAGAAATGAATGTGGAGGGCATGTGGTTCCAACAAGACGGCGCCACATGTCATACAGCCATTTAAAAATTGCGTTCCTCTTGGGACACCCTTTATATATTCTAAGATATTTGCAAACAAATTTGAGATATTGTGTTTATGGTTCCTTATCTAGTGTATTTTTGATATAATATAAAATATAATTACACTCTAATTAATTTCTGTTGAAATTTACACAACTTATAGTAGGAAATGTGGGTTACATTTTCCTATTTCTTAAACGAAAGCTGTTTTCGTACTTCGCCGGAACGCGAAATAGAGTAATTATATTCCTGGACTGGCTCTATCTTTACTTACAAATAAATAATTTATTTATCAGCTTTTTTTATTTTTAATATTTTTTAAAATTAAAAATACAAAAATTTCAAATATTTTTATGACAAATATTTTTGTTTATATTTAAAAGCCAATAATTTCTAAGAATGGGCAGCATTTTTATACATCCCAACAAACAATACGTTCCGTTTACGTACCGTTTTCGGTCCGTCATTAACGGAATCCAACTCCATTTACGTATTGTTTTCTGGATCCGTATACGGCCCAGAAAACGGATTTTAAGGAACATCGAAACTGATTCGAATCCGTTTAAAAACCGTCAATGACGGACCGTTTACTAACCGGATATATCTAATAAAAACGGAGTTGTCCGTTAAAAGTCCGTCAATGACGGACCGTTTACGGACCGGATATATCGGATGAAAAACGGAGCTGTCCGTTGAAAGTCCGTCAATGATGGATTGTTTACAGATCCATATTCGGTCCGTATTGGTACCGTTTTTTCAACAAAAAACGGATTTGAAAGCAAATTTTATTTATTTTTTTTTTGTTTTAAATTTATTCACAAACATATTTAAAATAAAACTTACATCAAATAGCAAATATTTATCTCCAGCACAATTAGCATCCATCAATTATTGCGATTGTGGCCCATTAAAAATCATAAAAAAATAAAAAAAGTAATTTTCTATTAAATGGTGGTATTACAATATGATGTAGAACACAATGTTAATTTGCAAATTTGTTCAAAAAATTTGCAACTATCAGGCAATATTTTAATTTGCAAATCTACATAAATTTGCACACATCATCGCAAAACTTATTTTAAATTTCATAAATATTTACCTCATGAATATTTCAGTATTCGTTTTTGATAACTGATGAAAAACAATGGTCCGTATTTGACGGAACAGAAACGTATACACCAAAACGAAGTAAAAACGTATTGTTTTCGAAAATTCAATTATACGGTCCGTTAATGTTCCATTCTCGTACAAGCTTTGACGGATACATATTTTTGGACCGTAAACGTACAGTCAAAGCAGTATTCATGAATCCGTACGTATCGGAGAGTCCGTAAAAATGTTTTTTGGGATATTTAGTTTTTAAGTAGTTATATCTTTAACTACTTAACAAGTCTATATCCATTAAAATTTAAATGGAATATTTATATAAAATTTCGGCACAACAAGATCTACAAATTTTTTATATTATGTAAAATATATATAAATATATTTCTATGTAATGGGTTCGAATTCCAGCCAGGGAGAAAAAAATATTTTTTATTCATATTTTAATTTACAAATTTTAATCCGTTTTGGGGCAACTATACCTAGTTGTTTTTGAAAGGATAACAGATGTAATTAATTTATAACAATATTTTTTGAGTTTAAGGTTCGTTTTTTACAAAAAAAATGTATTATTTTTCAATATGTAGCATCTTCAGGAAATAATAATTAACAAAATGAAAGTTAAAAAAAAAATAATAATTAAATTAGTTATTAAAAAGCAAAGGAAAAGGTTAAATAAAAGATAAAAATTATTAATTTTAATTTTTTATTACATTTGATCTAATCCCCAAACATATCAACTTAGATGCAACAATATATTTGAGAATTTAGTGATCAGCTACTTCATACAACAAATATAAAAAAATATCAAATTGGATATGATTTTTATATTGGAGACAAAAAGTTTTTTTTACACGGGTATATATGTATATTTGTAAAATCCATTTGAATTCACAATAATCACGTATTTGTTTGAAACGAATTACATTTATACACATTTATATATACTTATGCACTCTGAGTTTTACTTATGCTAAATATTCCTTATTTTTCATAAAACAAAAAAAAAAAAAAACTAAAGAAGCAGTTACTTATCCAACACTTGTTATGGACATGCAATATTTACGAGTTGTTGCAATAATTCCGCCAGTAGTTGGTGGATAAAGTGATGGTGCTGCTTGTGCTCTACATAATGATATTAATTCCGAAAATAATGAAAAAAAAAAAAAAAAAAACAAAAAAAATGTTTAGAATGCATGTACAAATCTAATAATTCTTAGCAAACTGTCATTCCATTAGCGTGAAAATCCGATGAAATGAGTACGAGGATATATTAACTCGTACATGGTTTATTTGCTAGTTATGGTGTGTCTATATGTGGGAGTAGTAAAAAGTTTGATCAAACTTTATTTGAACTAAAATTTTTTTATTTTTTTTTTTTTTTTGAATTAAAGTTTATTAAAACTTTTGTAAACAGTTACTACAACTCATCTATTTAAAAATTTAAATAACAAATACTAATATTGGGATTGTGTGTGTCTGTTTTTATACAAAAACAGTCAAATAAACACACAAAAAAGGACAATGACCACATCCGTGCATTCGTCATCATCTACTAGTTAAGTTCTAATATTATGTTTAGATATTGAAAATCTATATTATAAGAACATTTTATAGTATTTAACATGACCAACAGCAGCAGCAAGAATATATAAGAATTTACAATTCACATGAAAACTATAGAAACTATTTCCACCACTTAATAATATTAAATCGAATGCAAATCCATCGATTACTTGAGAACTTTTAATAAATCCATTCATTTGTGAACAAACACAAAAAAGGTCTGTGGTGTGGCTTACTCGGAGTTGAATCGAATTTGGATATGCAATAGGAAATAGAGGAAAAACTAGGTATGTGTAACTTTTTAGTGTCTCATGTTGTAAGTCCCATGTTGCCTTATGTTGTAAGTCCCAAAAATGGTATCGAACTGTTTCCAAATATTAAGATACCTCTCAGTGGAAATTGATTTGAGTCTAATAATGAGATCAGCTTTGAAACAGGAGTCTATTTTGAGGATCTTCTGAAATCTTACTTTTTGGAGGGCTTAAAAAATTGGAAAATTGTTGAATAAAGTATATCGACTTTAAAGGAGACTATGACGGGAAGTAAAAAAAAAACAAAAAAATGTGCTTCTTATATTTTTGTAAAGACTCGTAGTTTAAAAACACACTGTCTCTTTCCATGTAAGACTTTTTGAAACTTGGTGGAATGTCTGAGGTTACTCATGTGACATGTAACAAGGGGCTGAGTTTTCCCACTTTCTGAACGATACGTAAAATTGACAAATTCTTTTCAACGAAGGATTTATTTTGAAAGAGTTTTATTTTTCTTTTAAAATGAGTTACACTCACCAAAAAAAGTCTGTACGGAGAACTGAAAATTTTGCTGTTATTACGGGAAATTTTGCTAATTTGAGCCCAGCGGTATTTTTTGCTAATCTTAGCAACACATGTCTGCTGACGTGTAGTACAATGAAATTAGTAGAAAAAGTTAGTAGCCGCTACTAAATTTTAGTATACTTTTTGTAAAGTGGAATTTAAAACCTGTTTGCTAATATCAGCAAAAAAAATTACTAATATTTAGTACAAAATCTTAAATTTAGTTTTTTCTATCGGGCATCAACAATTTTTTTTTATTTTATTTTTTTCAAAAAATATTTTATAAAAATTTAAAAAAAATCAAAGGCTTAAGAATCTTAAAAATTGTTAAAACATAAACGTATTAATCATTTTGTTTTAATTTGGTAATTTCTGTTTTAAAAAATATTTAAGTTAATTTTTTTTTTACTTTTAAAGCCAAATATTAATTGTTTTTAGCTGATTTTTAGAAATAAAAAAACTTTTAGTGCTATTTAAAAGGATGTCTTATTTTTAGACATGAGTCGATATATTCACTTCCGATCCCTTTTTCAATCTATGTAACATTTTAAGACAATTTAAGTTTGTAGGGGTAAGTTTTAATAAGAAATAACATTTCTTTCAATATCCACTTTTTTAAAATAAGTAATTTTTTTTTGCTAATTTTAGCAAATCGGTTTTCAAAAATTCGTAAAATGATTTCTGAAATTAGCAACAAAGATTTGTAAATATTCTGTAATTTGTAAAATGTAAATAGCAAATATATTTGCTAAATAATAATTTTTTTACTAAAAATCAGTACATAAATAGTAAAGTGGGATTGAAAACCGTTTACAAATTTTTCTACTAACTCTTTTTTCTGAGTGTATACTTACATTAGATCAGGGTTCATCAAGTCTAATTACTCTTACAAGATAATTTTTTATTTATTGCGAATATCTTTATTTTTCAATTATTGAATGGACAAATACTTCTTTTGAAACAAAAGTACCCTGAGGACGAGACTTTTCCCTATTTGCTCCTAACCGCGCAATAACTTAAAAAATCCTCGCCTTTATCGATGTGTACAACGGAGTAGAAGCCACATGAATGTCAAATTTCACAATCCTATCGGCAGCGATTTGGGATGTGTGATTAAGAGGTCAATTTTTCACTTTTTAGCCTTATTTTTATAACGTTTTAATTGGAAATTCCCAAGAGTATGTTATATCAGTAAATTTGTATATATCTCAAAGAAAAGATAATTAAAATTTCAGTTTTCTTATTACAAGGACAACTTTCCTAATGATGATAAAAAAATTTTTATTCATTTCCTGACGAAAACCAATTTCCTTATCATTCAATAATCCAAGCATCCGAATATTAACAATTTCAGATTTCTATTCAAAGCGGTTTAGTCAGACCGCTATGTAGAGAAGTTTTCCCATTTGAAAGTACCTTTTGACCATGTTCTTTAGGAAAATTCCTTAAAATGACTAATCAGTGAAGGAATACAGATTTTAAATTTTTGGTTGCTAGCCACTTCATTTCATTCCACTTATTAACTGCTTTAAATTAACTCGTTTTCCATGACATACCATTTAGTATTTCATTCAATTCGTTCCCCGTTTCATTTCATTTGCAAAGATCTCGTTTTACCAGTAAGTTAGCCATAGTCCGTGCAACTCATATTTTCTCTTCCAGGTTTCTTACCAAAAGGGGGTTTAGGGAGGCCGACGAGTGCTGTTGGGGACCATATGACCGTATGATGAAAATATACTGATATTTTCACCGGTGGGGGCTATAGACCCCAACAGTACTTAAGGATTAACTTTCTGAAATAAAATTACAATATTATTTAAAGACCTAGGAAAGTAATATCAAGCAGATTCAAAAATATCTGTCATAAAGGATGGTCCTCAACGCATGATGTTGATAACGTCAAGTTTTTTGTGCAACCATGGAGAGGTACACAATTGAACAGTGCGTTAAGATTGTTGAAGCCTTTTACGAAAATGGGCGTTCAAATCAAAAAGTATTTCGTCCACTTCGTGATGTTTTTCTCGTTCTCTCGAAAGCATTGCTGTTGTTCGCGATAGTGTGGCAGAAGAGCCGTCAACCTCGACTCGTCGTCGATGTTCGCTATCGCGAGATCATAACGGACTTCTTGTGGCCAGAAATTGAGGATATGGACCTGGGGGATATGTCATTCCAACAGCAAGGTGCCACTTGCCACACAGCCAATGAAACAATGGCTCTTTTGCGCGAGCAATTCAATTCCGTGTTATCTCACGTCTTGGCGATGTTAATTGTCCGCCACGATCATGTGATTTGACACCATTGGATTTATTTCTTTGGGGATATTTAAAAAAGTGTACATCGATAAGCCAAGAACAATTCCAGAGCTAAAGGATGAGATAATTCGGCACATTAACGACACTGAACCTCAATTACGTCTCAGAGTCATTGAAAAAATGGACCATCGGATAGAGGTATGCCACCGAAGCCGTAGCAAGCATTTGTTTCACACATAATTGTCATAAATTCTCCTATCATAATAAAAAAATACAAAGATACTTCTCTGAAAACTTTTTGTTTTATTTACAATTAACTTCGTGCATTATGGTTGGACCACTCTTTACTACTATTTATATCTTAAAAAAATTAAAATCTTCTAAAATATGACCTTTGACCTTAAACAGTGACAATCAAGTATGACTCCATTTTGCCATAATTTTAAGGATTCATTTTGAAATCTTCCATACAAAAAACTATAGAATTTGTAAAAATAAATGAAGAACTTGCCCAAAAGCTAAATAAGTGACAAAAATCGCTGATTTCTCAAAATCCGCTGAAATAAAAACACTGCCCTCGCCAAACTAAAAAAGAAAAACCTAGTTACAATTTTAGCATTTTTATCCTTAATAAAACCTTAGAGTTCAATTGTTAATTTTTTGAAATCTCTTTAAAAAAAAAATTAAAAATTTTAAATTGGAGATTTGAAATTTAAAACTAGTTAGCAAAACACAAGATGAAATTATCTTTCACATAAGTACGTTGGAATTAAAAGATTACAAAAATGCTGTTGTTAAAGATAATTTCAATAATTTTTTTAATTTGTGATGGAAATTCTTGCTTAAGAGGTATGTAACGAATTAATTGCCGGGGGAAGTTTTAATAACCTGGCTGTTATTCATGCCATTTTGTTTTTTTTTTTACCTTATTTAAAAGATAATTTACTGCAAATTACAATTATTTAATAATTTTAATCCAAATCAGTTTTAAAATATAAAAATTTTTTAAAAATTAATAAAAAGTTTTTCTCTTTGCAATCCCTTTTTTTAACTTAAGGGACCTTTTACCGATGTCCGATTATGCTAATTTTTATAACGACGTGGTTTTACAACCAAATAAATGTTTCTAGGGGCGGGAATGGTCAATCGCTTAGATTTTGTTCATACAACCTTGGAGCATCCTAAAGTACAGGGTTTGTGAGTCGGGAGTTCCTGGAAATTGCCGAGAAAAATATGATTAAAATTCCGGGAAAATTTAATTTAAAATTCAGTTTAATGGAAAGTATACAATATTTTAAAAATTCCCGAGGCCAGGGTATAAAAAATTTGTCCTGATATTTGTATGCACCATAAATATCGGACTTGAACCCTTCTTATACACTCACAATATCATTTCGTTAAAAATAATCTAAAATACATATTAAATTAATCGAAAATACAATCAAAAGTAGGACTACTGACTTTTCATTATATTCAACCCATTTTGTTGTTTATTTTCAATTATTGTTTAAATTAGTTTAAAATAACTATCAATTTTTAGCTGACAAAAAGTAGAAAACAATGATTTTTGTGGTTTGTTTTTCAAATTGAATTTTTTTTATATGTATGTAATATTACAAAACATAAACACACACAGATGTATATATTTTTATTTTCTACGTGTGCATCTATATTTGAATAATTTGTTGTAATTTTTATTGAAATAATTTTGTATATAAACAAACTATTTTGGTAAAAAACAATAAGGAATTATATGAATTTATATTTTTAAAAACAGAAAACATGAAATTTTACATTTAACAGAAAATATCAATTCCTACTGAATGTTTGTAAATTTTAATAGTTTGTTTTTTGAATGACTGATTCAAATAGTTAAAAATATATTTCTATGAATTTCAATTGATTCTTCGTTTAAAAACAAACTTTACGTATTTCTTTTTAAATAAACTGCAGTCGGTAACGGAAAATATATTGTGAGTGTACCAATCAACACGGAGTCTCTTTCTCATTCGATTTAATGATATCATATATCACTCCATCCGTCTTTCGGTGAGGTCGTCATAATAAAAAAATGTTTGATGAATTTTATTATTTAAGTTTCTATTGACCCAGAGACAAATCTTCCCATAGAACGAATATATCTTAATTGTGCTTAAATAATATTTAGACACACAAAACCCTTTATATTTGGTTATAAATGTTATTTGGCACAAAAAATTATGCTTCCAAATTTATAGAAAATTGGATCATATTTGGATCTATTTCCCCATGAAACCACCGTCACCATAAAATCTGAATCTAGCTGAAATTTGAATTGAACCGCTTTCCAGTATAAGTCCAAATTATATCGTTGTAGGGTATCAACTATAATTTTTTTACTAGTAGTTCATTTTGAAATATAATTTATTGTGGCTGAAATTCGCAACTTATTGATATTTTTAAATTTTCATATTATTTGCTCTACTTGATTAATTGGGGTGATAGAGTACCCGGCTGCCTATTTCCTGCAAATATTCCAAAATAATATAAAAAAGCAGAATCTTTAATGAGAAAACCATTTGCTCTGACTATAGCCTTGTATTCTTCAGAGCAACTGCTCTGGGATCATTGGTCACGCTAACAGATGAATACAAAAAAAAAAATCCTTCTTTTTTAACGAAAACATCTACTCAACAGAAAAAAAGAGCAAACATATAAATGTGAATCATACGATTTATTTTGTACAAGTTTTAATTTCCGGCAAATTTCCTTAAACAATTTCCTACATTATTTTTACAGTTTTTTTTTTGCTGTATTCAAACACATGCATAAAATTTATCATTCTTAAAATTTGTTGTATGAATATATGGATGAACGTAGTATTTTTTGTGCACTTGAATAGGTATGTGTAAATGTAAGTGTATGTATGTATGTGTAGACATTAAGGATTTATGTCCTTTTTTCCATTTAGTAGCATATGTTCAATATATTTTCTAACTTGTTCATTTCTAATATTCATCTAACTATTCAATTCAAATAACTATAAAGTGAATAAGTTTGCAGTTTGTGTTTTTTTTTTTGGTTTTATGCAAAAACAAAAATTAAATTACAAAAATTTTGTACTTCATTACATTTTAGACAAAAACCAAATGTAATTTCCTAAATGTTTTACCAGAGACACATTGTATCAACCTTACCAGTTAACACAGACATATAAACTTATTCAATTATATGTTAGTTTTGGTCATTTACACATGTTTGACATTGATGATGATGTTGCTTTGGACAGATGTTCATTTTGTGTGTCGGTCCATGTTCAATGTGTATTAGTGTTTCTCGTACTAATGTTATTAGCACTTGTTGCTTATGAGAAATATCAATCAATGATGTTGATGATATTAAATTAAGTTATAACTGTCGTCCATTTGTAATGGGTTGTTTAATAATCATGAAATTTAATTTCCTACAACTGCACAATTATAATAACAAGTGTAGATTTTATTTGTGCTGTGGCTCACGAAAATACTTACATAGATTTACACACTTGTTACATTCAAAAGCGTTTATTTACATTCAAAAGTGTTTATTAAAGTTTTATTAAATTTAAACACTAATCTTTATGAAAAATGGTATAAGTACTCAGTATAAAACAACCCAAATATAAATGTCCTAAAGATGTCTTAGGAAAAGGACACTACAAAACATTTCGTCTGCTACTGTGCAGGACAACGATTCAGAATTATTTGCAAATATGTGAAGGGATCAAAAACTATTCTTCACTCATTTAAAAACAATGATAACAAATTGCAGTTCGCAGTGATAAAACCATTCAGAATCGGTACACTGACAGCGCATTTTGGGTAGTGACGGAGCTTTTGTTATAAATTCTCACAAAAAGACATTTTTTACGCACTTTTTTTATAAAGAGTTAATGTGAATGCGAACAAAAGTTGTCTCTTATGAAGCTTATTTAATGAAAACCTTGCTTTAGGTCCCGGCAAAGATTCCAGCAACAATCTGCCATCATGTGGGTGTTCCATCTTCATTGATATCGTTCTCCTATTATTCGTATATTCTGGTGAAATATTTCAGGAAATCGATTCAAATAAAATGAATGAACATTACTTCTCATGTTATACCGAAGATATTTTAAATTTGACAACATATCCTGTACAAATTGTAAATAGTGTTTTTGATTTATGATTCCCAAGAAAATTCGATTACCAAATTTGGGAATATGAAAATATCGGCATTTACCTTTTCTGCACTAAACTTAGGAAATTTGTTCGATAGGTAAGCAAAACATTCCCCATCTTTCTTAAGATTTCTTAATGTCGGGTTTGATATGAATTGATTGATGTGAATTGATTATTATATGTCGATTCACCAAAGGTAATTTTATAACACTTTGCTTACCAAGAACAAATTACTCTCACAAATACATGAAACATGAATATTTGGAATAACCTGTTTGTTGTTCTAAAAAACATCCGCAAATAATATACAAACTACTTAACGATTTTTTCTAAATTTTTAAAAAAAAATTTTAGTTAGTTATACACTCACTTATCTCGGCAGAACACGAACCATGATACTATCGATATAACAGTGTAAAACATTGTATTTCATTTTCGGTCGCTACACCGTCTCCCTGTTCCCGGTATATGGCAAAAACTACAATTGTAACGCCGCTCTCTTGGTAAGAACTAAGTCCAGCAGTGATCCGTTAGCACCCCCACCAGAATTCTACAATCACTTCTGGTTAAGGATAACAGAAGACCCGTCGCCTTAGGATCGCAAGACTTTCACATAACCCTCGACTCCCTACACGTACCAGTATTCCACAAAACCGATTCAGATCTGCCCATTACAATAAAGTCTGCCTCGTTGAGTGGTATGAATGTCCAATGGCCTTTCGCTAGGCAACTGGACCCCACACTCAGCCAGCTCGACCGCAAACCAGTTACCCTCAATATTTGGGTATTGCGTGCAATTACTGTGACCCTATTCAGAGATTATGTAATGGTCCACACTGAGTTTATTGTTCATATTTTACCTTAAGCTCCATACTCCAAAGGGGTTGGCCTCTAATCAAAAGCCTATGAATGACAAACGGGGCGCGACCATAGAAAGGATATAAATTTTGACAGAAGATGTGATTTATTAACTTAAGAAAAGTTGCGGAGAAAGAAAGGAACCTTGCGTTACTCCTGCACTCAGCTGAAACTCACTCTTTTAGTGGGATCCCTGGGAAAATACTATATGCATGTACGCCATCACGTTCTTCATAAACTTCGAAAGCACAGATCATATTGCCATTGGACGGCTACACCAATTACTAAACGCTTCCTTTCTCGAACTGCTTGCATACTTGACTGGTTTTGCCAAAATAACAATCAAAATTACGCTTTCTACCATTTTCGCAGAAGCATTAGCTCAAGGAGCCTTTTCAAAAAAAAAAAAAAAATTTGAACTTGTCTCTTCGTGGCTGAAACTCTTAGAATTTTATAATATGAAAAGGATGCGGAAATGCTATTGTGCTTCGAGTAACCGAGAGCTGCAAATGTCTTTACTTTAAGAAAAATGCCAAGGGTAGTCTGAAACAGCCCTTCATCACTTGTTATGTGTGCTGCTTTATTCACAAATTGCGCAAGATGATTGTGCACGGCGAAAAGCTCAACTTAAGTAGCAAAGGAAGTTGTCTCATTCGGATGGCGAAGTAATGCCAGCAACCACAATTTTTCCATGCGGCCAACTCTCCAGGACTCCAGAAACGGAGCTGGTAGGAGAATAAAAAAAATTAATTGTTTTGATCGTTTCCATGTTTAGTCTTCTATAAAGAAATCAGAAATGCCAGATGTGTGCCCCGATTTTTTAATTTAGCCTAGAAGCAGTTAAATTCGGTATCATGCTTGGGCAGTTGTTGCTGTCACTGGTACACCAGGTATGTGAAAACCTGTAGATCACCATCTTTAGATACTTGAGTGTCACTGGATAAAACATGCGGATAATGAAAACGAACGTGACCAGACACTGAAAAATTATTTGCTCTTAGTTTGTTTATGTATCAGAAATCAATTCTGATTTCTGTATCGGAATTCTCATACGGGCTGACTCTTGCTAGATTTTTTATTGATTTTTTTTTTGACAAAAAAATTATGAATTTTTTTATGGTTAAATTAAGAGTGTAAAGAATTCAACTATAGAGAAGAAATGAGTATTTGTCAAATACATGTCGGCAACGCAGCGCTCCCATTTGATTTACATTACTGTCAATATTAATCCAATGCAAAATAAATGTAATTTCATACGGGCTTTACCTGCCATTACAAATTAACAAAACCAAAAATTTTTTTCTGATTTTGTTAATCAGTGATCATCATTTTACCTTCATCACTAACCAACTTAACAATAAAACATATACAAAGCATTTGCTCTAAGTGGAAGGGTAAGTAATACATATGTTCTTCCTTTTAGTATCAACTTAATATCTTTATAAAGCTATTAAATAATATTAAGAGTTATAAATCAACTAAACCCCTTAACATAAACTAAATTAACAACCCGACTCATAAACTATATAAAAAATAAAACAAAAACAATGGAATAAATACAGGATAAAAGTGCAAAATTAAAAGGAATTTAATACAACTACTTAACATTTAACAAAAGGATGTGCTGTAAAATATTAGAGACAGACGTACGTATGTGTAGTTAATATTGTAATTAGAAATAAATTAAAAAAAAAAAAACAGATAGGAAAAATTACAAGAATTTGTAATTTGCTAAGAAATAGCTAAACAAGCGAAATAATTCGTATTTTTTAAATATTTATTAACGCATCCTTAACTCAATGTTGAATATAAAAATTAAATAAAAAATGAATTTGCAAATAAGAGTTGAAAAAAAAAAAACAAACAGATATACAATATGATTACTAGCGAGTAATGCTCATTTCCGTTTAATTCTTTCCCAGACGCACACACACACAGAAAAACATCGGTTAAATTAAAAACTCAGTTGACATTATAGTACACAAACACAGGTATTGTAAAATTCACTACAAACAAATAAAATATACCACACACTGCTACCCCCTTAGTTCCATTACAGAACTTATACAATCAAGACACCTGCCGCGTATCAGCAGGAGGTGGAAGTAATATGAAATACTTCCACACACACACACACACATACAGGCACCATCATATCATCACATGGCATTTGTCTAAGCGATTTTTGATTACACTTCCGTCGGAAATTATCATACATCCTTCAGCATGAATAATTTTCATGAATTTTTCCAACAAACACCAACATAATAGTCAATGAATTCAAACATACTCTAGTGAATAGCTAAATGACTGTTGGTTGTTGGGATGATGATGATGATTATAAGGTGGATGATGGCGATGGTAAGCGGATTTGTGTAAAGGCATCATGTTTTGACGCGTCGGCATTTCGCATAAATTTTGTAAATATTAAATTATTTACATCCTTTTTTCATTGTCATAATATCAATAAGCATTGAAAATTTAATTTTAATTAAATTACATTTAAAATAAAGATACAGTAATGAATCATACAGGTTGGTTAAAAAGTTCCTGCGCTCGAATACTGTTTTTGTTACGAAATATATTTTTTTATTCAATATAATCTCCAATAATTTTATCCCATCCTTATAATGGTTTTCCGGAAGCTCTGCAAAATAACCGTCTACGGCTGCTATGGCCTCTTCTTTCGACGAAAAATGCTTTCCACGAAGGAATTGTTTGAGATTTCTGAAAGGATAGTAGTCACTGGGAGCCAAATCTGGTGAATACGGTGGATGTTCAAGCAATTCGTACTTTAATTCTTTGAATTTAGCCATCGTCAAAACACTTTTGTGAGCAGGTGCATTGTCTTGATGAAAAATGATTTTTTTCTTCTTTAAACCAGGTCTTTTCTCACGAATTTTTCCATCCAGCTGATCCAAAAGGCTGCAATGATATTCAGAGTTGATTGTTTTACCTTTCTGAAGATAATCAATAAACAAAATTCCTTTTGCATCCCAAAAAACTGATGTCATAACCTTCTTTGCTGATCGTTGTGACTTCACCTGCTTTGGAGCTGAACAACCAGCTTCAGTCCACTGTAAACGTTCTTGTTTCAATTTAGGATCATGCTGGTAGATCCAAGTCTCATCCATAGTTATAAAACGACGCAAGAAGTCGGTTTTATTCGGCTTAAAACGCTCCAAATTACGCTGAGAAATTTGTTTTCAATCCAGTTTTTGTTGAATTGTTAATGTGTGCGGCACTAACTTTCCAAACAGTTTTTTCATACGTAATTCTTCATGTAAAATATTGAGTACTCGTTCGTCTGAGATGCCTATCACATTAGCAATTTCACGCTTAGTCAAACTTGGATCTTCACTAAACATATTATGTACCTGCTCAATGATTTCCGCGTGGATCGTCTTCAAGGCTGGTACGACCACGTTTAAATTCACCTTATACACTTCTTACAATTGTTCATAAATTTCCTTTGCTTTTAAACTCTCCAAAACAAAGAATCTAATGACTGCACGATATTAAATTTTTTTCATATTAAAAAATCAATGACACGTCAACTTCAAATGGCTTGTAAACAAAGAAAGAATTGACAGAATGACTTGCAACTTTGCATGTGTTTTCAGGAGAGTAATACCAACTTGAGAAAAAAAAGTTTGGAGCTAGCAGTGCCATCTCTTGGTGAGCGCAGAAACTTTTCAATCAACCTGTATTTTGTAAAATCTAATGGATTTGTCAATTATTTTCGGCCATAATTCTAAATATCGGAAATCAAATAACATATTTCTTTTCCTCAACTCTTTTAAAATTCATAAAATATTCTAAAAGAATTCCCACTTTAAAATCATTTAGATTTAATTGTTTTTTTTTTTAATCTTTACTCTATTACCAACTAATTACTTAACTATTTGTAAATGTAAATCTCTCTACACAATCCAAAAGTATTATTACATTCAATTAATTATTTCTTATCCTATCATCACTGCCAATCTTTTAACTCTCCTTATTCAATTCTCTTTGCCTTATCCAGACCCACAATCCTGTTTTGTTGTTTTTACTTAATTTGTACTAAATTACCAAAATATGTACTATGAAAATAGCAAAAAAAAAGAAAATATAAACAAAAGCCAACAAAATATTTTCATCATCATCATATATATTCTTGTTTCAGTTCTTTTATTTCATCTTTACGTCTAAACTGTTGGTGAAAGACAAGTATTGTTTTTTACTCGACTCTTCTCTTATCGTAATTTATACAATTTAACATCCCAGACTGTTAGTAGACATCAAATAATCACAATATCCTTGAAGTTTTGAGTTACAGGGTAAATACAATACTTGCAACTATGTGTCTTAACTTGGTTTATGATAAACGAAGAAGGAATCTTTATTGTTTATAGGTTTTATAACTTAATTAGCTTAAAAGGCCGATACTTCGTAAACTGATCAATTTATATATCGGAATATATTATGAAGAATATTTAAATATTTTTTCAAAGAACTTTCCCTTTAAATAAATTTGTTTAACATTTTGTAGTTCAAGTTTCAAGGTTCTTCACTTTAGTGAAGAAAACTATCTCTTCGGAAAATCAGTCCAGGAAACATATAAATATTCTAAATATAAGATTTCTAGATCTAGAAACGTGGTCCAGTTCCTAATGAAAATTTGAAAAAGATCGCCATTAGTAAATTAGGATTGTTATCCTTTTCCTGATGAGAAATCCAAAAAGTACTTTATTAGAGAATCAGCACACACTTCAAGACATACATATTTTAAATTTCCGTTTTTTAGCCGGTGTTGCTTATGCAGCACTATGAAGGGGAAATTTGTTCCCTCTCACCTCTTCCCGTAAAAATTTCAAAATATCCATTCTGTTGGATAACTGCATTGTATGATAAATCTACAATTTAAATTTTAAGTTCCTAGCTCCTGTGCTGCTGGGTAATTAAGTATAATTGTTTCAAGAATAACCACATAAATATTTACCAAAAAGAATTTGCTCAGACCCTTGAACTCCCTTACCATAATCCATGAAAATACATATTTAAAATTTCAGACTTCTAGCAAAAACCGTTTGAAGAGACCGCTAAGGAGAAAACTTTTACTATTTTTAACCACATTTTTACCACGTTCCTGGAGAAAATTTCTCTAAGTGCCCTATCATTGAATTATGTCATATTCCACACAGATTTTAAAATTCTAGTTTCTAGCCAATCTATTTTGTTGCCTGTGTTAAGTGTTTTAACTTCATTTGTTTTCCGTTCCATTTAATTTTTGTGTTTCGATTCCACACGTTTCCCGTGCCATTTCATTTCGTTCCCCTGTCAAGTGCTTCCTTTTCACTACTTTCCCATTCCATTCAATTTCCTTTTCTTGTCTTGTGTTTTAATTTTACTCTTTCCCCGTTCCCGTTTCATGCCATTTCGTTCACCATGTCCAACGTGTTAATTCCACTCGCTTGCCGTTCCATGTCATATCATTGCCATGCCTACTAGTTCAGCTAGTTTAAATCCCGTTGTCTAGTATTTCTTGTGTCATTCCAATTCATTCTCCTACTCAAGTGTTTCAATTGTACTTATCTTGCGTTCCTAACCATTTCGTTCTCATTGTGCATTGTTTTAAATCCATTCTTTCCCTATTTCATTATCACGCCGCTATCATGGAATTCGTTAAAGTGGAGATTTTTCCTGCTTTGAATCTACAAAACGGTTAGGGCAGGCCAGCAAGAAGAAAACTTTTGCCCTTTTTGCCCCTCCCCGAAAATACTTCCAAAAACTCCGACTCGTCAATGATTAGCTCATCCTTCAAGAAACAGTTATATCAAATTTCGAGCCAAAGGGTTTGTACTGGCTGTCGGGGGGATATTTACCACTTTTGCTCCTCCCCCGTCTTACCAGTTAACCCCATTTTCCAGCAAATATGTATTTCAAATTTCACGTAGGCAGACTTTTACCTTTTTTACCTTTGCCTTAGAAATTTTAGCACCGTAGGATGGACCAAGATACTAAAAATGAACTTCCTAGTTCTAACGGTTTTGAATGGTAAGAGTTTTCTCTTTTTGCCCCTCCCTATAGGATTTTCTAAAAATCCCGCTTTAGCGTAACAAATTTCAACCTTCTTGCACAAGCGGCTTGGACAGGCCTTTAAGGGGAAACTTTTCACCTTTTTCAGGTTTCTAGTCAAAGAAGTTTGGTCAAGGGGGAGACTCTCCCTTATCTATGATGGCGGAGAAACCTATGTAATAGAGTATTCAAAAACCGAAACCGAAAACCGGCCAACCGGTTTCTATATTTTTAAAAACCGATCGGTTTCGAATATTTTGTAAATTCGAAGAAAACCGAAAACCGGACTTTTTTGTTCGGTTAACCGGTTTTTTTAATTACATCACCAACTGGGTTACTTGGTCTCTTTTATTTTTTCCGAAGACTTATAATCGTTTGTTTGGTTATGAAGATTTAGATGTAAGTCTGACAGATTCCGATGAAGACTTAACTTTGGATATTCCAAATTCAAATAGTTTAATTTCTGATCTAAATAACACAACAAACAGTATTCAAAATCCTAAAAAAGAGACTGTACAAAATCATTCATCATTATATGATGATTTCATATATCTTGATAAATACGACAAAAGAACTGAATAGTTGGTAATTTTATATAATTGTCTTTTGACTATTTGTCCAACATCTACTATTAGCTTTATCAAAAGCAAACAAAAAAAATCGTCTTAAAACGAAACATTTAAATTGCATATTATTTCTAAAATATTATTTTAGAAGTGAAAAATAGATTTTCTTTTTATATATTTAAAGTGTAATATTAAAAAAACTTATTTAATGCCAAACGTTTTAAACGTTCAAATTACTAACGTACTTTATTTTACCCAATTTACAAACTTAATGATCTCTATTCATTTGATATGAATATAGTTTTATAATATTATTTTTTAAGATATTATATTAAAAAATATTAAAACCAATGAACGAAATGTTGAAATGAAATACAATAAAAAAATTAATTTTTTTTTCAAAGAATGTATTTTTTTATTTTTATTACTTTATATATTAAATTTCTGTTTTTTTTACATAATTAAAAAATTATATAAGCTTTTTATTCAAATTAAAAAAAACCGAAAAAACCGGCTGACCGGTTTTTTCTGCAAAAACCGAAACCGAAACCAGTTTTTTTAAAATTCTATTTTTCGAAGAAAACCGAAACCGGTTTTTTCAAAAGGTCGGTTTTTTGAATACTCTACTATGTAATTATTTTCAACTTTATAGCTTCAGTAATTTGGACTGGGCTATTGTTAAGTCAGCCAGTCACGTTATTCCTTTATATTAAGAGATGATTGTTAAGGTGGTTTTACACACTATGTATTTTATAGTGACTTTGTCAGCTGCACGATCCATCTGTAATTGAGCGTGTCTGTCAAAATTATCAATTTACAGACGGTTTATAATTTTTGCTTTCACATTTACGTTTTTAGTTTCATCTGACATAACCTACAATAGTTCATAACAGCTGTTTTTGTTATGACTTTTTTTATTTTTCGCGGGAGTTTTGTGTTCTTGAAAATAAAGTTTAAAAAATGGAGTAAAAAATGGCAATTTGCAGCATTATTTTAATAATAGATGCCATAAAATTGAAAAATAAAAAAATGGAGAAAGAAAAGTGAAAGAAAAAACGTACTTTATATTTAATGTTATGAATATTATTGCCGTCACAAACAATTGACTTGCAAAACAGCTGATGTCAGGTGCTTTATCAGATGAAAATAGAACACACTCTAACTTAAGATTTTCACATTGTAAATGCAGGCTTACATTTACAGAAGCAAATTTTCTTTGTTTTTACACACCATATATATATTTTTCAATGGGATATTTGACAAGCACACTGTAAAATACATAGCGTGTAAAACCTACTTTACTTGGATTTCATATCTTTTAACAATTAGGTTAGTGAAGGAAAATAGATTTAATAGAGTCTGTAGAGAAATAATCTTTATATTGAAGGGTATTGTTCTACAAATTAAGACGAATTTACAAATTTAAAAAAGAAAAAATTACTGGCCCAAATAAATAAATAATTAAGAGTGCGTATACGCTATTAACAACACACAAATATTGCTCATACGCTACCTATGACAATAAAGAATTATTTTACTTTATTCTAAACATGTTACACAATATTGAGATTAAAGTGAAAATCAATCACATTCAACAAAATATGAAAAAGTTGAATTTATTGGGGTTGCAATTTATAATTTCTAATATTTAAATCGCGATCATGATTATTTCTTTAAAATTTCAAAGTGAGCTTCAGTTATACAGGCTGTGCCATAATTCACTGCGCATTCTATTATTGATATAACTTTTTTATTTTGTTTTTTTTTCTTCTTTTCTTTTTTTATATTTTAGTATTATAAACTTCGTTTGGGAGATTCAAAAACGAGCAAAAATTTTTGAGTTATACACGTTGGTTGAAAAGTTCCTGCGCTCACTAAGAGATGGCACTGCTAGCTCCAAACTTTTTTTTCTCAAGTGGGTATAACTGTCCTGAGAACACATGCAAAGTTGCAAGTCATTCTGTCATTTCTTTCTTTGTTTACAAGCCATTTGAAGTTGACGTGTCACTAATTTTTTTTATTATGGAAAAAATTTAATATCGTGCAGTCCACAGATTCTTTGTTTTGAAGGGTTTAAAAGCAAAGGCAATTTATGAACAATTGTTAGAAGTGTATAAGGAGTCCTCACCTTCAATTCAATTCAATTTCAATTTTGGTCTGGTGAATTTAAACGTGGTCGTACCAGCCTTGAAGACGATCCACGCGAAGGACGAACAAAAACTGCAACCACAGCAGAAATCATTGAGCAGGTACATAATATAGTTAGTGAAGATCCAAGTTTGACTAAGCGTGAAATTGCTAATGCCATAGGCATCTCAGACGAACGAGTACTCCATATTTTACATGAAGAGTTACGTATGAAAAAACTGTTTGAAAAGTTAGTGCCGCACACATTAACAATTCAACAAAAACTGGATCGAAAACAAATTTCTCAGCGTAATTTGGAGCGTTTTAAGCCGAATAAAACCGACTTCTTGCCTTGTTTTATAACTATGGATGAGACTTGGATATACCACCATGATTCTAAATTGAAACAAGAACGTTTACAGTGGACTGAAGCTGGTTGTTTAGCTCCAAAACAGGTGAAGTCACAACGATCAACAAAGAAGGTTATGGCATCAGTTTTTTGGGATGCAAAAGGATTGATTGATTATCTTTAGAAAGGTAAAACAATCAACCCTGAATATTATTGCAGCCTTTTGGATCAGCTGGATGAAAAAGTTCGTGGTTTAAAGAAGAAAAAAATCATTTTTTATCAAGACAATGCACCTGCTCATAAAAGTGTTTTGACGATGGCTAAATTCAAAGAATTAAAGTACCAATTGCTTGAACATCCACCGTATTCGCCAGATTTGGCTCCCAGTGACTACTGTCTCTTCAGAAATTTCAAACAATTCCTTCGTGGAAAGCATTTTTTGTCGAATGAAGAGGCTATAGCAGCCGTAGACGGTGATTTTGCAGAGCTTCCGGAAAACCATTATAAGGATGGGATAAAACTATTGGAAGATCATTGGAACAAGTGTATTGAGCTTCTAGGAGATTATATTGAATAAAAAAATATATTTTGTAACAAAAACAGTATTCTTTCATTTCGAGCGCAGGAACTTTTAAACAACCTGTATTTAAGTTTTGATGAAAACTTAATTCATAAGAATGCAGAAATTTAAGTCTGAAGAAGCGAAATTTATGCATTGATATACAAATACTCTTTATTAAAACAAATAAATAATGCTGCATTAGTGAAATAGCATTTTGAAACATTTTTCAAAAATATTAATGAATTTTTAGACAAATTTTAAAATATTTTAGGATAATTTAAAAACTGGTTGTACAATTTGGAAACATTTTTAGACAATTTTAAAATATTTTTGAACAATTTTAAATAATTTTTGCACAATTTTAAAACATTTTTAGGCAATTTGAAATAATTTTTACACAATTTTAAAATTATTTTGTAAATTCTGAATTAAAAATGCACAGATTGTGTCGTCATAAATATTTAATACTGAAAAAATGTAAATGACAGGTCAGCTAGTTTCAATTAAAGGTCAAAAAAATCTTTTTTTCCTGATTTTTCAAAACTTTTATAAAAATTGCAAAACTGCATAAATTCTAACCCTCATGAAATTTTAAAGTAAAATATAAAAAATTATTTAATAAAAAAATTAAAAAAGTTAATCAGAACTATTTTCTCAATTTGAATAAATGCTTTAGATTTAATGAAGAGTGATATTTTAAGATATGCATCGGGTTTATATCCAGATAACTGCATTTAAAATATGAACACATGAATTCTTTTGGAAGTGCCTTAGAATAACACCAAAAAATCATAAAAGAATGTTAACTGAAGCTTAGGAAGCAATGAAAGAAGTTATAGCCACAGAATGACTACCATTTTATTGCTGGGAATTCAACAGCGTCCTTTGCATTCACATAGAGTCACAGTTTGGGGCGAAGTGTCAGCAGACAAGATCTACGGCCCGTACGAAGACGAAGATGGCAATGCATTGATTGTAAATGGAGAGCATTACAGGGATGTGCTTAAACATTTTTTGATTCCTGAACTTGATAATACTCAAGAAATGTGGTTTCAACAAGACGGAGCTATGCGCCATACCGCAAGGGAAACAATGAATTTGCTGCGAACGGTTTGGAGATGTCAATTGGCCATCACGGTCACCCGACTTAACACCACCAGATTTCGTTTTGTGGAGATATTTGAAAGATCGTGTATACACAAATAAATCGCAAGGACTGCAACAATTGAAAGACAACATAATAAATGAAATCATTGAGATTCATGAACCAGTTTACGCTTCAGTTGTGGACCAGGTACGGCAAAGAACAGCAGCTTGCGAAGAGGCTGGTGGCAGGCGTCTAAAATGTATTATTTTTAAAATATAATTTTTTAAGCTCTCCATGATTAAAACTATTTTTGTGATCAAAATTATTAATTTTCAATAAAAAATAAAAAAAAAGTTTTATCAAAAATACAATGGTCAGTGAATTATGGCCCACCCTGCATATGCAAAATTTAATTTTTTGACAAACTTTTTCAAAAAAGTACACAAAATTAAAAAAAAACAAAGCTATCTCTTGCAACAAATTGGAAGAACTATGACCCAGCAAAAAAAATGGTAGTCATTCTGTGACTATAATTTCTTTCATTGCTTCCTAAACTTCAGTTGACATTCTTTTATGATTTTTTGGTGTTATTCTTAGGCACTTTCAAAAGAATTCATGTGTTCATATTTAAAATGCAGTGATCTGGATATAAACCCGATGCATATATTAAAATATCACTCTTTATTACTTCTAAAGCATTAGTTATAGTATATCGTATATTTTTTAAATCTAAAGCATTTATTCCAATTGAGAAAATAGTTCTGATGAACTTTTTTAATTTTTTTATTAAATCATTTTTTATATTTTAGTTTAAAATTTCATGAGGGTTAGAATTTATGCAGTTTTGCAATTTTTATAAAAGTTTTGAAATATCAAGAAAAACAGATTTTTTTTACCTTTAATTGAAACTAGCTGGCCTATCATTTGCATTTTTTCAGCCTTAAATATTTTTTGACGACGCAATCTGTGTATTTTTGCACTATGTTTATTATTTAATACTACACCATTTCCAGTTTTAATTCAGATCTTATCAAAATAATTTTAAAATTGTGTAAAAATTATTTCAGATTGCCCAAAAATTGTGCAAAAATTATTTAAAATTGTTCAAAAAATATTTTAAAATTGTCTAAAAATGTTTCCAAACTGTACAACCAGTTTGTAAATTATCCAAAATTATATCAAAATTTGTCTAAAAATTCATTAAAATTTTTTAAAAATGTTTCAAAAATGCTTTTTCACTAATGCAGAATTATTTATTTGTTTTAATAAAGAGTATTTGTATATTAATGCATAAATTTCGCTTCTTTAAACTTAGATTTCTGTATTCTTATGAATTATATTTTCATCAAAGCTTATATATTACAAAGTATATGAACATTTTCCACTCATGCATCAGAATATCTAATCATTGTATTATCATTGTTTCCTTAGAGTAAATTATGAGTAATGCTAGTAGCTCTAATTAAATACTTCCATCCTATGACACGCTAATGTTAAATTCATCGATGAAACCATCAGAAAAGAAGTGATGCCTTTGCCATAGTAGTGATGCTTTTATTGCTTCTTTGGCAGCTTTATTTTTGCTGGGGAGCTATAGTTTTCTGTATTAGGCATTTCATGAAAGCTGAATTTATCTTTTGTTCACAAAATTTACAACCCAAAAGGAGATCAGAAATTTTAACTTGATCCTTAAGTAGAGGTAAACATCAAAATTTTTTAAACCTTTTATTTCGAATTCGAGACTTCCGCAAGTTTTCTAGAAATAAGTGTTAATTTTTTAATTTATATTTCTCAGTTTTTTATGTCAACAATTTTCAGTTTTAATTTGTAAATCAAAATTATAACAAACTAAAAATATAAATATTTTATAAAAACTTCAATAAATTGTGTTAATTAAAATAAATAAAAATGAGAGACAATCACAGCTCCCATAACCCTATATTTCCCCTACACACTGTAAACGGTTTTTCATACTCCGGAGACACCTTTTCCCGGCAACCGATTATCCAAATAATTTGCATCAAAATAAATTTTTCTAGTATGAGAGGTGGTAGAACAACCTATACTTAAGATTGAACAACCCTAAAATTATCTATATATTGCAACATATGTTAGCTAAAGTTGAAGAAGAGGTACTAGAAGTAAAGATTCTCATTACAAACGACTCATATCTAAAAATAGAACGCTCTTATGTAGGTTTGAATATTACTGAGGATCATCCCTACGGGAAATGAATCAGTCACAGAGTAAGTCACGTGACCGGAACTTTGTGGCAGAAACCGGTCCTTGAGTTGGTTCTCTTAAATGAAAGTAACCGGTACCTTTAACATGGGCTTGTCATAGGCAATTTCTAACTTTTAAGCTACTTGCGAAATATCTCTGACCTTGTGTAGGGTACCATATCACTGCATTGGTGTAAGTAAGTGAATGCGCAACAGAACAGGTTAGAATTATCTTACACATAACTAGTCTCATGATTGGCTCAAATGTACATACCACAGGACTGAGGACAAGTAATTAATAAAAAAAAAAAACTGGTTACGTATCAATCACAATGTTGCAGAACTTGTAGGGAATGAATAGTTTCGTGACATATCACTTGACTGTTGCAAGTGCACATGATACAGAGCAAACGAAAATTAGTTAGCATGTAATCTGTCAAAATTTCATCCGCGTGTTTCATATTAAGAACGTGTTTCTGAAAGATTCCATTAGGTCCAGTCACTGAATTTACCTGCAATGTTTATTAAAAAAGTTTCACAATTGTTTCATTGTGCGAATAAAAATTTCAGACGCAATTTAAATTTAATCCCAATAAATCAATGTTTTTATAAAAATAGAGTACTTTAAGCAAATTAAAAATTAATATTTCGCAAATAAAAAACGTTAGATCTTCTCAAATTAGTGCGAATTCAAAAAGATCGTTTTGGGTTTATGTTCAAAAATATTCCTTTTTTGATTTCAACCATATTGTCCAATAGAAGTTCGAGAAATTTTAGTTGTTCTTATCCTGCAGAAAATTCATTTAATTCAAAAAAATGTTTAGACTTAAAAGATTTTCAAGCCAGTATCAGGTTTTCTACGGCTAAAAACATAAGTGGCTGCTAACTTTTTATTATTTATAAGGATGATAAAGAATAAGCTTTGTTTTTCACTTTTTTGAAATGAATTAAATTTGACTCGAATATAATTCCATAAACACTTTCGAAGCGTATTGAGGATTATTGTCAGAAAATGCAGAGTTTAACCTTTCGCAAACACATTTTGATAAAATACAACAAATTTAGGTGCCCCTTTAAAAAATGCTATTTGAATATTTAAAAAATCGAATATTTAAAAAAAATCTCTATAATTTTACGGGCCTATATAGATATTTTAATCTTTATAATAACAAACATTAACATATTGGTTAGAATAGTATCGAAGCCGCGCTAACTACACAGTGCACTCAGAAGAAAAAGTTAGTAGAAAAATTTGTAAACGGTTTTCAATCCCACTCTACTATTTTTGTACTGATTTTTAGTAAAAAATTATTATTTAGCAAATCTATTTGCTATTTACATTTTACAAATTACAGAATTTTTACAGAATATTTACAAATTTTTGTTGCTAATTTCAGAAATCATTTTACAAATTTTTGAAAACCGATTTGCTAAAATTAGCAAAAAATATTACTAACTTTAAAAAATGTAGATATTGAAGGAAATGTTATTTCTAATTAAAACTTACACCTACAAACTTAAATTTCCTTAAAATGTTACATATATTTAAAAAGGGATCGGAAGTGAAGATACCGACTCTTGTCTAAAAAGAGGACATCCACTTAAAATAGCATTAAAAAGGTTTTTTAGTTCTAAAAATCCGCCCTAAAAACAATTAAAATTTAACCTTAAAATTAAAAAAAAAATTGACCAAAATATTTTTCAAAACAGAAATTACCAAATTAAAACAAAATGATAAATTCGTTTTTTGAAAAATATAATCAAAATTTTTGATGCTCGATAAGAAAAATAAATTCAAAGCTTTTTAGTAATATTAATAATATTTAGTAATTTTTTTTGCAGATTTTAGCAAACAGATTTTAAATTCCACTTTACAAAAAGTCTACTAAAATTTAGTAGCGGCTACTAATTTTTCTACTAATTTCATTGTACTACACGTCAGCAGACATGTGTTGCTAAGATTAGCAAAAAATACCGCTGGGCTCAAATTAGCAGAATTTCCCGTAAAAACAGCAAAATTTTTAGTTGCCATTACAGGCTTTTTTTGGTGAGTGTGGGACATATTGAAACTTATTTGGTGGTTCATCGGTTTTATACAAAATTTTACACACACCCAACTATCGCATAGACAAGCTGAATTCTTATTTATTTTAAAATAAGCTGAGCTAGGGTGGAGTGTTTGAGCGACTTTCAGTTTAAAATTTCGCGAATTTTCGACACTTATGTAATTTTTGTGATCGTTAGAAGTTTTGAATTAATATTAATCGATGAATAATTTTTAACAAATCATTTCAACAAAAATTGGTATAATTGTTATATATTTCACGAATTAATTTATAAAATAATATATTATATCGAAACAAAAGTAATTTAATTTAACATAAATTAAATTAAATCATATCCCACTTTATTAAATAAACAGCAATTTTTAAGGTTATACACTCAGAAAAAAAAGTTAGTAGAAAAATTTTTAAACGGTTTTCAATCCCACTTAACTATTTTTGTACTGATTTTTAGTAAAAAAATTATTATTTAGCAAATCTTTTTGCTATTTACATTTTACAAATTACAGAATTTTTACAGAATGTCTACAAATTTTTGTTGCTAATTTCAGAAATCATTTTACAAATTTTTGAAAACCGATTTGCTAAAATTAGCAAAAAAAAATACCAATTTTAAAAAAGCCGATATTGAAGAAAATGTTATTTCTAATAATTTAAACTTATACATACAAACTTAAATTGCTCTAAAATGTTACATAGGATTAAAAAAGGGATCGGAAGTGAAGATACCGACTCATGTCTAAAAAGAGGACATCCACTTAAAATAGCACTAAAAAGGGGTTTTTAGAATCAGCCCTAAAAACAATTAAATTTAACCTTAAAAGTAAAAAAAAAAAATTGACTAAAATATTTTTCAAAACTGAAATTACCAAATTAAAACAAAATGATAAATTCGTTTATGTTTTAACAATTTTTAAGATTTGATTTTTTGATTTTTTTTTGACTTTTGTATAAAACATCTTTAAAAAAATATAATCAAAATTTTTGATACTCGATAAAAAAAAAATAAATCTAAAACTTTGTACTAATATTAATAGTATTTAATAATTTTTTTGCTGATTTTAGCAAACAGATTTTAAATTCCACTTTACAAAAAGTCTACTAAAATTTAGTAGCGGCTACTAATTTTTCTACAAATTTCATTGTACTACACGTCAGCAGACATGTGTTGCTAAGATTAGCAAAAAATACCGCTGGGCTCAAATTAGCAGAATATCCCGTAATAACAGCAACATTTTCAGTTGCCATTACAGACTTTTTTTGGTGAGTGTAGACGTGTAAATGAAACAGTGTCCATAATGGAGTTTAGTGAAAAATAATTTTTATATATTTTAGTTTGAAGAATTTTGCAATAAAATTTTAACACTATTAAGGGAGAGGAGTCGTCTATCTAAAATTTCTTGATAAACCCATAAGTGTTGTGATACCTATTAGCCAGTCGTGGGCAGCTTGATTTGCCTGTCATTGACACTTCATCATGCACATTGAATTCATTTTGTATTAATGCAGTTATATGTCACTATCAAAACAGTTGCGTAATCACTTCTTTTTAAACTAGATTAGTGTTATGTCATCATTTCTGCAGTCACAAAGTTAGTTCTGTTTAAATTAGTTCAGTATTATGTCAGCTTTGCAACAGTCGCGGGATTGGGGTTTTCGCCACCGATTGACATTATTTTATTAACTGCAAAATTTGTTGCACCAGTTCCGTATTCTGTCATTATTTCAACTATAACAGTCCTAATTTCCTTAGTCCACATGGGTGTTATGTTTATATCTCTTTAGTTACATGATATATCCAGAAAGAACCAGTCAATGTTCTGCCACCATTTCAATATTTTGGACATTGGTTATTTTACAGTAATTATCACTTTTTCAGACACTGAATTACATTTTACACCAGCTTTGTGACATGTCCCTCATTTATCTATCACAGATTTATCACCTTGGATCAATCGACCCTTTATTTCCCGTAAGGATATCACTCCTTTAACTCAAACACTCGCAATATTTTTTCTTGCAACATAACTGCTCGTAATGTCTGTAAAATTTTCATAGATTTTCCAAGAATTATATTCAAACTTGTTAAATCTTCTTAAGATAAAACTTGTTATACACAATCTTTATTCATTGATTATTTAATGACTTTTTAAGTGGTTTTCTTAAGTACATACATACAAAACAAAGTTTTACTTATTTATTCCAGTTCAGGCCTTTTTCTTAAGATTAACTAACTTAACACAAAGAGAATAAAACCAGCAAAACGAGGAAACCCCTAAACAAATATAGAAAATTAAACTTACAAAAATGGCATAAAATGAACTGAACGACAAAAAAAATATTACAATGCGTCTTTGATATAATACAAAAAAAGTCTTAAATATGCTTAAAGCTTAAACGTAGCAAAACTACTTAAGGAAGAAAACAGGCTGCAAAAAAAAAAACACAGCATACTATTATTACGCTTAAGTGAACTTGTACAAATGTCTTTCTTTTATTTTGAATAAGCCAAAAAGTAACAGTTAAAGTTAGACCAATTTTACTAAAAAGGGCAAAAAAAAAATAAGATAAAAATAACTAAAAGTGATTAAGATTTCAACAGCTGTTGGTAAAAGATTTGTTAGTTTTTGTGTTGGCACGACGATAAACATAAAAAGATTTTAAAAGGTAAAAACTGAATGTGACTTAAATGATTTTTGATAAAACTGCATAAATTACACAAGGAAACACATTTTATATATAATTTTCTTTCATGTTTTACTTTTATTAAGTTTATCTGCTAATGTAAAAAAAAAATTGTAATTAAAGCAGAGAAATTAAGCATAAATAAATTTTTCATTATTAATGATTTAATATTTAATATTGTCGTGTCAGCTGTTGATACTGTATAAAAATAAAAGGTGTTGCCAGGTTGTCGGCAGTGCTGGCGTGATTGCGGAACGCTCGGCTTGAGCTCGCCGGATAGGGGGGGGGGGGGGTTCTTGCCGACCAAACTGGGCATAACAGACACGGACAATAAATTCATGCCAGCCTGTTTTTTGCAGTAGGTGACTTTATGAAAAATTTTTTATGATTTTATGGTTACCCGAGACAAAGCGATGCAAAGAAAATCAATGCACGAAGGAATTGGTTATAAAAGCGTCTTATACGCCACGCTCCCTGCAGCACACCCAAAACACCAAAAAAAAATTACCTTTTAAATTGGCAGCTGTTTCGCCAATATGGTTACCCTCCCTCTGAAACCAAAAGGAACTGGTTTCACCGTGACATTCCATAAACGTTGACCGGAATGCCCCAATTACTTACCCCGCTTATTCCTTCTCCCTGCTACCACTTATAAAAAATCTAAACCGTCATGTTAATTTGGTTAAACAGTATATATTTTCATTTTTCTATATCTATACATTATTGCCAAATTGTGGCATTTGAAAAAAAAAATATAGGTATTAACAAAACTAAAAATAAATCTTTGCTTCTTTATCTTTAATTAATATTTTTCTATTTTCAGCGATTATAAAAAAAACAAATTCTTCTAACATTCACAAAATTTTATTAAAAATTTTTTTTTTTATATAAAATTACTTTGAAAAAAAATTATACAAAGTCGTCATTAAATATTCTTGATTACTTTTTAGGTTATTACAACGTTTGTTGCTGTTAACGGCATCCCAAATTTCACTAATTTCCCCAAAATGGCGGGTAATAAAAGATGGCGTATTCGCTCTGATTTGCCAATAAGCTGAATGCCTTGCGGTGTTGGCCTCAGTGGAATGGTCCGTCCGTCACTGTGTCCGAGGTACGGTATTCCCGTTTACGTTCGAAATTTAAATCTTTGTATTATTTTATTTTAGTTTGATTTTCCTTTTTTATTTTATGGGAACAACATTTTTCTCAATATGGGCAAAATTTCTCGGACATTAACACTCGCGGCCTAAGGTTGAGCTCGACCTAGCAACTTTCGCACTTCCTCAATAGGGGATTACTCCCAGGTAAGTAAAAAAAAAACACTAAATGTCTATCCTATCAATTTCTTAGAAACTAAAAGAAAACACTTTCTTTTCAGTCCTGTCCGTCAGGTCGCCCACGTAATTCTCGTAAAATGGTGTTATCCACTGGTTACCTAGAACCCCAGGCGTGGTGGTGCTAATGCAGCTACTCCAACGTTGTGTGGGAAGAAGTGGCTGAATCCAATGTTATGTATATAGCTTTTTTCTCTTTATAGATAATATTTCATATTGTAATAAAATTAAATAAAAAACTTGTAAATTTTTGCCACCACTGCTATATTTTATTATTGTTGCTGATGTTGTAGTTGTTGTAATTGGCATTTAAAAATTTCTCGCCGGCCACTCTTCCTACTCCATCCAAAACCAGAATCGAATTAGTATTTTTAAAAAGGAAGTTCCTTCATTTTTTTTAATTTTTTCTCCATTTTTTCTTGCATGTAGAAATGTATACTTCTTTTTTTTCTACCCATCTCTTCAGTATAACAACAAAAAACAGCTGTTCAAACCTACCACCAACAGCGTTGCATTTTTGTTATCGACAAATTTATCGAATGACTGGACTGCTTTACCCACCCATGACAATATTTTGGTAGAAAAATATGTTTGGATTTAATTGAAATAAAATATTTTATATATATTTTTCAATAGAATTCCTTGATTTTTTTATCTACAAATACAAATCTTTGTATCCCTGTGAAATTCTCTTAACATTATTCCGTTTTTTTCTGCAACTTTTTTAACACCTTAATGCATTTGTTTGATGCATTTTATGAATTTATATTTTAATCTTAATGTACCTGAATATATGAATTTGTCATCAGTGATTTTATGTATGACTTTATTATTTTAAAATATATAATCCTTTTGTTTTTATTAATAAAATCCTTGGATAAATTTATATCAATAAAAACAAAATTTCCTACAACATTTTTTTCTGTTTGCTGTTCAATCTTTCATATATTTTGGTCACCAGTTTTTTGAGCCATAACAAATTTTATTAACAGTTTAGAGCAAAAACTTTAGCATGTTTACAATACGTTCATTGTATTTTCGTTTAGAGAAACTCAACTTGAGAAATTAACTGATCGGCATTCATTGAGACTTTGAAGTTGAAATTTCATACATAGGTTCCTCCTACGGTGTAAACATGTGGTAAGACAGCATTTTTAGAAATCTATATGAGAAGGTAAAAAAATGCAAAAGTCTTCCCCTGACGCCCCCCGCCCTCACCATCAAACCACTTTAACAAGAAACCTAGAATTTAAAGCATGTCGTCCCAGGATTGTGGGCTAGCTAATAAGTCAAGATTTTCGAAACCTCTACAAGGAGAATCAAAAACCTCTTTTGGCTAGAAACCTAAAATTTAAAACATGTTTTTCTTGCAGTATGTATTTCACGCATAACGTACTTTTTAGAATTTTTTACCAGTAACATAAAGGTGACCCTAGCCCAAATCACTTTGGCTCGAAAACGAAAATTTAAATATGCCTTCCCTAATGTGTAGTATAATTCAATGGAAGGAGGAAATTTATTATCGAGGTAAAAATGGGGGACACAAAGGAAATATAAATTCTCCTTGGCTGCGTGCCCATGGCTAAAAAGATGAAGTTTAAATTTACTGAAGATAAAATTTACTGAATTTAAATAAGAACAGTAAAATTGGGATTAAAATGATCAAAAGTGCCCCTTTAATAATCTAAGCCCAAACCGCTTGATCTAGGGTCTTGAAATTTGGCGTTAAGATTCCAACGCCTGGGCAGACATCCACCAAGACGGAATTTTAAATCAATGGGGCAAACATGGAAAAGTTCCCCTGCAACGACCTGCCCCAAAAATTACGTAATTTCAATATCCAATGAGAATATTCTAAAAATGGTGATAAAAAGGAACAAAAAGGAGATAAGGAACATGAAATTCTCCTCCAGTCTAGGCATCTACTGAGATGAAATATTTAGTTAAATTTATGGGATGGGGCGTCAAATGGGACAAATCTTGCCCTCAATTTTCCGTCTACAACTTTCGCCTAAAAATCTGACATTTAAATATGTATTCCCTTGGAACAGGGCTAATTTACTGCAGAGAAAGTTTAAATCACAAAAACGCTTTCCTTTAAGCTAGAACTCTGACACTTAAATTTGAGCACAAAATTGAAACGTCCGCTGAACAAATTTTAAAAAGTACTTAAAAGTTAGATTTATGTCTGTTTCTTTTTTAGGCTAAAAAATGTGTGATAACATGGATATACAACAGATCTTTGAAAATTATATTATTATTCAAAACTATGAAAAAGTTCTTTAAATTTAAAAATATTTCTTAAAGAAATATTTTTCCTAAAGAAAACATTTCATATAAAGGACTTTTTCAAGCAAACTTCTTTGTGGACAGCTAAGAAGTCGAGACTATTTTAAAAAAATAAATCTAATAAATTTTTTTACTAAAAAAACATAGATTCTATAGAAATTTTCTACTAAAAAATCTTAGATTCTAAGGATGTTGTTTAGTTTTTTTTAGATAGTCCTTAGAGTCTCAGAATTTTACTTTTAGAAAAAGTACTTAGAATTTTAAGAATATTTCTTCTAAAGTTCTTAAAATCTAAGTATTTTTCATGATGAAAAGTCCACCGAACATAAGAATTTTTAAGAATATATGATTAATACACTCAGAATATTATGTAGTTAACTGTTTGTAGTTTAATAAAAAAGTTTTCCGTTCCATTTAAAAATAAAGGAAGATACATTTATTTTTCAAAGAAACATCTATATTAACTTTTTTATACATTTATTCGAAATAATTTACTATCATTTACCGATTTTTTTCAGTTTCATTTATTTTTTTCATTTGTTTGAAATTTAATAAAAATTTACCCACAAAACGGAAACTTGTGGTTTATTTGTGTCCGTAACAGTTATTACAAATTTAAATTTTGTTTGCTGTCTGTTTCAAAAAAAAAATATTCAAAAATTTCAATTTGTTTTTTTATTTAAATTGGTTGTATATATACAAAATTTTTCAATACAAATTACAAGAACTTCATAAACACACATACATACACATTTACATTCACACAAAAAATGTTTATAGCTTCATATGCATACATACATTTTGTATTGTACGAGTATATTAAAAAAAAAAAACAAAAAATACAAAAACGGAAATAATTTCAAATAAATGAAAAAACATTTATTTTTTAAGGATTGGTGGGTAAAATTTTGACATTTATTTTAACTGATTATATCATTTGTTTCTTACGGATGTGTCAGTTGATTTATCAACATTTAAAAATAAATAACAAATGGCATTTGATTTAAATGAAAATTAAGTTGACCGGTTTTTAAATGAAACATCATTTCTTTTAAATGATATTTTCAGTTATTTTAACTTACAAACTTTTTTAAGTGTAAGAAATTATAAAAAAAAAATCTGTTAAAAAATTTTTTAAAAAAACATTATTTTATATAAGAAATCTTTTGCTACAAAACAACTCTTGGGTTTTACCATTATTTTCTTATAAAAATTATATTATTATCCGAAGTACTTTTTCCACAAGAAAGTCGTTTTTTACAAAAATTTAATTAATAAGCATATTTTTTTTTAATTATTATTAAATGGTGGAAATGATCATACATTTTCATTTTTACATGGATGACGGAACTGATACGATTTTCTTTATGAAAACAAAGACTGTATTATGACTGTTAATGTGAAAGTCATGTCTTATTTGTTTTATAATTATTTATTCTTGGTTGTCAGCATTTTATAGTTCCATAATTCTTATATTTTTTCATAGTTAGAATTTTTGTTACCACAGTATGGTTAAAGCCAATCATGTTATAAAATAGAAATTGGCAATTGTGAAATAATAAAATATTTATTATAATAATGATGGTAGCGGCCATATTCATGGTTATTACTTATTTATAAACCAGTTTGTGACAACCATACCCAAATGCAGCAAGCATAATATAGTAGCATTGATCATCTTGCAACCATGTTTTTTATCTGCATGATCCCACAAGTCCCCTTTTGTTAATAAGAGTTCTAAATTGTATGGAATGGCTAGCGTGTTGGACTGTTATACAGAACGTTGCATGTTCGATCTTTGGCAACAGCAACATCAGTTAACAAAAATACTATTTTTGAGTTTTCTATCCCTCATATATTTGGCAACGTCCTCCTTTGGTATTCCTATAGTAGTTAACGCTACCGAAGTAAAATAGCATAACAGGGCTATAAAAGCTCCAAAAATTTCGCTAAGGCACTACCAGAGAACGGGCGAAAACGTTCCTAAGATAAATCATCTTGCGCCTTTAAAGTGTTGCAATATTTAAAAACCTTTATCTTTCCAAAGAGAGAAATTTTTGTGTGTTGCTTCTCTTTCAAAAAAAATTCCATTCATTCCATATTCCATACCATTTCGTTGCTCTTGATCAATGTTTGAATTACACTCAATCCATGTGCTATTCCATTTAGTTTACCTTGTTTAGTATATCAATGCCGCTGGTTTGGCTTTCATATCGATTTGAATTTTACTCTTTTAACTCAATAGCGGTCTGGACATTTTTCATATATGGTGAGGGTATATATCAGTTTGTCTTTCCGTTTGTAACATCTCGAAATATAGGTCTAAGACCCTTATGCAATTTTAAGTCGATTTAGCGATGTCCATCTGTCTGTCTTTCTGTCTGTCTGTCTGTCTGTCTGTCTGTCTGTCTGTCTGTCTGTCTGTCTGTCTGTCTGTCTGTCTGTCTGTCTGTCTGTCTGTCTGTCTGTCTGTCTGTCTGTCTGTCTGTCTGCCTGTCTGTCTTTCTGTCTGTCTGTCTGTCTGTCTGTCTGTCTGTCTGTATGTGTCTGCCTGTCTGTCTGTATGTGTAAATGGCGATCACGACGCGAAGACGCAAGCGGGGGTGCCTATTTATACCTGTATTGTTGGACATCCTCCCTAGCAGTTTGGTATTGAAAATGAGCAAAATCGGTCCAGCGGTTCAAAAGTTATGAGTGAAAATGTGAAGATACCTCTAAATTGTCCATACAAATTGTCGTATTTTAGTACAATTTCATAGAAGCGACAGTACAAAATATATTTTCTCATATTTTTTCATCAGTCGCTTAGAAATTAATAATATTTTGTATTTGCCTTAAATATTTTTAACCTCAATAAATTTTTATAACCATTAAAATTTTTTTCACCACAAAAATTTTTTTTTACTTAAAAAAATTTTTTTCACCTCCATAATTTTACTGCAAAAGTTTTTTACGTTATTTGTATCAAAAACAGTAAAGAACCTTTTATAGGATATTGGTGGAGGGTATTCAAAGATTCGGCACAGCCGAATTTAAGCCTATTTTTACTTGTATTATTTTGATGCTAAATTTTGGTGTGAGAGTTTTATGAGAAGTTCCGTATCCAAATCTGTTATAAAAGTAATATTTGGTAAAGAACAGTATAAGAAGATTTGGCTTACAAGCGGTTCTAAACATGTTTGCAACATACTAAAAAATCCGTGTCATGCCATATGCCATCACTGGGCTTATTTAGGTACAACGGCTAAATTACTTTTCTCCACTTGTTCACCCCTTCATTAAAAGGAATATTTACTTTAATTATAAGTAATAAAAATCACTTAAGTGTTGTATGCCACCTCTTTCCGTCTTAATAAATTAAACCATATATTTTTATTAGTGACTTGCAGTTTGATTACAAGTTTTACATGTGCAGACACACGGATGGATAGACAACTCAAATTTTACTTAGAAAATGATTCTGTATCGATTTGTATATTATAAGGTAGGTCTAGTTACAAACATAAATACAAACTTATTATACAATATTATTACGGAAATTCAATTCATAAATTTCCAATTACCGCGAAAACAGAAAAATTTCCATATGACAACCCTTAAGTTTACCGATTAATTGTATAATTTTATTAACACTCAAAAAAAAAAGTTAGTAGAAAAATTTGTAAACGGTTTTCAATCGCACTCTACTATTTTTGTACTGATTTTTAGTAAAAAATTATTATTTAGCAAATCTTTTTGCTATTTACATTTTACAAATTACAGAATTTTTACAGAATATTTACAAATTTTTGTTGCTAATTTCAGAAATCATTTTACAAATTTTTGAAAACCGATTTGCTAAAATTAGCAAAAAATATTACTAATTTTAAAAAAAGTGGATATTAAAAGAAATGTTATTTCTAACTAAATCTTACACCTGCAAACTTAAATTTCCTTAAAATGTTACATATGTATATTAAAAAAGGGATCGGAAGTGAAGATACCGACTCATTTCTAAAAAGAGGACATCCACTTAAAATAGCATTAAAAAGGTTTTTTAGTTCTATAAATCCACCCTAAAAACAATTAAAATTTAACCTTAAAAGTAAAAAAAAAAATTTACCAAAACATTTTTCAAAACAAAAATTACCAAATTAAAACAAAATGATCAATTCGTTTTTTAAAAAATATAATCAAAATTTTTGATACTCGATAAGAAAAATAAATTTTAAGCTTTTTACTAATATTAATAATATTAAGTAATTTTTTTTTGCTGATTTTGGCAAACAGATTTTAAATTCCACTTTACAAAAAGTCTACTAAAATTTAGTAGCGGCCACTAATTTTTTCTACTAATTTCATTGTACTACACGTCAGCAGACATGTGTTGCTAAGATTAGCAAAAAATACCGCTGGGCTCAAATTAGCAGAATTTCCCGTAATAACAGCAAAGTTTTCAGTTGCCATTACAGACTTTTTTTGGTGAGTGTAGTAACGTATGCGGAATAAAATTTTGCAACGCTGGAAAAGAAAAAGTATTAAAGGTATTAATTTTTACCGTTATATTTGAATAACCACATGTTTTCTCATGTTGCTTTTACAATTTTATCAATAATTTGACATTTAATTATTTTAAAATGTCGACAAAAGAAGAACAACGTCGAAAAACAATTTGTAACTTTTTCAATAATCATACTAATTGGAAAACTTCGGAAATTGTTTCTCATTTTGTAGAGCAAGGAGAATACTGGCTAGGTACAAAACTAGAAAAACCACAAAGAGAATGCGTGGCTCCGGAAGAAAGTGCAGTTTGGTCGACTCATCGAAGAAAGTCTCAGCTCAGAAAAGTTACTGAAGGTAAGATCGCTAAATCGTATAGAGAGCTTGGAAGAAAGTTTCATTGTGATGGAAAAACAGTAAAAAAGTACCTCAATGATATGGGAATACAAAAAAGGTCCAGAAAGAAAAAGCCGAGATTACCCAACGAAAACGATTAAGAAGTTTAGTCAAAAATGTATTTTACGCAAACAACAACATAATTTGCATCATGGATGATGAGTCATATTTTACACTAGATGGCAATGAATGGCAGTGAAGGCACTTTTTCGAAGGGAAGAAACATACTGATAATAAAATAAAATATTTGGAGCACACAAAATTCCCTAAGAAAGTATTACTCTGGCTTGCAATAAGTCCGCACGGGATGTCGGAACCAGTGTTTTTTGAATCTGGTTTGGCCGTGAATTCTGAACGATATATTGAGCACTGTTTGCCAAAAGTGAAGGATTTTATAGAAAAGATTCATCGAGGCCTAAATGTGATCTTCTGTCCAGACTTAGCATCTAGCCATTACGCTCGGAAATCTGTAGAAGCTGTATGTTCATAAAGAGGAAAACCCAACAAATGTCCCTCAATTACGTCCAATCGAAGATGTTTGGGCTAATTTAAAGAGTTTATGCTGGTAGCTTTAGACCGAGAAATTCAAAAAATCTGATCGAAAAAATTAAAAAGGAACTCCTCAAAATGCCAACATCCATATTTACAACAGCTATGGAAAAAGTTCCCCAAAACTGCCGCAAAGCGGATCGGATGGGACCAAATTTTTTTTTACATTAAATTAATATTATGTATTGTTTTTTTTTTTAAAGTGAAATAAAATTTACGTCAGTTTTAGAAAAAACTACAACATATTATATTTTGTTGCAATTTCATTCCGCATACGTTACATTAGGTTTTTATGTGTAATTATGTAATTACAGAGTTGCTATAAAAATTTCAAGGCATGTTTATAATTTGCAATATAAAAAGAACTCAATTTATAAAACAAAAACATACATTAACGATGTTTAAAAATAAAGTCATAACATTATCATCTCCACCTATTGGCGTAGGGTATAAATATATTTGAGAAAAAACCACCTTATACAAATTTTGTATGGAAGTATGCCTCAAATTGATTTGTTTCTGCGCAATTTAACAAACAATAATCTAAAACTTAACATTAAATAACGATACTTTTTTAGTTTTAACCGTCACTGTATATATTTGACGTTTAAAATATTCATATTCCAATATACCAACCAATTTAAAATAACACAGCATTCATGTGTAATCATTTGTATGTCATGTGCACTTTTATACTTTTTGAATCATTTTTTGTTTTTCTGCATACAATCAGGTGTACTGTTATATATAAATTTTTTTGAGTGTCATACAAAAAAACAAATATGTAGTACGAGTATTCACAATAGAAAGTAAAGACCAACAAACTGATTTATTAATTTTTTTTTTTTTCAAATTAATATCAATCATTTGGATGGACAATTGTCTTTAGAGGTGGAATAATTTTTTGAGCAATGGAAATTTTGGAATTTTGCTATTACGGGTACTTTAAAAGAAAATGTGCGCTTTAATGATAATTTCTCTGTATAAGCAAGTGGTTTTTTATATGAATACCTCTACTCTTACAATGGTTTTTAAATAAGTGATAACTTTATAAAAATTCATCATTTATTTTTTTATAGAAAATTGTGTTAAGCCTGTGTTACTGTTTTTTTCACATAAAGAAAACTCTTTCATAATTGAATGGAAATTCGCACGTAAAATTTACATTAATACTAAATGTAAGTTTTTTATGTGTTAATTCTCTTGAAATGTATTTATTATTTTATACAATGCAAATACACGGGAAAACAAAAGCCAATTGAATTTGTTTTAATACCCAAAAATTAAAATTGAAATATAAAAATATGTGTTTCGCTAGAAATTAATAAAACAATTTTTTTATAATGCAAATGAAAAGATGTAAATAATGTTAAAATTCTTTATGACATAAAAAAGATTTAAAATATGAAAAGTTTGATAAAAAGAAACAAAAATTCCAGCGTTTTTAGAATTATTTTCCTGATAATAATATAATGGACCATATGATTATATTGATATGATTATTTAACTATTACCAGTATTATTGTTAGAATTTACAAGGAGGTCAGTGGTGTGGTTCACTCGGATTTAAACAAATATGAGCGCCCGGTAGGTTAGTTGGTAGCGTGCTAGCTTATCAGTGCGGGGGTCGTGAGTTCAATTCCCACCAGAGGCTCTGGTCTGTTTTCGCTACAACGAGCTGATGGTCTTTGTTGCTAGTGCTCGGTTAGGGTATTAAGATATAATTTGTCATTATATGATTAATATAAATAAAATAAAAAAATTAAACATATATGGATTTTGCTATAGCATACAATTTGTTAGTACACCAGTTACAAGTTTAGTGAGTAAAAAGGTCGTAGAAAATACAGAAAACTTGAATCTTTTTACAGTTTGTATATTTAAAAGACATACGCCTGCCTGTACAAGTCATGCACAAACATTTTTGGCGGTTTTTTATAAAGATCAGTATATCCAACAAATTTACATATTTTTTGGTTAGTCTAATTAAGCTAGACCATTTCTCGGTATTTTTCGATATTAGTATCTTAACGGATTTCAAGCTACGTTTCCTAAAGTTCTTTTGTCTGTTTATCAAATATTTAAAAATGCAATATTTGGTATTATTTTTTACTATCGTGAGCAATATTGCACGCAGAGAAAACACATGGTTAGGGCTATCGTATCCGAAGAGCGTCATTCACTCACCAAAAAATGTCTGCAATGGCAATTAAAAATTTTGTTGTTATTACGGGAAATTTTGCTAATTTGAGCCCATCGGTATTTTTTGCTAATCACATATCTGCGGATTCGTAGTGCAATGAAATTAGTAAACCTTTTGTAAAGTGGAATTTAAATCGGTTTGCTAAAATCAGCAAAAAAAAATTTAATTAGTATTATAAATATTAGTACAATAAAATTAGTATAAAACTTAGTAAGCAATATTAAATTTTAGTAAATTTCTGTGAACTCAATGAATTGTTAAATATAGCAAAATATTTATTTATAAAAAAAGATTAAAATGCACAATTTAACTCATTGTTTTTTAGATACACTTATTACACTTCAAAGCTGCTTATTTATCTTGAAATTGCCTTAAGAACTCGAATATACAAATTAAAATTTATATTTTTATGGAAAATTTTTTAATTTTTTTTTTTTATATTTTAGACAAGATTAAAAAATTTAAAGGTTTGAAAAAATAGTTCCAACATAAACAAATGTATCATTTTGTTTTAATTTGCTAATTTTTGTTTTAAAAAATATTTTTAGTTAATTTTTTGAATGTTAAGGAAAAATTTTAAATGTTTCAAGAGCTGATTTTTAGAACAAAAAAAGTTTTAAGTGCTACTTAAAGTCCTATTTTTGGAGATGAGTTGGTGTGAAAAGTATCTTCACTTCCGATCCCTTTTTCCAATCTACATATGAAGTATTTTAAGTTTGCTTGTATAAGTTATAATTATTAGAAATTACATTTTCTTCAATATCCACTTTTTTAAATTTAGTAAATTTTAGTGGGTTTTCAAAAATTTGTAAAACAATATCTGAAGTTACCAAAAAAAATTTGTGGATATTCTGTAAAAGTTTGGTAATTTGTAAAATGTAAAAAGCAAACAAAATTTATTTAATAATAATTTTTTTACTAAAAGTCAATAGAAAAATAGTAAAGAGGTTTTGAAAACCGTGTAACAATTTTTCTACTAACTACTTTTCTGAATGTATAATTTTGAGATTAAGATTGTGGCAACTATGGTCATACTATTATATAGTTATCTTATTATGATAATAAAATAACCATAATTTTACCTAAAGTTATATAATGATTCGAAACTATAAAAAAAATTCTACACAGGGAAAACAGATTAATTGTGACAACCAAATTCCATGCCAACTGAATAATTTGGTTGGAGCAACTGAATTATTTGGTTGTGAAAATAATGTATATCCTGACTGAATTGAAATATTTTGAATAACTGAATTTCTGTTGTTTTCTCCTCTATCACAAATCAAAGGTATAGTAAGATCGGTAAGTTATTTGTAAATGCTGATAATACTAGAACTTACTATTCGACAATCAAAAAATTTTAATTTTAATATTTATCTATTGATTAGCAGACAAAACACGCTACACGTAGAAAGAAATAATGTTGCCCGGGATTTTTGAAGTACATTTATTGCATAAGCACACACGCAAGAACAAATATCTTAAATTTCAGGTTTCTGGTCAAAAGGGATTTGGGCAGATCGTCAGGTGGGAGACTTTTTCTTGCTCGTGGAAATTTCTCCTCCCCGTAGAATTTTTCCAAAATTCCGTCTTAGCTAGTCTTTATACTGAGGGAGGAAACCTCATAACAAATTTCAACTTTCTAGCTTTATCGATTTGGGGAGGCTTTTCGCCCTTTGAATACCCGTTTTTGATACATCCCTGGCAAAAATTTTAAAATATGCCTCATACTTCATGGCATACATATTTCATATTTTAAAAATATTGTTAAAAAAAATTTAGCTTCCTTAAATTTTACTTAAATTTAAAATATAAACTTTCTAGCTTCAGCGGTTTGGACAGATCGTGAAGTGGTAAAATTTTTCGCTTTTTAGCACCTTCTCGAGGATTTTCTAAAAATTTCATATTAGATGATGACTACGTCAAAGAAGAAACATTCACACCAAATTTCAACTTTCTAGCTCTACCGGTTTTGGCAGGCCGTTAAGGAGAAGACTTTATTTCTTTGTGCCCCTTCCAGTATGAATTTAAAAAAAAAACACCATCTGGGTGGATGTCGACACCAGACAAAGAATCTATGTATCAAATTTCAACTTATTACCTCCAGCAGTTTGGACAGGCCATCAGGGGGGAGAATATTTACCTTTTTTGCCCCTCCCTTTAGGATTTTTCAAAAATTCCATCCTAGATTATATGTGCACCACAGGGACTGAAACCCTGAAAAAATGGGTTCAGATTTGGGTTAATCGAAATAAAAAGTTCAGGTTCGGTTCAGGGTTCGGTTCAACATTTAAAAAAAGTACAAATGTTTTATTGATAAAAAAAATATTTATTTTTCAAAAAAAATTTCGTTAAATTTTATAAATAATATATTTTTTAAGTTATTTTCTTTTAAGTTTGTTCTTTGTGGCGACAAAATGAATTTCAAGGTTGAAGAGGCCTTCTCATTTAAAGAATTTGATTTAGAAAATCGTTCCTTCTTTTTTAGAAATTGTTGAGCATCTTCGCTCAAAAAATTCTTTTCTTCTCTTTCCATTTGTAAATTTTTGAAAATTTTAATTGTTTTAAAATATTTCTTCTAGCATTTTTATCATCTTCTCTTTCTCTTATTATAAGATTTAAATATAATTCTGCTAAAAAAAATTTTTTGTCATCTTTTGTTAGCTCTAATTAAAACTAAGCCAGATTTTATAAAAATCGCCTAAAGTCATCTATTTTTCTGGTAGTTTCAGCATTTATTTTTTAAGGGTTGGACCATGTCATAACGGGAATTCCATCTAGGTTAACAGCCTAGTACAGTTTTTTTCAAGTTTAGCTTTTTAGCTAAAGAAGAAATTTTTGGTGTTCGCAATTTTTTGCAAATAGCTCTGCATTGATCAATTATTTGCTTAAAAGCAATACTACATATAGTGTCGAGCACTGCAAACTGGAATGCAAGAAATGATTTTTCTATCAAACGTTTCTCACGCCATGAACAGCAAGAATATTTTTTTTTCATATTTTTTAACCCGAACCTGGTTAAATTTTTATGTTAAGGGGGTTCGGGTTAAAATTTTTTATAAACAGCGAACTTTAACCCGTTTGGGTTCGAGTTAAGTTTAAGACCTGGTGCACCATACCAAATTTAAACTTTGTAGTTCCAACGATTTGGTAGGCCGTTAATTTTCGCTCTTTGAAGCCCCAATTTTACCACGGCCCTGGAAAAAAGCTCCAAAATGTATTTAGCCCATGATTTATGGAACTCATATTTTAAATCTTAGATTTCTAGCCCAAATGGTTTGGTAAGAGAGGAGTTTTCACAATTTTTCCCCTCCCCATAGGAATTTACAAAAATACCGTTTTAACAGATGTCTACGCTGGAGGGGGGAGGATGTAAATTTCAGCTTCTCAGCTCTCGAAGGTTCGGGCTGGACGATGTTATATGAGTGCGTCTGCAAGAATATTTTTTTATATTTGAACCCTAACCTGTTTAAATTTTTGTGTTCAGGGGGTTCGGGTTCAGGGGTTCGGATCTACGCCGGAGGGGGGAGTACCTACGTTGCAAATTTCAGCTTCTCAGCCCTCGCAGTTTGGGCTGGACGATGTTATATAAGTACGTCTATGAGTTAGTCAGTCAGTTACCTTCCTTCCTACACGAGTGTACAGAGATACGTTGCGTATGAGTAATATTTCGTATTTGTTAATACTCATACGCACTGTGAGCAGATTGCTACAATTTATTAATATATGTATATTTTATTGTCAATTTAAATTATCTCAATTTCACTATACATATACAAATTTAAATGGTCAGCTTAACTAGCTGATATTGTATTTACTACATTAGCACAATAGATGTCAACACATGACATTTATTACTGTCACAGTTTGATATTTATTAACATTTTTGTACGTGATTGAATAATAATTATAAGGGGGTTTCATATTTCAATAACCACTAAGTAGCCAACAATTGGTATAGAAAATACATACACACATTCATATCACCTACACACTCAAATATAGATTAATGTCAAACGATTAGTGTCAATTGTTTTAACAAATGTATTTATTTTTGATTTTTTTCCCCCATTTCGTATGTCTCTATGTCCGCCTGCCTGCCTGCCTGACTGTGTTGTTGAGCAGTTACACAGAATACTAAATATACAATAAATTTTACAGGTTTGTTATTTTGTGGTTACAAAATATATACACAATATATGTCACATATCCTTAAGGACTAAACAAATGTATTTCGAAAAGAAATATACCAAGACTTTTAAAATTACGTATTTTGTCAAAGAGGCATTATTGAGTTTAGTTATGAAACCAGATATGTGTCTTTTCAGATTTTGTACAGACAATGTATACAACTAAATTATATGTTTGTTCTAGTTGTGGGTTTGTAATAGTTTAACCTAATAAGGTGTTTTATATTTGTTGACATGTCCTATAATTTCAATTAATTTATGGTGATTTTAGTGGTCAAATGTTTATCATTTATTTGGTAAATCAACAGAATTTGAGATACGTAAGGCAGGATATAAAGTGGGTGGATAGAAGAGGAAAATATAAAATCATATTTAAAATTAGAAGTGAAATAAATTTAATAAATTAAAACTTTAACTCTAACAATAGTCAAATAAAAATTATTTTTCTGTAACAATAAACTTACAAAACACATTCAAATTCATTACCAGTAATTTATATTTCTGTGTTATGTACGAATATGATAATATATCTTTAAAGCAAATATTACCTAGGAAACTCACACTTTTTAAACCTTAAATTAATAAAAAAAAATATTTTTGAACTTTGCATCAGAAAAGGAAAACTATAAAAAAGGAAAGAATAATTTTATTTTTAACAAAAATTTATCAATGCAATTTCACAACCTATGGTGCATATTTGCAGAAAGAGGAAAATATTTTTATTAAAAAAAAATTATCAGGCTGCCAAAGTTTCATTCCATCCAGGGGCTCGTAAGAAGAAAGTTTATTTGTCAATTATTCAAAACTTCTCTACTGCTAAATTGTCTATATGTGAAAATCTATTTTCTAAAAAATATATTCCGAGACCGGGAATCAAACCGGCAAATTTCTATAGGCTTTGACTTGGGAAACAATTTCAAATAAATGATAAAAACAATTATTTTTTAAGGAATTGGTAGGTAAAATTTTGTCATTTATTTTAACTGATTATATCATTTGTTTTGTCAGATGATCAATCAACATTTAAAAATAAATAACAATAGGCATTTAATTTTAATGAAAATTAAGTAAGCCGGTTTATAAATGAAATCTGATTTCTTGTAAATCTCATTTTCTGTTAATTTAACTTACAAACTATTTTAAGTGTAGAAAAATTTGTAAACGGTTTTCAATCCCACTTTATTATTTTTGTACTGATTTTTAGAAAAAAATTTATTATATAGCAAATTTTTTTGCTATTTACATTTTACAAATTATAGAATTTTCATAAAATATTTACAAATTTTTGTTGCTAATTTAAAAAATCATTTTACAAATTTTTGAAAACCGATTTGCTAAAATTAACAAAAAACTTTACTAATTAAAAAAAAGAATATTGAAGGAAATGTTAATTCGAATACAAACTTACACCTACAAACTTAAATTGCCTTAAAGTGTTACATAGATTTAAATAAGAGATCGGAAGTGAAGATACCCACTCATGTCCAAAAATATGACATCCACTCAAAATAGCACTAAAAAGTTTTTTATTTCCAAAAGTCAGCCCTAAAAACAATTAAAATTTGACCTTAAATGTAAATAAAATTACTAAAATATTTTTTAAAACACAAATTACTAAATTAAAACAAAATGATAAATTCGTATATGTTTTCACAATTTTTAAGCCTTTGTTTTACCCTTCACCACAGGTGGAGATAAGTTTGTCATTCCGTTTGTAATTTCTACAATATTGATCTTAGACCCTAAAAAGTATATATATATTCTAGGTCCTTATGAAGAGCGAAGTTGATTTAACGATGTCCGTCTGTGTGTTGAAATGGGTTTTCCGAAGAACCCATTTCTGTTTGCTATTAAAAATCAGCCAGATCGGTTAATAAATTGCTGAGATTTTATCAAAAAACCAGGACTACCTCTAATTTTTCCCGTAAAATCCCTTTGTTTAATATGATTGCAGAATTTTACGCATAACCAACACAACCATTTGTTGAAATTCTTTTCTTTCACCTCTTCACCTTTTATACACAAACAACAAACACTATTCTAGAGCAAAAGATCGAAAATCTTTAGTATAACATATTTGCTGAAAAACTCGGAAATATCGGTTCAGATACAAAAAAGTTATGCCCAAACATAAATTTTTTTAAATACATATTTTCTGGAACCATAAATCTTCCCGAGTCCAAGTTTTATCACCAAACTAAATGGTTAATTTCCTCTTAAAGGCGTCCGTATATAAATCTGTCCATTCCATATATGTCCATATATAAACTTCAGTTTTTCCCAACCATGGTGAAGGGTATATAAGATTCGGCATAGCCAAATTTAGCCGCTCTTACTTGTTTTTTTTTTAGTTTTGTCTAAAATAATTTTTGAAAAAAATAAATAAAACAAAAAAATTTTGATGCTCGATAAAAAAATAAAAATTTAAAATTTTGTACTAATATTAATAATGTTTAGTAATTTTTTTGCTGATTTTAGCAAACAGATTTTGAATTCAACTTTACAAAAAGTTTGCAAAAATTAAGTAACGGCAGCTAATTTTTTCTACATATTTCATTGTACTACACGTCAGCAGACATGTGTTGCTAAGATTAGAAAAATTCCTCTGGGCTCAAATTACCAAAATTTTCCGTAATAACTGCAACATTTTCAGTTGACATTACAGACTTTTTTTGGTGAAGGTAGAATAAGCAGGGTTTAAAACTAAAAGCCAAATATAAAGACAACAAACCAAAAAGTCACCAAGCTAAGTTCTTAGATTCGAGTTTGAAAGCTGCAGATGCTTCAGTTTAGAAACTTTTAATACGTTGAGTTTAGCTAGGACAATGAAACTTTCAGGATGTATATAGTTAAAAGCATTGAGCCAATTATTAGCCATGCTTTGATTCAAAACATCCTCATGCTAAAAATATTATTTTATTATTAACAATATAACTACACTCAGAAAAAAATGTTAGAAGAAAAAATTGTAAACAGTTTCCAATCCCACTTTACTATTTTTGTACTGACTTTAAGTAAAAAAATTCTAATTTAGTAAATATTTTCGCAATTCACATTTTACAAGTTACAGAACATTTACAGAATATTTACAAATTTTTGCTGCTAACTTCAGAAGTCATTTTACAAATTTCTAAAACCGATTTGTTGAAATTTGCAAAAAAAATTTGGTAATTTTAAAAGAAATATTATTTCTAGTAATTACAACTTATACATACAAACTTAAATTGCCTTAAAATGTTACATAAGTTGAAAAAAATGGATACCGACTCATGTCCAAAAATAGGACATCCACTTAAAATAGCACTAAAATCTTTTTTAGTTTTAAAAGTCAACCCTTACAACAATTAAAATTTGACCTTAAAAACCAAAGAATTAACTTAAAATATTTTTCAAAACAAAAATTAGCAAATTAAAACGAAATGATAAATTCGTTTATGTGTTAATTATTTTTTAAGCCTTTGAATTTTTTTTCTAATTTTGTAAAATATTTTTTGAAAATAAAAATAAAAAAATTGTTGTTCGATGAAAAAAACTACAAATTTTTATATTCGAATTCTTAAGGAAATTTCAAAAGAAATAAGCAGCTTTAAAGTGTAACAAGTGCATGTAAAAATAATTGAGTTAATTTTTATATTTTTTTTATAATTTAAAATTTTACTATATTTTACAATTCAGTGACTTAAAAGCAATTTACTAAATTTTTTTAGCGCTTACTAATTTTTATATCAATTTCATTGTACTAATATTAATAATATTTATTAAATTTTTTGCTGATTTTAGCAAACCGATTTCGGTCACGGAAAACATATTGTGAGTGTATGCTTAACAAAAAAAAATAAAAGTTTTGTTAAATATTGTTTACCAACCCCTTAGTTATATGTCAACATCGCAGACTTTAAACTAAAAGAAACAAAATTCTAAAGATTAAAGATAGACAGCATCAGAAAAAAAGTATATAAAAGAAATTTTGTTGGTTTAAATGGTTCGACAACCACAACAAAACACGTCTACACAACAAATCTGCTAAGCAAGGTGCTACTGACCTTTTTATGCAAATATTTACCTTAGCCTACAGAAAAACTTAAGCGGAAAAGAAGTTAGGAGGAAAACGTAAATTCAAAAAGTTATAAAAAATCCACATGTACAAATATATCTCATGTTGGAGCTAAACGAATAATTTTAACACTATTGAGATGCTTTTTTTTATGTAAACAATATTGCAACAAAATTTGTGCTGTTTCAAAGACAATGAGAACGTTCTATAATAAGCCCGTCAGAAATAGACAAACAGCAAAGCACTGGCAAGGCTGGAACAAGTGCTGGCAAAATGTGCTTTCCCGAACCCAAAATAATAACATCATTTGACAAAGGGCGCTAATGAAATGTTTTACAAAAATGTTGTGCATAAAACTTTACTAAATATGTCAGAACACACCAATGTCCAAAATCTAACACAAACAGCAAAAGCCAGTAAAATTCAGGATTGTTTATTTTTGGATGACCTTTATGGCCAACATTTTATTCCTACTCTCCCCCTTCTTAATGGTGTTAGAATATAAAAATTCACCGTTATGTGGGGGAGCTAGAGGGTTAATATGTTCCACAAAATTATTTTCGTTAATATTTTCTACAAAGTTGCTGAACATTCCCTATACCTCAAATGTAAAGAACACATAGTTTCATATAACGCTAAGCTGCACGAACTGGGCAACGGTGGGAACTTTATTAAATCACAGCAATTTGTTTAAAATGAGTGCTGGCAAAGTTGTTTGGAAAATTCTGACAATGCGTACGTGTTCTGTAAGTATTTAATATTTATATTTACGGGTGTCCCGTAGTTTGACAGTACTTGACTTTTTATACTATTCAAATTTTCTAATTGGGAAAACTTTAGCAAGGAAAACCTTATATTTAATAAGATTTTATGGATGCTCACAGTAGGATTTTATTTCCTTGTAAAAATCATGCCCAAAGACACTCGCAGTATAATTTTAAATTACCCAAACTCTCGAAGGTTGTGATATGATATCATGAATACTTACATGATATTTACAGTATACTCGCAGGACAATCGAAAGATGTGATCTAACTAAAAACACTTCCTAGATGAAATTACGTTAAAGCGCTCTCACAGAATAGTTTAGCCATGCTGAGAGCTGAAATCAAGTTCAAGGATACCGGCAGGATATTTTTAAAATACGAAAAATATCGGCACTACTACCGTTATTCAATTCCCAAACTTGCTTTACCAAATTTTTTCAAAAGTCAAGACAAATTTTTGTTTGCCAAAGCCTTATATAAACTAAAGTAGGGTATACTAAACAAAGTTAAAACATCATGAAAACTTTAGACCATATAAAATTCTATAGTGGAAGCTTATCTTAATAGTTAATGGCCAGGAAAATTGTATCACTTTAAAGGCAAACATTTTTTAAACCTACAGCTTAAAGGACAACAAAATAAAAGAATGTGTTACATAAAATAATGACATTTAAAGTCAATAAGAGTTTAAGTTTTTTTTTCTGATATATAAAATGTATGTTTTAAAAAAATAACTGATTTTAATATAAAATCAAGCCATATGTATATTTGAGTTGTTATGTTTGTATAATGGTGATGTGATGATAACTTTACGGCAGAGTAGACTTCATCAGTACATCATCATCATCATCATCATCAGCATACCGTTGATGATGAACACAACACATGACTTTAGGTACAATTATATATAGAAATAACTCATCACAGCTATGAGATCGGAATCGTAAAACCGGAAATAAAACAGGAAAATTAAAAACGTACAAAAGGTGCATATACCTTAAAAAATAGAACTGAATGAAAACAAACGAAGGGACAACAAACACCAAACTGGAAAAAAAAATATTATGAAACAAACTCCGAAGGCAATTTTTTTTATTCCTACTCCACATAAACAACAACACAATTCTGCATCAACTAACAGCACATACAAATGCAGTTAAGCGATACAACAGAAAAAATAAAAAAAAAAAAAATGTATAGACGTCATACTTGGGAATTTTTCTTCGCAATTTCAATTTGATGGCTATTAATTAAAAGGTACTGAATGCGTTTGCAATAGAAAAAATAATATTTAGGATAATCAGTGCACAAATGCATTAACAATTAAATAACTTTTCATTAAAAATTTATTTTTTAAAAACCCTTCGGGAATGGTTCATTATGATAGGGACCGGTCATGTGACCGGTTTTTTTATATGAAAGGAGAGGGGTCACTTTTACATGGACTTGTCATAGGAGGGGTCAATTGCCCTCTGTGACATGTCACAGGACTGGTCTTAAAAAATGTGTCACACAACTAACCACAAAAAACATATCACAGTACTCGTACTTTCAAACTCATCACGTGATAGAGGTTATTTTAAAATCACCTAACATGGGACTAGTACACTTAAAAAAGTTTGTAAGTTAAAATAACAGAAAATATTATTTAAAAGTAATGATATTTCATTTAAAAACCAGTCTACTTCATTTTCATTTAAATTAAATGCCATTTGTTATTTATTTTTAAATGTTGATTAATCAACTGACAGATCTGTAAGAAACAACTGATATAATCAGTTAAAATAAATGTCAAAATTTTACCTACCAATCCTTAAAAAATATATGTTTTTTTCATTTATTTGAAATTATTTCCGTTTTTGTATTTTTTTTTTAATATACTCGTACAATACAAAATGTATGTAACACTTTTGTGTTAATGCGTTTGTGTATGTATGTGCTTATGAAATCATAAGAATAAAATGATGCTAAAAATTCAATTGAAAAGCATATACATTTTTATTTTTAAGTTAATATTTTATTAAAACAATTTATATTTGTACGACTTTAAACTTAAAAAACAATTTTTTACTTGGTCTATAAATGGTTAATTTCTGCAGTCATGTACAAATTTTTACGTTTTCTAATGCCGCAAATTAATACCTCAATTTAGCTAATTACAAAATAAAAAATTTCACTCGAAAACTCTGTTCTTATTTTACAGCCTTCGCGGACTGATTTAATTTTACAGGCTCCGCGGTCTGTTCTCATTTTATATTCTGCGCGATCTATTCTAATTTAACAGCCTTCGCGGTCTGTTTTTATTTTGCAGCCTTTGCGGAATGTTTTACTGATCACCACCGCACAGTGGGTTCGTTCGTGGCCGTAGTTTTAAAATATTGTAATTTTTTTGTTGACAACAACTGATGCAGACTTTTATCTATTTTTACCCGATACCAAAATTAATTATAAAAACATTATTTATTAATTTCAATTTATCGCCACTTTGGTGAGACCAACCCAATGTATACCGCCTAGATAAAAAAGATTATATGAGACTTCGACACCGAATTGCGCAGAGCGAGTAATAGACGACTTCCTGCCGGACCAATAAATATTCTACTGTCTTAGTAAGAGTAAGGAGGAAGGATGCTGCCGTTCAATGTTTATTGTATTTAAAATTACTTAATAAAAAAAGGAAGTTTACAATCACTAAAAGGAAGAATTGTTGTGTTATTTCATAGGACCACACAATCCGTAAATTGTAATGACTTTTTTCTAATTGACGAATTTTTAATTGTAATGGATTTAAAAACCATTACCACTGATCAATGATAAAAACTTTATTGTAATTACTAATTCCACACAATTAATAAGTCCCCTGTATGATAGGAGTGGATAAAAGGAAGTTTGGAAAAAATGGAGCACTGTTAGTAAATAACTTGTAAACATAAACCTAGTCGGTTTATGTGTGACTCTCTAATATCTACTATTAAAATGAAATACCAAAATGTCCAATGTTATAAACAAAGCATAAAATTACACTGTTCTCGAATCAGACATTTAGCTGAAAGTCGGCATAAACTAGTGTTTCCAATTTTCTCGACCTTGCCAGTTAATTAGTTAATAAAAGGCGACTATTCGATTATCCATTTAATGTAAAAAAATGTATATCTTTGATCAATAAGAAAACACAAATTGTTGATTTTTTGTGAAATATCAAGTAAAGTATTAAATGTGAAACTTTTCAATGAATCAATCTCAGAACATGTTCAGTGGAAGTAAACCCTTCAATGGTAAAACAGAATATTTTAAACTATTTTGTAGCCAATAAAACTTTTTGTTCTCAACTTTTTCAAAACTTTTTGACAAATTAACTTTTTTTAGTTTTTGTCTCTTTCTAAGAAAATAAAATTTGTAATTTAAGGCAATTTTTATAACATATGTAACGTCATAGTGCTTGTTAGAAAAATACGAGGGCGGACCAATAAGTCCGTAACTTTTCGAACTTCTATTGTAGTTATATCAAATGCAACACTGCTCCCATCAAGTACCACCTGTTAATATAATACTGTCGAATTTTGAGCAAGTTCTGTCACTTACTTTGCGTTTAACAGCTGTTCAAAACATTCAACCTCGTAGTTTTTTTTTTTTAATGGAAAAAATTGAATTTCGAGTGCTCATTGAACGTTATTTTTTGCGAAAAAAAACCCGTCAATCAAACCATGGAAAAGCTTGATAAATACTATGGGGACTCTACACCATCCATTTCAATGGTAAACAAGTGGTTTACTGACTTTCGTTGTGGTCGCACAAGTACAAATGACTCTGAGAGTTGGACGGCCAATTGAGATCAATTCACCCGAAAATGTCGAAAAAATCCACGATATGATGTTGGCCGATCGAAGAGTAAAAGTGCGTGAGATTGTTGATGCCATAGGCATTTCATATGGCAGTGGGGTTTCGATTTTAAATGATCAGTTGGATTTAAGAAAGCTGTCTGCAAGATGGCTGCCGCGTTTGCTCTCAATTGACCATAAACGTAATCGTGTGACAACTTCAAAGGACTGGCAAAATTCCATGAATTGGGCTACGAATGGGTACCTCATACGCCATATTCTCCGGATTTAGCCTCCAATAACTATTTCCTATTTCAAACCTAAACAAATGGCTCGGTGGAAAGAGATTTAGCTCCAACGATGAAATTATTGATCAAACAAATGCCAATTTGATGGACCTCGAAAAAATCCTTTTTTTTTGGAAGGGATACAAAAATTGGAAAAATGTTGAACAAAGTGTATTGAGCTAAAAGGAAATTATGTTGAAAAATATTTTTTTTTGCACAAAAAACTGTGTTTCATTCAAAAAATCACGGACTTCTTGGTCCGCCCTCGTACCTAGCTACCTGTTTGATTTAAAAGGTTTTTTGTTTAATCTCTTTGGATTTTAGAATATATGTATTCTAAGGTTGAGAATGAATTATTTCTTTGAACCTGGAGCAATAATACAGTGTTACAAAAAAGAACAAAATTTAATTTAGGGTATTCACTCTACCCTTGTAGACCTTGTAGAGGTTGTAGATACAGTAAAAGTACTACCATTTACTACACCACAACAACAAAATTTATAGAACTGAAATTTACTAGGGTGTGGTTAAAATACAAGACCAAAAGGTATATTTTTAACTTAATCGAGATTCAAACGATTTTAAATTTTTGAATGGTCTTAGAATGATAAATAGCAAAGCTTTAAAAATATTTATTAAAATAAAAAAATTCTTTACATGTAATTTTCCAAGCACCATATATTTCCCAATACGGACTGCGAACCACAATCAAAAATATAGGCATTATTAAGTATTATTTTTTTTTTGCATATAATGTTGATTAAAATATTTTTTTTCTTTTTTTTTCTACAAATGAACTTTTTGGTTTTAAAAACTTTTTTATGCAGGTAAAAAATATTGATTATTTTTGTCGTTATGTAAGTTTCAACTCAACGTTTACGAAACAGAAAAAACAGCAAAAGTAAAATAACATTACAATTGTCACAACAGTGTATTTTTATTATCTTGAACTTTAACTTTCTATTTCAATAATGAAATCTCAAATTCAGACAAAAAAAAAAAAAAAAAACAACAGCAACCACAATTCTATGACAAAAAAAATTATTCCACAGGCAGAGAAACACAATTATTTTGAAAGCATTATGCGACTTTATATTAGTATGAGTCAATGTAAGTGTATGAGTATTTCCAAACAATTTGTACAACAAATCCCTAAAATTAAGGCACTTTCAACAAAACACATGGTATGCCACAAATGTCACATACATAAAAAAAAATTGAAAACAAATAATATCAGATCAGGGATGGAAAATATGTTTTCTGTTATTGTACCAACCAGACAAAGAAATCGTACTTTTTCGATCCCCACGGTACCAAAATTTTTTCCATTTTTTTTAACAATTTTATCGTATTGAGTCAGATTTGCTTAGACACTAAAAAGACTTAAAAAATTTAAATTGACCGGGTGAAACAAAATTTTTCGTTAATTTTATGTAGTCGTATAATTCCCACAAAACTTTGTAAAATTTTACTCTTTTTTTCTGGTTGTCCGCCTCCCTTGGAGAGCAATTTAACCTTTTCAGGATTTGCTATTAAAAAATTTAGAGGCATTTAATAGCTTTTTAACAATTATACACTTTTTTCTTATTTTTTTTTTTGTTTTGAGAGGTAATTTAAAATCAGCTGTTCAATGTTGCCACTTCCGAATATTTTAGTACAATGTGTATGGAAACATTTGGTACATTTGATGTGACACCAATTTAGAGCCGGTTCAACTTAAAACTGACTTTATTTTTTACTATAGTACCTAAATAAATAAAAACAGGTTTTTAATTTAAAGTTGCTTTTAAAAAAAGTCAACTTTATGTTATGTTGTTTTATCAAGTTATAAATTGAAAATATGAAAAAATTTTAAATTGTACTAATTGAGCCTTGGTAGTACCACGGTACCAACCAAGGTAAAAATGTACCGAAAAAAGTACAATTGTACCATGTTTTCCATCCCTGTATCAGATACATTTTTTTTAACAAAATCTCAAGCACACACACATTGACAAACAACGAATTGATATTCCATAGAAAAATTATTTTTATTTCTATTTTCTGTTTGTCTAAATAACAATAGACCAATACCAACCTTAAATTCAATCACAATTCGTCATGAAGAGACAGAAAAGTAGTATCCCTGCAAACATTTGGAATATATCTTTCAAGAAGATATTGAAGGAATATCGAATATTTTTTAATTTGTAAGAAGAGAAGAAGATGAAGTAATATTTTAAAATTATTTCCTTTTTATTATTTGGAAAATTTCGGCAATATTTGGAAATAAATAAATATATTTAAAAATTCCATTACTGTTTTATATTTTATTTGTAGAAAAAATTATGCCTGGAGTCAACAAATGAAAATGGTAGCCCTTATAATCAGGAAAATATATGAAATATAATTTACTTACACATTATTAAAAAAATCAATGAGGTTTTCCTGAAAATTAAATAAAAAATTATTTGATTTTAGGTTTCAAAAAATGTTCATTAACTTTAAAATAGTGAAGCATTTTATTAATTTTTTTTTTTTTTGATTGAAGTTAATGTTCCCAGCAAAAAAAAGACCTTGCGAAATAATGGATTTTAGAACGAGCAGTAACTGATAGGTGAAAATTAAACCAGTTAAGAAAATACATTTATTTATTTATTATTTATTTATTTATTTATTTATTTATTTATTTATTTATTTATTTATTTATTTATTTATTTATTTATTTATTGATTTGTTTATTTATTTATTTATTTATTTATTTATTTATTTATTTATTTATTTAGTTATTTATTTATTTATTTATTTATTTATTTATTTATTTATTTATTTATTTATTTATTTGTTTATTTATTTATTTATTTATTTATTTATTTATTTATTTATTTATTTATTTATTTATTTATTTATTTATTTATTTATTTATTTATTTATTTATGTATTTATTTATTTATTTATTTATTTATTTATTATTTTTTTGTTCAAAATTTTTTATACATGTTACATATTATGCCTCTGCGCCGTATTGACTTTAATAGAGGCTAGTTGGCTGCATTATATTAATTCTTAATTAAATTATAAAAGATAAATAAAATTACAATTTAAAGGTTTTTAAAAGTTTTTAGTAAATTTTAAGTGAATATTTACAAAAGTCTTTAGAAACACTTCAAGCAGGTTTTTTTTTATATAAAATTTTTAAATAGAAATTCTATTAATTTCTTTAATATTTAATGGTAAACATATCACAAGATAAGTGAGAAGAGAACCGGTTTCTACAGTACCTACCACGTGACCGGTTAAAAGACATGACATGTTCTTTAGCGTTTGTTCTGTGATATGTTCCTTGGGATTAGGTTTGTGACATGTTCTTTTAGGCCTGTCCTGTGACATGTCACAGAGGGCAACTGACCGGTCCTTTTCATATAAAAAAACGGTCCGGTGACCGGTACCTGTCACAGTGAACCGGTCAGTTGACGTGTTCTGTGGTAGATCCCTTTCCCGCAGGGTGGTTGAAGTTTGCCTGTTAAGCTCATTATTTTAACTTAGGGATGTCATTGAAGGTAGCTAGTTACAACCTTACGAGTAAAACAACTAGTTATTAAGGTTAAAATACCTAGTTATAGGTAACGCAAAAAATAACTGGTGGCAATTCACATAATAAAAACTGGTGGCTTGAAGGTAGTAAATAATAGGTTGCTTATAAGGGCATAATATTACGTTACATAAGTGGTGCAAATAATGCATTATCAATAGGTACTGAAAGAGTGGCTACACATAATGAGTTAATAAGTCGTTAAAGAACTGATAACAAGGAAGGAGCTGAATAAATTCACCATTTCCAATTTAATTTCAGAAAGTACCAACTATTTTTAGAAACTATTTTCCCTGAGGTCAGTTGGGAATTGGGACCTTTCACGGGATAGGCGAAACTGCACCGGTTTCGAAAAAACATATCACGAGATAGGTGAAGAGAGCATCGGTTCTTAAAGTACCTATCACGTGACTGGTTTAAAAGTCACGAAATGTCCTTTTTAAACCAGTCCTGCGACATATCACAGAGGGCAATTGACCCCCTCCTAGGTTATTGGTGGAGGGTATTCAAAGATGCGGCACAGCCGAATTTATGCTTTTTTTTTACTAGTTTTTTTGTCAATAATTTTAATATAACATTTTTTTAAGAAAAATATTTTCATCAGTATATAAAAGGCTTTAATTGTTAGAACTAAAAAAAAGGGAAAATTATGCTGGTCTTAATTGAAAGCAATATGTTACATCATTTATTACATTTATAATATGTATTACGTAACTTAAATTTGCTTTAAGTTTTTTGTTTTGCAAAAAAAATTGTTAACGGAGTTTACATTTCGTTATTTTATTAATTTTAATTCAAAAACAATTTGTCAAAAAATGATTTCCAAAAATTAAATCTCTAGATGCCTACGAGGAGAACTGTAAAATTCATTTGTTTTTATTATTCAATGGATGGTTTGTTGGGAAAACTTGCAACGAAGTTTATAGCATTTTTTAAATTTTTAATAATTTCACATTTTCACATCTCAAGAAAGTTACTTGCCGTAAAAAAACTTCAAATCAGTTATTATATTATATGATGCTCCACAGTCTTACGATTATTTGAATACAAATAACTCTATACTTTTAGCAATGCAGTTGGTAGAAATCTGTTAAATTCTGTTATACGGTATATTGGTAAAACGTTAACAAGGCCCTATGACAAATTTAATTTTCTTTAATACTTTTAGTTTAAGGCGCCAGTATTCGTCTTACCTACAGCGAAGCGTATATTGGTGTTATAATTTCAGCACTGTGCCAGTATTGTAAAAGTTAAAAATCCGACACATTATACTACCATCTCAAACTCCCTTCCAATCTTCATAATTTTCTAATTTTTCTTGCCAATAAAATGACGCTTAAATCTCCAAAAATTGTATTTCCTCTATTAATTCATAGAAAAGGTATTTAAACTACAACAAAGTCAAAGTATGAGTGCTATAGTTTTTAAAAGTACTTTCTTTGTTGTAGCTCAATTTAAAAAATTTTGTGTGTTTTAATACTTGCTTCATATTTTCTTCAGATAACTCAGTCTTTAGCAGCTACTCATCACGATCACTTGTAGCAAGAAATTAAATATTATTTGAGACCGGGCATTGAAAATTTTTATTTAATACCACTCAAAATAAAAATTGTTCTAAGTGTGTAATATTAGTAAATTTTTTAGACAGTAACAGTAAAGAAGTCTGTTTTACTGTAAATTGCAATCAGCTATATTTATTGTAAAGAGATGACTCGTTTGCATGTAAGTGTGGAATATTTTATTGATGTATCTGAAAGAGGAATTACTTATATAAGTTTTACTTTTTCAATACAAATTATGTGGTAAATGAAGTTATATACTAATTAGTACATAATTAATGTATACTAATTAATTATTGTTTAAATTTTCCAGTTTCCGGGTTTTAGGTATTTTTGGGAAAAATAATAATAATAATAATTTATTAACGAAATTTTAAAATATCGATAGAAAATATAATTAACCACTTTCTTTGCCAGCAAACATTTTTTCTGCAATAAACGGTTTTAAGGCGAGAAGGATGTAAATTCAAATTTAGTAAATTATAATAAATTAACTTTTTAAAGCAGAAAAAATAATTTTTTAAAAAGTCGTCATAAATATATTTACACTCTCATAAATATTACTGATAAAAGAAAAACTAGTTTTGATTCCCATCTTGCAAATTGAGTTATTGTTTTTGTTGCAGGACTCACTGCACACGTTTTACAAAAAATCTCTCTTTAACTCAAAAACTAGCTAACAGATTTTTTCTTGAAATTGAGCACAGTTGGTATACATAGGGTTAGTATAGTAGTCAGCAAATCTAGTTTCGTTCAAATATAATGCTGTTTTGTGAAAATTTCACTCAATTTTGCAAATTTTTAAAAGCGAAATTCTCCATGACTTCTAACATAACAACATTAGATTAACAGTTTTTGGAACGTCATTTTGTTTTACTAAAAGTATTATTAATAGCAAAAACTGAAATTATTAAAAGAGATCGCTTAATTTATCTTTAAAATTTCTTTTTTGCTTTATCGTCTAAATAAAGCAATAAATAAACATTTAAATATTTTTCCATGCCAATCACAAAGTATATACACGCAAAGAAAAAACATAGTTGGGTCAATCATATTCGAAGAGCATCATATATTTTTGGGTTTATGCTTGTGCCAACCATAATCGTGCTATATTATGGTTATCATATTATGATAATAAAATAACCATATTTTTACCATAATATGGTCCCTACAGTTATATTATGATTCAAAAATTACTATATTATGGTCCTAAATAAACATTTTATATTGAATTTTTCTTAATATGATCGCACGTAATCATAGTATGCTCAAAATGTTATCATATTATGGTCCCTCATAACTATATTATATGATGCATAATCTAAGAAAATTTCTTAATGGAAAAGTTCTTAGAAACTATGAAAAAGCTCTTTAAATTTAAGAATACTTCCTTTAGAAATGTTTTTCCTAAAACAAACTTAATATTAAGGACTTTTTGAAGAAAAATTGTTAAGGAAAAAATCATAGACTTTGAGAACTTTTCTTTCTTTGATTGTATAATTATTTATTGATTGTTGCATAATTATCATATTTTTTTCATAGTCAGAATTTTTGTTACCACAGTATTGTTACAGCCAATCATGATATAAAATTGAAGGTTCCAATCATAAAATAGTTAAATATTTACTAAATAATAATGGTAGCGACCATGTTGATGGTTAGAAAACCAATTACTTGGTTGTGACAACCATATCTGATTGCGGCAAGCACAATATAGTAGCAGTGATCATATTGCAACCATGTTTTTTCTCTGCGTGTATGTTATCGATATCAAGAAGAGATAAATAATGGTTTATAAATTCCCTGTGGGAGATGGAACTGCCCTACACTTAAGATAAAGCTTTATCATATCCATGAAATGTTTCATAAATTTTTGTTCATTTATAAAATGCAAAAACATGAGCGCAAAAAATGTTTTATTGACATATATGAAATTATTTATCATATTATTAAAGTTTAGATTAAACAAGTGAGGATTTCCAAATGTTTCAAAAATATTTCTGAAATTGTAAAATTATCTGCACTACTTGGCTGTATTTTCCTCATACTGTTAGCATCACAAAAAAAAAACAACTCACGTTAGTTTTTTTATATTCTGAACTTTATTTTACTAATTGGCTTTAATACTTTACTCAACATGTTATGTTATGTTATTTTTATTTTTTTGAAAAATATATAATTTCTCTTTTCTCGTTTTATAAAAAACAAATAAGAAAATTTTTAGAATAAAAAAAAGATATCAAAGAAATTTTACAGTAAGAATGGCAAATGAACTAAAAATAATTTTAAAGAATTAATTATATTTATTGTTTTGCATTTGCTTCGCTTACACTTTGTAATCTTCTAGGCATCAATTCCAATAGGTTGTTTTGAGAGACTCCTTGCTGGTAATTTTTATGAGAGTATGGTAACACAGGACGCGGCATAAATAGTAAGAGAATCTATTTTTGCGGTATTCTTGGTATCATTGTTAAAAGACCCAACTTTGTTCCATGCAAAATTATTCAACACTGGGTGAAAAATTATATTTTAAAGTGAAAACCGAGTTACAACTCACCACCACCATGACCAAACCACCACCGTGTTTGACTGTGGAAATTACATTTGGCTGGAAAAATTCTGAATTTTTGCAGCTTCATATTTTATTTGATTTTTTCTTACGAAAAATTTCAAATTTCCTCTCATAGCTACCCACCAAAAATGACGCTGCCAAAGAAGCAAAAAGGGATCACTACTTTGGCAAAGGCATTACATCTTTTCTGATGGTTTCATCGATGAATTTAACATTGGTGTGTCATAGGATGGAAGTATTCAAATATAATATACTCATACTTTACTCTAAGGAAGCAATGATAATACAATGATTAGATATTCTGAAGCATGAGTGGAAAATGTTCATATTCTTTGTAGTATTTAAGCTTTGATGAAAATTTAATTCATAAGAATACAGAAAAATAAGTTTAAAGAAGCGAAATTTATGCATTGATATACATATTGATACTTTGTATTAGAACAAATAAGTAAAAAATTATTTTTTGGGCAACTTTGAAACATTTTTCAAAAATTTTAATGAATTTTCGGAAAAATTTTAAAATATTTTTGGATAATTTAAAAACTGTTTGGACAATTTTAAAAGATTTTAAATAATTTTTGCATAATTTGAAAAACTTTTGGGAAATTTGAAATAATTTGCATATGATTTTAAAATTAATTTGGTAAATTCTGAATTAAAACTGGAAATGATGTAGCGTTAAATAAAATAGCTAATGCGAAAAAGCACAGATTGCGTCGTCATAAATATTTAAGGCTGAAAAAAATACAAATGACAGGCCAGATAGTTTTAATAAAAGGTTAAAAAAAAAATCTGTTTTACTTGATTTTTCAAAACTTTTATTAATCATTGCAAAACTGCATAAGTTCTAACCCCCCTGAAATTTTAAACTAAAATATAAAAAATGATTTAATAAAAAAATTAAAAAAGTTCATCAGAACTTTTTTTTCAATTTGAATAAATGCTTAAAATTCAAAAAATAATCGATATACTATAACTTATGCTTTAGAAGTAATGAAGAGTGATTTTTTAAGATATGCATCATGTTTATATCCAGATCACTGCATTTGAAATATGAACATATGAATTCTTTTGGGAGTTCCTTAGAATAACACCAAAAAATCATTAAAGAATGCTAACTGAAGTTTAGGAAGCAATAAAAGAAATTATAGCCTTAGAAGATTGTTCCACATAATATTGGAGTTCTTTGGATATTTTAAGCAGAATTCCGATACCGCTGTTGATAGATTTTCAATATTTAAGGTTTTCTGATATTTTAGCAGCACTTTCAATTGGATTTTTTTCTATAGTTTTCGTACATTAGGTCATTGTTTTGATCTATTTAGTTTTTTTTGCCTTCCAGCTTAAGGACGAGTTTATAAGTTTTAAAACTTTTTATATTTATTAATCATGTATTGTGGATTATTACTGCCTTCTTAGTAATATATTAATCATATATTAAGCGTGGTTTGTTGGCCCATTATGAACTAAATGAAGTTGGTTATTCAAAAATCTACCGATGATCATGACAACATCAAGTCTTTTAAAGATTATTGTAATCAGTTATTATTATCTAAAACGTAATAAAAAATCAAATCACAATAACAACGGTAATATTTTACAGTTAAACATCTTCTTTATAATTAATGCTGAATTTAGTTCAGATTAAACTCTATCGGAATCAGAATCCTTTCGAAATTTGGACCACTTTCCAAAGTTTCACCTAAATTTTACTCTGTGTAAGGCATTATATAGTCGGCCATGTAAAAATCGAAATATATATGAACATACATGATCATACATGGGCTTGTATATGATCATACATGGGCATACATGGTCATATACGTCCATACATGATCTCATATATGACCATATATCTTCGGATCCGAAATTTGAGGGTATATGGTGATATATGTGCATATATTATCATACATGCTCATATATTTTTCATGTATGCTCGTATATGATCATATACGTCCATATACCCTCAAATTTCAGATACGAAGATATATGATCATATATGAGATCATGTATCGACGTATATGACCATGTATGCCCATGTATGATCATATACAAGCCCATGTATGTTCATATATATTTCGATTTTTACATGGGCGACTATATAATATATTGAACAATGCATTGAACAATGTATGGACGTATATGACGATGTATGCCCATGTATGATCATATACAGGCCCATGTATGATCATGTATGCTCATACTAGCTCGACTTTGTACATATACCCCAAGGTCTGTCAAATTTACATATAATATTCTTTATTAAATTTTATCGAACTCGTATTTATTGTTTTTTCTGTTATTCGTGATTTCTGGGATTACAACGAACTTTTACCGATGCTCCTTTTTGATACTTTTCTACAATTTGGCAAACATGTGAAAAAAACATAAGCAATATGCTTGTAAAATTTTCTCTTTTAGCGAATACATAATTTAGTATTTTAATTTTTTAATTCTGAAAATTTTCGCCATGATGTATTTCTTTCCACCCCATTTTTTCCCTGCAAACACCGGAGATGACACTAACAACCAAATACACATGTAGGTGGTAGGGGGATATCCTTTTTAGTATTCTCTCTTCATACTGAGAATTCATATAAATGTACTCTTTGTTTATAAAATATAATGTTGCCAGTTTTTTTTTTACCTTAATCCCAATTTTCGATTTTTTTCATTTTCATTCATTCATTTTTCTAAACACAAATTTTAATTTTCAAAACCAAAATGGTTTTACATAGTTAACAAAAGTTAGTTACGGCCTCTTGAAATATCTATATGTTTCAATGCTGGCCACTTTGCAAAGATGTAAGCAAAATTGGAAATTTTTATCCAGATTGTTTGTTATTCACTTCAGTAGTTATAAAGGAAGTCCCAAGAAGAACGCAATTTTTAAATTTTAAATAAAACACAGATATTTAAAAAAAAAATCGTGAAACTTTATTATATCGTAAAGTGCAGATGGCCGCCGCGGCTTTGCTGGCATGCACGCGATCTTTTAATGAAATTTTCAATGACCGTTTTGCATGAATGCTGCGGTATTTCATTAATGCAGCGTCCAATTTCCTCTTTTAAGGCTTGAGTCGTCGTCGGCTTATTCGCGTAAACCATCGACTTCAAAAAACCCCAAAGAAAAAAATCTAATGGTGTTAAATCTCACGATCTAGGCGGACAATTCTGATCTCCAAAACGCGAAATAACTCGACCGGGAAATGACTGATGCAGCAATTGAATTGTTTCTCTGGCTGTATGACATGTGGCGCCGTCTTGTTGAAACCACATGCCCTCCACATTCATTTCTTCAATTCTAGGCAAGAAAAAACTGGTTCTCATTTCACGATACCGAACAACAAGGTCCAATGATTCCTCCAGCCCAAAAACCACACCACACAGTGACACGTTGAGGATGCATTTGCTTCTCGTGAATCACTCGAGGATTTTCCTCACCCCAAATGCGACAATTCTGCCTATTGACGAAGCCATCAAGATGAAAATGGTCCTCGTCACTGAAGATGATTTTATCGGCAAAATCAGCATTTTCATGTTGTCTCTCCAATACCCAATTAACGAACACCCTTCGCTGTCCATGGTCAGCTGGCTTCAGTTCCTGAGTCAATTGAACTTTGTATGCATGAAGATGCAAATCTTTCGTCAAAATTCGCTGCAAAGTGGATTTGGAGACACCAATTTGCTGAGCTCGGTGTCGAATTGAGGTGGATGGAGTTTGAGCGACATCATCACGTACAGCTGCGACATTTTCGGTCGATCGACCTGGTCGATGGCGCGTTGTTGTCTTTATATCACTAACAGACCCAGTTTCGGCAAATTTATCCATTAATCTCTTTACAGTTGACTCTTTTGGAGCATTATTGTGACCCCAAATTGATCAAAATTTGCGAACTGTAGCCGCAAAACTTTCACCATTTTGGTAAAACAATTTCACAATGAGAATGCGTTGTTCATTCGTGTAGCGCTCCATTTTTACTAACCTCGTACCTTCTACTAGCAAACAATAACAATTGTTCAAATGTCAAACAATGACACTTCGAATGTTGCCAGATTTAAAAATTGCGTTCTTCTTGGGACACCCTTTATAAATCAGTCTAAATGTTCATAAACCTTTATACAAAATGGTTTGTTTTTAAAAATATTTTCCGTTTTGTACCAATGCGTTATTTTAGCCATAGTATACATTAATTTCATATTAGAAACATTAAGATCAACGTATGTGACCAAGGCACAAGATCTCAGAAAGTTCTAATAATCCATATTGTATTTTAATATCTACAAATGGCTTCGAAGCTGGAGCATGTTATACTCATTAAAGTTCTGCAGTTACTACATGACAATAATTTGTGTAGAAAAGTAGTTGTATTTACTCACCAAATAAAATCTGTAATGACAACTAAAAATTTTGCTGTTATAACAAATGTCTGCTGACGTGTAGTGCAATAAAATTAGTAGGAAAAATTAGCAGCTGCTACTAAATTTTAGTAAACCTTTTTAAAGTTAAATTTAAAATAGGTTTGGTAAAATCAGTAAAAAAAAATAACTATGTATTATTAATATAAGTACACGCAGAGAAAAAACATGGTTGCAACATGATCACTGCTACAATATTCTGCTTGCTGCAATTGGGTATGGTTGTCAGAACCATATTTTTGGTTGTTTAACCATCAACATGGTCGCTAACATCATTATTATAGTAAATATTTCACTATTTTATGATTGCCACCTTATATTTTAAAACATGATTGGCTATAACCATACTGTGGTAACAAAAATTCTGACTATGAAAAAAATATGATAATTATGCAACCATAAAATTTTGGCAAAAATCAGTGAATAATTATACATCAAATAAAACATGACTTTGACATTTACAGTCCTAATACGAGTATTGTCTTGTTTTCATAAAAACCAAAATGTCTAAAAAATATATTGTTTACTAAAACTTGACAAATATCAGATGGGTAGAAAATACCTTTCATGTGGCATCAAAACATTTCATCAATTGACCTATTAATATCCAGTTTATTTTTTTTTTTTAAACTTTAGAAGATTTTTTTGAGGGTTTTTTTTCGAAAATTCTTTATACATGTAATATTATCAATTCATTGTGAAAAAGATTCTATATTAAGATTTTATATGGATCATATTATGATAATCCATATATCATAATATAGTTATGGGGACCATAATGTAATAACATTTTGAGAATACTATGATTACATGCAATCATATTATGATAAATTTAACATCATAATATGTTTATTTAGAATCATAATGTGCTAATTTTTGGATCATAATATAACTGTAGGGTCAATATTATGGTAAAATTATAAATATTTTATTATCATAATATGATAACCATAATATAGTACGACTGTGGTTGGCACAATCATAAAGCCAAAAATATATGATGCTCTTCGAATATGATTCTCTCAACCATGTTTTTTTTTTTGCGTGTACAATTAAATTAGTATACAAAATTAGTAAGCGCTACTAAATTTTAGTAAATTGCTGTCAACTCAATAAATTGTAAAATATAGCAAAATTTTAATTTACAAAAAAAGTTAAAATGCAAAAATTAACTCAATTATTTTTAGATACACTTGTTATACTTTAAAGCTTCTAATTTCTTTTTAAATTGCCTTACGAGTTCGAATAAACAAATTTATATTTTTTTATCGAATATTTTTTTATTTTTTTTTTTCAAAAAAATTTTTAAGACAAACTTAAATTAAAAAAAATCCAAGGCTTAAAAAATAGTTAAAACGTAAACGCATATATCATTTTGCTTTAATTTGATCATTTTTGTTTTGAAAAATATTTTTAGTAATTTTTTTTGGATTTTAGGGTCAATTTTTGGAACTAAAAAGTTTTTAGTGCTCTTTAAAGTGGATATCCTATTTTTGGACATGAGTCGGTTGTGAAAAGTACCTTTAATTTTGATTCCTTTATCAACCTATGTAACATTTTAAGGCAATTTAAGTTTGTATGTATAAGTTTTAAATATTAGAAACAACATTTCCTTCAATATCCACTTTTTTAAAATTAGTAAACTTGTTTGCTAATTTTAGCAAATCGGTTTACAAAAATTTGTTAAAAGATTTCAGAAGATAGCAACAAAAATTCGTAAATATTCTGTAAAAGTTCTGTAATTTTTAAAATGTAAATAGCAAGACTATGTACTAAGTAATAATTTTTTTACTAAAAGTCAGTACAAAAAGTAAAGTGTGATTGAAAACCGTTTATAAGTTCTTCTTCTAACTTTTTTTCCGAGTGTATGAACCCACCAAAGCCCACAACCAATTCATGGTTTTGAATAGGCTTATATGTTCATGAGTTCTTCTTGGGTTGGGTGGTGGATACTGTTTCTTAGATAAAAATTGATATATTCTTAAAAAATTTGAAGGCCCTTGCTTGAATAAAAAATTCTTTGATTCTGAATTGAAATATATTTAGATTCTAAGGACTTTTTCTAAAAAAAAATCTTAAAAAATCTTAAAATCTTTTAGAAAAATTCCATAGAATCAATGTTCTCCTATTAAAAAAGTCCTTAGAATTTAAATATTTTTTTTTAAGTATTTTTCTTTGGACATGAGTCCAAGTTTTCGGGAAAAAGTCCCCAATATTAAAGTTTTTCTTCAGGAAACATTTTTTAATAAATATTCTTAAGTTCAAAGAGCTTTTTCATAGTTTTGAATCATAATATAACTTTAGGGACCAAATTATGGTAAAATTATCATCATAGTACGACTATGGTTGGCACAATCATAATACCAAAAATATATGATACTCTTCAAATATGACTGGTTGAAATATATGTATAAGAGATTGAAAACTCTATTAATTTTATAAATTAATTTTACCGTTACTGTGGATCGAATCCGCAACCTTCTGTATAACAGTCCATCGTACTAACCATAAAATCACAACAACCACAATATAAGAGATTTAAGTGGTCAAATTGGTGAAACATCTTAAATTCTAAGGCAAAATATATAACAATTTAACCATATTTGTAGTTATTTTTTTAGTTAAAAATATTTACATATATGTGGTGTACACCTTTTTATCTGCAAATGTAGTTATTTTAACTGTCATTTGCAGTTGATTATACTAGCATATTTTTTGAGAGCAGTACAAATAATTTTGAACTAAAATTAATTCAAACACACTGACCGGACACAGTTTGCACTGCTTGGCATCAGGTATTAAATTTGAAAATCATTTGGAGATTATCAAAAATAAAAAAATACCATAAAAAAGATTTAAAAAAGCTAAAAAATTGTTGACGATTATATTTTATACCCATAGAATCTCCGGATACCCAAAGGGAAATTTTTATCTCCACTGAAGAAAACAAAAATCCCTAATTTGGAAATAAATTTCCTAAACTGACAACACTGACAAAACACAAACAAAGAATTATAAATTAAACCAGCAAAGAAGAAGGAATTATTTGTGTTGTTTTCTCCTCTCACTTTAGTTGTTTATTTTCTTTTCTCTTTTTGATGTATACACAAACAAATATAAAATAGATATCCTTAGAATGAGCAAAAAATATCATAGTCAAATATACACATACTAGTTTTCATTGAAATCTAGACATTTGTTTTAAAAGGACCAAAATTGTGTAGAATACTTTTAGCATAATTTACAGGGAAATTTTTTTAAACTGCTTTATAAGAGACATATGTTTATATTTGCCACTCCAGGTGTTTGGTTAAACAGGTTATTTTTCCTATTTGCAATTTTCTTGTAGATACATTAAGAAGATAAGAAAATTTCCAAAGATGATAAAATATGTTTGTGTATGCAGTTTTATGGCTTTCGTCGAGGAAAAATGTATTTCATTTCGATATTTCATGTTGTAAACATATTTTTAACATTATGTTTATCTCGCCTTTGAGCTACCTGTGTATATTAGCCGGTCTTTGTTCTCGCTTAGTTTAAAAATTTTGCAGTTTGTGTATTTGTTTCAATATTCTCTTTATAGTCAATTCAGTCTTTAACAGCTGCTCACAGCGATCACTTGTGTTTTGTTGTATTCGCTCTTGCCAGGTCGTTTTAGTTAGGTTACACAAAATTTTCAACAATCAATTAGGACACCCCATAAATATATAGTCGTTTTTTGGAATATTAACCAGCGCTTCTTATTGATAATATAACATTTGTAAGTAATATAAAAGTAGAAAAAAATATAGACTAATGTTACACATAACTAACAAAATAAACTCGGTAAGCAAAAACATTTTTAAATAAATTTTTGGAAGAGTTTTTGTTCTGCAACTAAAACACAATTTTCTCGTGAAAATTCAATATTTAGTTATCTATCGATTTAAGTAATTTCGTAGCATTAACCAAGTTTTACTTCAACTAAAAACATATCCAGCAAAAAAACTTTGCAAAAGAAGAGGAATAGAAGCAGTGATTTTTGTTTTCGGTGTTGTGAAAATTTGGGTGTCACGGGGTGCAAGTTTTCTTTTATGATTTTGAATTTCTAATTTAAATTTTAACGGGCTTTAGCCCCATTTTTCCAATGACACATTAGCTTCTATCTGGGAATTTAACTAATAAATTTGTGGTTATTTGTTAAATTATAACGGAACATTCAGTAATCGAGCCTTATTTTTTAAATTACTTCATTCAAAGTCAAAAATTTTAAAGTTTCCGATTCGGTTTATCGATTAACCGATTCCTCGATTAATTGCCTCTATTTCTGTTAATGTCGAAACAAATAATTTAAAATTCAAATAATTATTCGACCCGAAAAATAGATTAAAAGAGGTCGATTAACCGGTTAAATTTTTGGTATGAATTTTTCCGTTATTTTTTTTTTTAAAAACTTCCTAATTTTCTTAACTTTGGCAAAAAACTCGTAGAAAAAAACATCAAAAAAACACAATACAATTCTTTTTAAATCGACTGAATCACATCAAATGTTATATAGGCTTTAGCAAATATGAAAGACAACTTTTATTTTTGTTTCAATCCCTAGAAGAAACAAATCAAAACTAAATGATACTTTCGAATCAATGAAAACTTGATTCCTTAAAAATCACAGTCACCATTTATTTTTGCTGACTAGTGGCCTATTTTTTACGATTTTGTTGAAATAATAGCACTTAAACGTTATATATGTATTAATAATTTGAAAACGGCAAAAAAAATGTTTTAATTTGTTGTCCCAAATTGGTATCAATAGTTGGGTAAAGACGAGTTTGATGTTAGAAATGCATTTAAAAAATGTTGAGGGTTATACTTTAGTCCCCTATTGAGTTTTTAAGATATTAATTTTGAACTTTTTGGAAAAAAATTTCTTAAAAGTTGCCTAATTACTGTGTGTATGACCCAACGAATTATTCGAGTCTACATTTGCCTTTCAATCTACCGAAAGAAGAAAATTAAAAATAAATGTTTTTTCTTGTGATTAAAGAAGCACAAGAAAACTTATTTTTTATAACGTCCTCCTCATTAGGCAAATTTTGATACCATTTATAAACTTATTGTATTAATATACATGAGCATCGTAAATCTTTTAAACGCTGGAAGACTCCTCCAAAATTATTCATATTCTGCTCATTAATTGCTAACTTTATTTTTTTATCAGGAGACCCTAATATACACTCAGAATATTATGTACTTTACTGTTTGTGGTTTAATAGAAAGTTTTTCCTTCCATTTAAGCACATAAAGACTTACAAAATGATTTATTTTAAATTTTTATTTGATAGCTTATTATTTGGAATTTAGAATTTAAAAAAGAATTTTGGACACATTTGTACCGCAAACAACTTTTATAAAGCGCATTCGGAAAGACCAATTATCAATTTTTTACAGCCAAAAATTTATTTTTCCAACATGATAAAAATAGCCTTTCCCTATTAATTTTTCAGATAATGTTAAACAAAAAAAAATCCTTTAAAAAAAATTACTTCGTCCTGACAGTTTATTTTTATCGCAAATGTAGGGCAGTAGAAAAATTTTAGTTATAAATTGGTCCATACATGGTAATCAATTTAGTTATTAAATATATTTTCAGTTGGAATAAAAAGTTTTTATTTTAATTTCGTATTTGTGTTTTATTTTAAATAAAAGCCGTGGACCTGTTGATGATATTTTATCAATATTTAATTCATTTCATGATAATATAAAATTTACAATTGCAAAGGAATATGATTCTAAAATTTCTTATTTAGACTCATTAGTAAAGAGAAGAGGTGATAGATTATTAATAGATTGGTATTAAAAACCCACAGCTTCTGAAAGAATTATCAACTATTATTCAAAACACCCAAAAAGAATCATAATTAATAATGCAAAGAATCTAATTGAAAGAGAATTGAATATTAGCGATTTAGAATTTCACAAAAACAATATAAAAAATATTAAAAATATTTTGACCAATAGTAATTATTCAACTGACATGTAGTTCAATAAGACAGTATACGAACAGAAATAATTTAAACACAAAAATCTTTATTGAACCTAAAATTTATAAATCTCTAACTTATGTTCCTCTTATATCTGAAAGTTTAGAAAAATCAAAAATTTATGATAATAAGAAATATACAGTGAAAATAATACATTAAGTAGACTATTTAGCAACACAAAAGATAAATCAGAAATGTCAAATTTTGTTTATAAAATACCGTGTAATGGTAATAATAATGTAAATTATAGATAATTAATATAATTAAAACAGAGTATTGTAAAACTACAATTTCAGGATTCCAAGGCGCCACCACTTTTCATTTTAGATAGAGTGGTCAAAATGTTCGCCCATTAATTTTCGAGATATATTTTTAAAATTCGGGTGGCTTCGCAATAGTTCTATAAAAGTTTCGATACAACAATAGTAACATCAACCTCATAATAGCAGAGTCATGCCATAATAGGGAATTCTTCATTACCATTGAAATTTCATTACCACTAGTTGATACTAATGCAAATGAAAAAAATTTCATTACTAATGGTAATGAAATAGCACTAATGCATAAAAAACTAATTATAATTGATTGAAAATCATTTGCTTACAAAAAATTTGTTTACAAAAACCTACAATTAATTAGTTTAATCAATACATTAGTCCCATGTATGAGTCATACAAATATTACATTTAAGCAATAAATTATGTAAAATTTAAGAAATATTTTCTTAAAAATTTAAGAAATGAAGATATTTATTTATTTAAATTAGTGTTTCAACAAACAATTTGTCAAATCGGTTTAAAACACATTTGACAGATTTATTTACTGACGCATTATTTTATGTATCCCAGCAAAACCACACATTATCAAATAATGTGTAAAGTAATGTGTAGCCATAAGAGCTCATGGATTACTTTACACCATACTTCACTGATGACTTTTACAGACGATGGGCCTCAAAGTAATATATATACCCATTAATTTAGAGGTGATAATGTAATGTAATAATATGGTTACGAGAATGGAAAAAAGTAATGTGTCTAAAAATAGATTTTTAAATAAGAGGAATTTTATTCAAAAAATTATTTTAAACGTTTTAAACTTTTTTAAAAATATTGTGGTCATAATGGGAATCGAACTGGGGAACTCTGGTTGTCAGCCAAGAACTCTACCCACTGAGCTATCGACGCATATTGTATTTGGTTGCTTTAAACTTAAATGAATTGCTGCGTTTTGTTTTTTCGCTGGTGTTGTCAAAAGTAATGTATCTAAAAATAAATTTTCAAAAATATTTCAATTATAACTTTACATTTATAAATCATATATTACTTAATCAATAATTAGTAACTTATTACTTTATGCTTGCAAATAATGAAAAAAGTAACGAGCTCTCATTACAAGGTAACGCATGAGAATGTCGCACCCATTACCAAAGTTTTGCTGGGATGTAGATAAAAAACCACATGAAAGTTAAAATAAAATCGAAAAATATTTGTTATATACATTGTAATAAAACAACCATAAAATTTTGTTTTTTTCGCAGGTTTTTCGATATATAAAAAAGTCAATCATGGAAACTACTTCTAATCAGGATTCCGGCATACAAATTTCTTTAAGTGGAGAATTCACAATACATGGACCTCAAGCTGATTACAGTCAACTGCTAAAAAGTATATGCTGTATTGTGGCAATGGATTTAGATCAGAGTAGTAACATAGAAATTCAATATTTAATAGGACATGTACTGTTTGAGTCTTTAAATCGATACTCAGAAATATATAATTTTAACCTAACAAATTTACCTGAATTAAAATGTAAGATAAATATTAAAAATTTTACCGAACATTCCTATATAAACACATTTTCTGCAAAGCCTTACCACAGATTGGACTCTATTAAATATTTTTTAAGTGACAACACATTAGTACGAATAACCTATGATCTTAAAATACATATGTGTAAATTTTTAGAAGAAAAGAGAAATGAATTGAAATTAGAATGTTATCATCCATTAACACTTAAAATGGATACAGATATAATTGACAGTCTGAAATTTTTACATAAAAAATTATTAAGCGAGCCTTTTGATTTAAAAAAAGCAAGCAGTCTCATAGCTGAGAAAATAAAAAAATTGGGTAAAAAAGAATTACTTATGGATCCACCTATTTTACACGAACTGTATGCCGCATTAGGAAGCAAAAAAAAGAACACCCCAATTAAAAAAAATTGCTTACAAAATTTTGTCAAATCAAATATGACCCCTATGTAAGAAATAATGATATAAACTTTCTAATGGTATCATTAGATTTTTTATTGCATTAGAAGTAATTTCCCAATTAAAAAATATTTTTGTATATGACAATATATTTATTAGTATTAAAATACATTCCAGTAGAAACGACGGGTTACAGAACAACTTATATGATATTACAAGAGAATGTTGTTTATGTTCTACAATGTCCCATTTGCAATAGGTTGGTTTTATTCAAACTAGAACAGGTTATAAGTTGTTTACGATATATATGTATCATTGATAAAATTGCTTAAAATTTGAGATATGAATGATATGAACTCAATACATAACTACACTCTAATAAATTTCTGTTGAAATTTACCCAACCTATAGTAGGAAACGAAAAAAAGTACACACATTATGCGTAAGTTGGTACACACATAATGGGTAATTTTACATTGAAAGTGCGTAAAAATTAAATGAAATTTTAAAAGTGATTCGAAAATTTACTAAAATTGTGCGTAAAAAACCTATTTGAAGATTAAATATACGCACTAAATGCCTAAAAATGCATTTCTATATGCGTACTTATATAAAAAATGCGTATATTTACCAAAGAATGGTTTAAATTAAACTGACGAAAAATATTTTTTATTGAAAGAATAAATTTATTTTATGTATGTATGTTTTGATAAAAATAATATACACTCTAATAAATTTCTGTTGAAATTTACCCAACTTATAGTAGGAAACTGTACTCCTACTATAAAAAATGCGTATATTTACCAACGCATTTCGTAAATTAAACTGCAGAAAATATATTTTTTTTTTAAAGAATAATGAATGAATAATAATGAATTATAAATATAATGCATAATATACATATTTCGAATGGGTATTTGCTGTGATGATGGTCATCTTGAAGTTAAATTCACAATATTCACAAATTATATTTATGAACTTTTGAAAAATTAATTTTCGTTTTTAGCTTTCCCATGTAAAAATCGAAATATATATGAACATACATGATCATACATGGGCTTGTATATGATCATACATGGGCATACATGGTCATATACGTCCATACATGATCTGATATATGATCATATATCTTCGGATCCGAAATTTGAGGGTATATGGTGATATATGTGCATATATTATCAAACATGCTCATATATTATTCATGTATGCTCGTATATGATCATATACGTCCATATACCCTCAAATTTCAGATCCAAAGATATATGATCATATATGAGATCATGTATGGTCATATATTGATCAATGTATCGACGTATATGACCATGTATGCCCATGTATGATAATATACAGGCCCATGTATGATCATGTATGCTCATATACATTTCGATTTTAACATGGGTTTTTTATTTTTTTAATATTTTCTAATTTCCAAATGTCAAAATATTTATTACCATTCTAAGTTAGTATATTTACAAAATTTGTGCGTAAAATTTTAATTTAACGAAATAATACTAGTTTCAGGCACAAAGTACTTAATTTTAAGCACATTATGTCTAAAAATACTTCTTGTGTGTAATATTGTATATGAAGGTGTGTACAAAATATTTTTAGGCATTTTTTTTGTTTATATTTACCGAATTTTCGCAATGTTACATAAAACTTTACCCATTTTATTGTAGTACATTTACAAACATTTTTTAGAGTGTATACAATGTATCGTTTTAAAAATATTTTCGATTTGATTTTTTTATATTAGGATACATTCAATAATTTGGAAACCCGGGTCGGCTTATTAAGCCAAAAACATAACATAGTTTTTGTTTTTTATACCCTACACCACTACTATGTCAGGGTATATTGAGCTTCTGCTGATTTATTTATAACTAATAAAAATGTCAGATTTAGACTCACGTTATAGTATACCACTCAGAATCATCGGTTCACAGATTTAACAATGTCAGTTTGTCCGGCCGTGTGTCCATCTTAAATCTGTAATCAAATTAGAACTCCCAAATGTAAATATATTTAGACGGAATTTAGTACATAAGTTTATATTGGCTCAGGGATGGACCATAGTGAATTTGGTTATAATAGATCAATATTTAGGCCTACCTCTATTAAAAGGTTCTTTCTAACCAAATTTCCTTTAATTTGCTCCAACCGAAATTTTATAAAAATTTTACTTGGTGTAGGGTATCATAAAGTCGGCATACCCGACTTAAATATTTTTAAAGGTTATTTTTACTAAATTTTTGTGTTTTTTCTTGTTTAATCTTGCTCAATAACTCAGTTTTATATCGCTTTATAATTATTAAATTTTTTATTTTAATAATGTTTATCAACTAAATATTTTTTTTTAAAACATATTTGTTGTATTATTAAAACAATTATAATTATTCCATTTTTACTAAACTAGATTTAACTGTTACTTTTAAGTTGTATCAAAGATTTTAAGTTGTATAAAAGATTTTAAAATATTTTAAAATACTAGGTAAATTTGTTTAATAAAATCATTTTAAACCCTCACGCACAACAGTTTTAATTCAGAACGTGAAAAAAATATCTTCCAATTCGTATAGTCGCATAAGCCGCCAATCAATATTTGTTGTATTTTCTAATATTTAAAATATTAAAAATTGTTTTTTCTCTGATTTGGCATATTCTTAAGAATACGAAGTTTGACAACCATATTGTCTATGTTCTGAAGCCGGGATTTCCAAAGTTTTCCAGAGTGGTACTGTTAAAAACAAACATTTACAATATGGGTATTAAATAGAGTTGTCAATATCGGAATTATTCGATCAATTCTATTTTTCCGGCTTTTCGAATTATTTAAGTAACTTGGTTTTTCGTGTCGTATAATACCACATATTCTTAAAGCAGGAATATAATTGGTTTAAGTGTCGGTATGAAACGAATATTTTAAATTTTTTCAAATTAAAAATTTATATTTCTAAAATTCCGTTTCAAAAAAAATAATTTTTTAATAATTTGAAAAAATAGCTTTCGTTCCCTCTTTATAAGCTCAATTTAAGCCAAATTTGTACCATATCTAAAACCTAGTATTATTTTAAAAAAATAAATTTTCTTGTCAAATTCTATGCAAATTTCTTAGCGATTAGAAGAGCTGATATTGTTACAGAAATTTTTAAACACTAGAAATTTCATCACAAACTCTTTGACTGTTGGAAAAATCTAGTGAATTAATAACTACAAATAACTAGAATACCTGACTACTCATATAAATACTGGTACTTGGTGACGCAGTAGTTCAATTAATAAGTCAAACGCAGAGTGTGAAGAACTAAAGTGTGGCTAACGTTTAGTCTATCTACGTCGTATAAATAAAGTGTGCTATTAAAGTGTTTTTCTGTAATTTTTAGTGACTGTTGTAAATAAATAGAGCTATAAATAATTTCAAACAGTGTTTATTATTTGCAATATAGAAAGAACTCGATTTATTTAAAAGGTAAATAAATCAACGATTTTATAAAGGGTAAAATCGTTACAATATTATAAAATTATATAATCTCTTCAAAAACATAGAGTTTCGCCCTAAAATGCAATTAAATAAACCCCGACCAAATTATTGAGAAATGTCGCCAAGTTGATTTCTTAAGTAATTTTATATAGCAGTTTATTATACCCTTCACCATAGGTGGAAGGGTATATATAAGTTTGTCATTCCGTTTGTAATTTCTACAATATTGATCTTAGACCCTATAAAGTATATATATTCTGGGTCCTTATGAAGAGCGAAGTTGATTTAACGATGTCCGTCTGTCCGTCTGTCCGTCTGTGTGTTGAAATGGGTTTTCCGAAGAACCCAGACATGATGAGGACTTGATTCTTTTTTATTTCTGTTACATGTGATCCATTTCCATTAGCAAAAAACCAGGACTACCTCTAATTTTTCCAGTAAAATCCCTTTGTTTAATATGTATGTAGAATTTTGAGCATAACAACACATCCATGTGTTAAAATTCTTTTCTTTCATCTCCACCTTTTATACACAAACAACACACATACAAAGATTTGTCATTTAAATAAAAACCAAACAAATCTCTAATTAACGAAGACTTTTATATATGTACCTCTATTGACGATGATTTTGTGTGAGCTTCAATAGCTCAGTTGTCTAGACGCTGTGTCACAAATACTTTTTTTTTCTCTAAGGCCGCGGGGTTCGAGGTTCAAATCTCGGCCAGGTCAATTCACTTTTTTTTTGTACATTTTTTTTTTATTATTTTCTTAAGACTTTTTTTTTGCTTATTTTTGTTTTTTTTTAACATTTAATAATTAATTTATATAAAATTTTATATTAATAATTAAAATTCTTTTCTTTCATCTCCACCTTTTATACACAAACAACACACATATAAAGATTTGTCATTTAAATAAAAACTAAACAAATCTCTAATGAACGAAGACTTTTACATATGTACCTCTATTGACGATGATTTTGTGTGAGCTTCAATAGCTCAGTTGTCTAGACGCTGTGTCACAAATACTTTTTTTTTCTCTAAGGCCGCGGGGTTCGAGGTTCAAATCTCGGTCAGGTCAATTCACTTTTTTTTTGTACATTTTTTTTATTATTTTCTTAAGACTTTTTTTTTTTGCTTATTTTTGTTTTTTTTTTAACATTTAATAATTAATTTATATAAAATTTTATATTAATAATTAAAATTCTTTTCTTTCATCTCCACCTTTTATAAACAAACAACACACATATAAAGATTTGTCATTTAAATAAAAACTAAACAAATCTCTAATGAACGAAGACTTTTTTATATGTACCTCTATTGACGATGATTTTGTGTGAGCTTCAATAGCTCAGTTGTCTAGACGCTGTGTCACAAATACTTTTTTTTCTCTAAGGCCGCGGGGTTCGAGGTTCAAATCTCGGTCAGGTCAATTCACTTTTTTTTTGTACATTTTTTTTATTATTTTCTTAAGACTTTTTTTTTTGCTTATTTTTGGTTTTTTTTTAACATTTAATAATTATTTTATATAAAATTTTATATTAATAATTAAATAATCCATAAATAGGCTAAAAACATCAACATTTTTATAAAAACCCTCTGATGCAAACAAAATACAAACGTTTTTATACCTTTCACCATAGGTGGAAGGGTCGCAGGTTCGTTAAGATTTTTTTTTTTTTTGTTTATTTTTTGTTTTTTTTTACATTTAATAATTAATTTAAATAAAATTTTATATTAATAATTAAATAATCCATAAATAGGCTAAAAACATCAAAATTTGTATAAAAACCCTCTGATACAAACAAAATACAAACAGTTTTATTTCTATTTTTTGCTCCGATTTAAAAGAATTTATAAAAAGATTTTTAAACCATTTTATTTCTCACATATTAAGAAAATTTTATACATAATTTACCTTTGAGTGCAACTATTTTAGGTCATAACTTATAATAATTTATAAAAAAAATTATAAACTATTTTCCTTCAAATTTTTAGAATTAAGCTAAAGAAATTACAAATATTTCTAATAAAAAAGCGAAATAAAATCCCAAATGCAAATTTGCCAGCTAAATCAAACTATTTTGTAGAAATAAAACACATGCAGTTCTAGTGATTTCTTTAAACGATTTGTTGAAATTCTTTTCTTTCACCTCTTCACCTTTTATACACAAACAACAAACACTATTCTAGAGCTGTATTATGACATATGGATACGTCTTATATAGCAAAAGATCGAAAATCTTTAGTATAACATATTTGCTGAAAAACTCGGAAATATCGGTTCAGATACAAAAAAGTTATGCCCAAAACATAAATTTTTTTAAAATACCTATTTTCTGGAACCATAAATCTTCCCGAGTCCAAGTTTTATCTCCAAACTAAATGGTTAATTTCCTCTTAAAGGCTTCCGTATATAAATCTGTCCATTTCATATATGTCCATATATAAACTTCAGTTTTTTCCCAACCATGGTGAAGGGTATATAAGATTCGGCATAGCCGAATTTAGCCGCTCTTACTTGTTTTTTTTTAAATACAAAATTTTTAAAGTATTTCAATGATATAATAACACTTGAAAATTAAAATAAAAAATGTGTAATTTTTAACAACTTCAACAGGCTTAACTAACAACTATTAATTTCTAGCACTATTGATGGCAATGTAATTTTTTATACTCTAGAAAATATATGAGGAGGGTATATAGGTCAAAGGCCCACAAATCAATTTGTCTGTTCAAATAGTGATCATGGGACGAAGACGCTAGAGGGATCGCCTACAACCTAGATTAATGAGCATCTTTCCAAAACGTTATGTTATGAAAAAAAAATATGAAGCTACCTCTAAATTTTTCATAAAAATGTTTGTATTTTAGTACAACTACTAGTACAAAGATAAATAAAAAATTTTATTTAATTTTTCCACCAGTCTCTTAAATGTTACTTATATTTTTTAATCACCTCAAACATTTTTCACTTCAAAAAAAAAATTTTTTTTCAGTACTAAAATTTTTTTTACCACAAAATTTTTTTTTTTACTTAAAAAGAAGTTCTTGAGCACAAACAAGTTGTTTTAACCCCCATAATTTCACTTAAAAATTTTTTACTGGAGGATATGGATGATAAAGTTTGTTTTTAAGTAGTTTTTATTAGAGCCCTAAAAGTACAATGGCAATCCCTTGACTTATTTACTAGTATTCAAAAATGTTCCCGATTTAATTGTTTTTATTTCTCACGCCTTTTGGGATACTATTTCTTTTAAATGATAATTGATAGAAAATAAATTTTTCGGTAATGTACAATTCATTACCAAAAATGTACTTTTGTGCCTAAAAAGTTAAAGATATAATTGTGTGCTATGTTTTGTAAAATATTAAGTTTTTAGTTTCTATAACATGGTAGACATTGGATATATTTGGGGATTTTTATGATTCAAAAGTACCTAAACACACTACAGAGGAAGCTATGGGAATATGACCCATGCTTTTGTTTATTGCAAACTGGTTTCAGTCTCAAAAGTTTGCAAATGTTTGGCCAAGAACCTACTTATCTTTGGTTTTTAGCGGTTAATTAACTTTCACTATTCACTAATTCGGAACGTACACATACGAGGGCGGTCCCAAAATTAGCCGAGCTAACAAAAAAAATGCATCAAATTTCTCCTTTAAGCTTGATATTCAATAGCTTCGATGCTTGTTTATACATTCAGAATATTATGTAGTTTTCGGTTTGTAGTTTAAATTTACAGTGCAGTTTGAAATAAAGCAACATATATTAATTTTTCAATGAAATATTTATTTTAACTTTCTTATACATTTCATCAAAATGATTTACTGACATTTTCTGATTGTTTTCACTTTCATTTATTTTTTACACATGTTTAAAATTTAATAAAAATTTACCCACAAAACGGAAATTTGTGGTTTAATAATTTCCGTTACAGTAATTTCAAATTTAAATCTAATTTGTTTTCTATTTCATGAAAATATTCAAAAAATTTCAATGGTGTTTTTATTTACATATCTATTTATTTTATTTTTTATTTTTTTAATTTATTCCATTTAATCCTACGAATAAATTCTAAGACTAAAGAATTAAAGGAGTGCCAGCTGCAGAGGCTATCGGCTCGGGTTTTATTTAAATTGTTTGTTTATATTGAAAAATCAAAAACATGAATTTCATAAGCACACACACATCCTGTCATTCACACAAAATATGTCTATAGACTGTGTGAGTATAAATTTTGCAGACCAAAAAATCAACAAAAATATAAAAAATTAATAATCAGTTATTTTTTACGGAATCGGTAGGTAAAATTTCAATATTTATTTTTAACTGATTAATCATTTGTTTTTTTTACTGATGTATCAGTTGCTTAAACAACATTTAAAAATAAACAATAAATAACATTTGATTTAAATGAAAAGTAGCGGATTTTCTATTATTTTAACTTACAAACTATATATAGAGGAATGACGTTACTGATTCACTCATTCAACATCGCCCAGCCCAAAACCGCAAGACTGAAATTTGGTATGCAGGTTCCCCCTTCGGCGTAGACATCCGCTAAGACGGGGAAAAACTCCCCTTTCACGGCCTGCCTAAACCCTTTTAGCTATAAACTTGAAATTTGAAATACGCCTTCCTGGGAGTATCTGCCAACTCCTTCATAAGGTACATTTTAGAATTTTGACCAGGGATGTAAAAAAAACCGGATATAAAGGGGGAAAGTCTCCCCCTTAACAGCCTTCCCAAACCGTTGGATATAGGAAGTTGATATTTGGTATGCAGGCTCCTTCTCCAGTGTATATAACAGAAAAGACGTGATTTTTAAAAAATCAAACGGGGAGGGGCAGAAAAGGGTGAAATTCTCCCCCTTAAAGGCTGCCTAAACCTTCAGAGCTGGAAGGTTGAAATTATGTATATTTGAACCACCTAGAGTGTAGTAACAGCCTGCACAAACCGTTGGACCTAGAAAGTTGAAATTTAGTATGCAGGCTCCATCTCCAGTGTAGATAATAGTTCAGACGTAATTTTTGGAAAAGTCAACCAGGAGGGGCAGAAAAGTGAAAAATTCTCACCGTTGACGTCTTTCCGAAACCGCTGGAGCTGGTAAGTTGAAATTTGGTGCAAAGGTTCCTCCTGCAGTGTAGACATTCACCTAGGTTGGATTTTTGGAAATATGTACGGGGAGAGGGAAAAAGGTGAACAGTCTCCTCCTTAACGGGCTGCCCACACCGATTTAGACAAAAACATAAAATTTTAAATATGTGAACTGGAGTATGTGCTAACTCACTGATCAGCTACATTTTAGAATTTTAGCCAGATACATGGTTCAAAGGGAAAAACCTGAAACTTAAAATATTTGCTACTTGGAGTTTGGGCTAACTTATTATTGAGGTACATCTTGGAATTTCGGTCTGGGGCATGGTACAAATTAGGGGCTCCGGGTAATTATCTGTGAACTTCGTATATTCCCGGGCTTTATACTAAACAATTTTACATTTTTTAAATTTACAATACAACGCCTTGTTAATATATGGTTGAGGGAATTTGAAAAAAAAATGTTAGTCGTAAACAAAGAATTGCTAATTGTTGTTAAGATCTTTTAATTTAAAAACAATCATCATAAATTTTGCTATATATTTTTTCCACTAGCTATACGTTTGTCATTGGTATTTTGCTGCACTTATGTGAATACACTACTCCCAAGTATAACGTGGCATTTATTCCGTTATTGGATTTTTTACAATAATTTCGTAAAATTGCCATATAAAATGTTTAAACATGTTTTATCTATAACTACATTTATTTTATTGTGTCGTGATAGCATTTTTCCAACAAATGAACTGCGTTGTACGAGGCGAGGGTGTATTTACACATACAAACAACATTTAAATCCAATGAAATTTTTATTATGACACATAAATACCATCATCATGAAATATAAAAAAATAAATAAATAGAAAAAATAGAAATTGTGAAAACAATAACATAGTCAATTCCTGTAAGAGTTTAGCTAGACAATGACATGATGCTGATAAAAAAAAAACATTTTTCTATTGCTTCATTTGCCACACAATTGTCGCTAGGGTAACGCAGTAAATAGCCAACAGCAACAATATAGAATGCAGAAAAAATTTGTTGAATCAAATGAATAAAAACAAACTAACTGAAATCAACATAGAAAAATGAAAAGAACTCTTTATTTGAAGGACATTTAAAATTTTTATAAATACCCTACATTGAATTAGCTGTAGAAGATTATGGATCGTTTACAGATTTAAGAAGAGTTTGAATCAAAAAATTTATCCACCATTATTTCAGGATTTAAAGAGTTTTACTGATATAATAAGCTGTCACAAATTTTGTAGGGAGTTTCTAGTACTACCTACCGTAGATATATGATTTAAATTTGGGTTGTGAATATTATGTAGGATTATAAATCAGCAATCCTTTTAAATAAACTTTTTAAATAATTTCATGATATATTTGCCCACCTCTTCAGAGAAAAAGGGATAAGGACCCTTCCCCTATACTCTCAGTTCTGCTCAAATTAAACTTCCTGTATAGTATCATACAGGCGGCATGACCAACTTTATTTTTTTTCCTTGTTTTACCCAAAAAAAAAAGAATAATGCAAAAAATATATTTCTCATACTTTACGTGATTTTAAAAGCAACCACTGCTCTTCATATGTACGATGTATGATTTTGATTGCAAATTGTATTTTCTGACCGTTGATGGACCATAAATGAATAAATGTTTATGTCACGTTTCTATTTTGTTCTAAATTCTTTATTTCATTTATTCATTTTTTTTCCTTGCAATGTCTTGCTTTGGCATTAAATGCTTGTGGTTACATTTAAAAGACAGTTAAACAAATTAAAAATTTTTTATTACAAAAAAATATATATATATTTCTTTTAATCGTTTAAAAATATAATTTTAGTAATTTATTTGTATTCGTTAAACATTTTTGTTTGCAATTTTAAGTAAAAATTTGTTTGCATATTCTATAATAAATATTTTAGTACTAAGCTTAATCCTATTTTGTATGACAAAGCACGTTTTGCTATGTAAAAATTTGTGAATATCCAATGATAAGGCTGGCTATTCATTTTATATGTGGTTACATTTATTAAGTGACCATTATGGTCAATACATATGTTAAATGAAATATAAATAGTTATAGAAAATAAATGATAATATTGGCTAAATAACACAGCGTAACAAAGAGTTATTTCTAGTAGTGGCACCATCGATTTAGTCTAGAGTGATAGTATTTATGTTTGCTTTACTATATCACTATTTTTGAATCTTTCGGAGCTGTTTTTTTTTAATAATGTTAACAAATGTTATATAATTTATTCTGAATAAATCTTATATTTATGTGATTTCGATTTAAAAAATGTAATTGCATACATGCGTGTGAGTTATATGAAGTCTAAAATAATAATACTCATACGCAACCATGTACTAACATTAACACAGCCACAAATATAAACACACCTTCATTAGAAATTGTATTGGTCACATGAGTTATTTATGAGTCACGCTTATTTATTGAAACGGAATTTTTAGAAATTCTTACCGGTAAGGGGTGGGGGGTCAAAAAGGGGAAAGTCTCGCCTTTGACGGCCTCCCCAAACCCTTTTGGCTGGAAACCTGCCTGTAGGGGCTAACTCACTGATTTTGGCATTGGACATGGTAAAAAGGGGGCCAAAAGGCGAATTTGATTTGTAGGTTCCCCCTCCGGGATAGACATACCTTCAGACCAAATTTTTGGAAATTCCTACGGAAATGACAATAAGGGTTAAGTCTTCCCCTGGACGGGAGTGCCCCAACGCCTTTGTCTGGAAATTAAAAATATATGTTCTCTAGTGCATTGGCTAGCAACTGCTAGGATTGAATCTTAAAATATCCTGCAGGGAAGGACAACCTGAAATTTGATACACATGTTTAATGAAGCATGGCCTCAGCATTGAAAAGACTGGATTATAAGAATTTTCTACGGAAAGTGACAAAAAATAGGAGAATTTTCCCCTTTGCTGACCTGCCCCAACATCTTTGGCTCGTCACCTGAAGTTTAAAACATGTGTTTCTTAGGGATGAGTTAACTCACTGATGTTTTGAAATGGACCTAAAGCGCAAAGTTTTACAGCTTAACGGCATGCTGAAACCGCTTTAAATACTAAACTGGAATTTAATATGTATTTTTTGTTTGTTTTTGATTTGGAATGGGGAACAAGTGGAATTGAAACATTACACTAAGTTAACGAAATACATGAAAATGGAAAGGGGAATGAGACAGAAGAACTAAAGGAATGAAATTGAAAGTAGTAAACCTAGATAGGAAAATAAAATGCAATGGAGAGGGGAACGAGTGAAATTTTCAATTATTATTTAGTTAAAGGTAAAGAAATGGAATAGAATTTCAAACAAAAGGAAAGGAAGGAAATGAGAAAGAGTGGATCTAAACCACTAGATTGGGGAACGAAATGGAATGAAACGAGGCACGAATGGAATTAAAACACTAGACAAGGGGAACGAACGGAATTGGAACACTACATAGGTTTACAAAATGGAATGGAACGGGAGGCGAGTAAAATTTAAACTCCACATAAGAGGAGCGAAATGGAACGAAACAGAATTAGTGGAATTGCAATACTAGTTAAGTGTAAATTCCTGGGCAGATTCAGTGAAAAGATTTGCAATTAAAGCTAATTAAAAATTATACTAAAAAGAAAAAAGATAAATAAAATAAAATTATTAATATTCAATTGAATATTAATATTAAAATAAGATCGAATAAAGTTATATAATTTTCAAAATAAAATTAAATTAAATACGTTTAAGGAAGTTGCATTCCATTTTCCGCTAAAGAGAAAGAACTTTAGAAAAATTGAATTTTCTTCTTAATATATTCCGATATTTAAAATTACATGTAATAAAGTATCGAGCTTTCAAATAGTTTCTTACAAAATAAAACTAAATTCACTGATGAGCTATTTCTTCTTACTCATGCTCACGAATCGTATAAGTATTTATCAATATTACTTGTCACGGGCCCAGTTAGGTTAGATTATACAAAACTATGCCAACGATTGTTGCGCTGTGTAATCTATAATATTATATATAAATAATGCATACCAATTTATTAGGCTTATACATTTTAGATATGCAGTAGCAATAGTGTGATTAGCTAAAATCATTAAATATATTTAAAAACTATTAAATATATAAATATAAAGTATTTTTAAAATTTCATGAAACGAACTAAATTTTTGGATATTTTTTTTACAATAATTTTAAATTGAAAGCATAACTGCTGACAGGCAATTGGAAATTTGAAACTTCTTAAAAATTCGTTAGAGTTAGAGTAAAATATTATATTATATGTTTTTTATTAAAATATTATATTATATTATTTGTTTTTTATTAAAAAAAACTTAGATGCCTTTCTAACGATTCCGAAAATTTCAGAGTTTTACATGACTTTTCATTAGATATTGTCTGCCTAAACTCTCAATTCAAATCCGATAGTTGTTATATAATAAAAAAAATTAACACTGCACTACGAATAATTAATATGAAGTTCTAGAACAAACTTTATAATTTTTACCGAAGTGTTAGAATTTCCACCTTTTTTGTCCCTTCCCGTAGGATATTCCAAAAATTCCATCTTTGTTGAAGTCTGATCAACTTCCTAGTTCCAGCCGTCTGTTTTTATCACGTCCCTGGCGGAACATATTAAATGTGCACTATCAATGAGTTACTCCAGGTAACATATATTTGAAATTTCATATTTCTAGCCCAAGGGTTTTGGCAAGGCTTTTATTGGGGAGACCATTTCCTTTTTGTCTCTCACCGTGGATAGATGTCTACGTCAGAGGAGACACCTATGTATTAAATTTTAACTTCCAAGGTCTTGCGGTTTCGGCGGGCCATCAAGATGAAAAATTTATCCCGTTTTTGCCCCTCGTCGTAGGTTTTTCTAAAAATCCAGTCGTAGCTGACACCAGGGTAGGAACCTTCACACCAAATTTAAACTTCAGGGCTCGAGCGGTTTGGATTGGACGGTAAGGGGAGACTTTTTTCGCCCTTTCACCCCCATTTTACCATATCCCTGGCGAACATTCTAAAATATACCTTATCAATGATTTTGGAACACATATTTTAAATATCAGGTTTCTAGCCAGAAGTGTTTGGTCTGGCCGCCAAAAGGGATTTTTCCCCTTTTTTGTCCTTCCCCAATATTAATTTGGGCATGTTTTCCCCCAAAGTAGGAGTAGCTAGCCTCGATGTTGCTATCCTGGGAGGGCAGCATATGTATCCGGTTTTCTAAGTATATGTTTTACGTATGAGGGATATGTGAGTCCATTATAATAATCATACGCACACATGTACCAACAGTATTATTGCATACAAATTGGTACATAATTTCATTGGGATACCACCTTTAGACTATTTGTATTTGTATTTATATTATATTTTAATATACCATCGCCCTAATAATTAGCTATGCCAAAATATATACTCCCTTTAGGGGACATTATAGAACTTTTCATTTGACCGTTAAAAGCATTTCATTCATATATATAATTTTAAAATTTTGTATTACTTTTTTGTTTTTAATCACAAATCATAAATGCATAAAAGCGGTTATACACTTTTAACCTAAACTTTTAGTAATAATACAAAGAAAAAAAGAACAACAAATTTATATACAAACAATACGCGTTTTGGGAACAATTGTTATATTTTATATATATGAGGTTAAAGTAAAAAATAACAAAACAACAGAAAAGCTCATATGTTCGTAAATGAAAAACTGAGTCGCAGCCTTTTATGAGTACAAAAAACCATAGAAAAGTTATGCTTAAGCAGTTCATATTCATTATGTTAAAAACAATACAAGTTATGAATATATGTACGTACACTACAGATGCAGTTGTTGTAGCATTTATGATGTTGACTCTGTTGTTGCAGGCAAACCATGAAAAAAGCAGCTACAACTTTAGTTGGTATAAACCAGTAAAATATTATTTAAAAACTTGATTTTAGTAAAACAAAATATTAAATTGGTTTTATAACTGCAAAGTGAGATTGCATTACTTCGTTGTTATTCAAACTTCTGCTGGGTTATTTCTATTGTTATTATTTTCTCTCTGTACCAAGGACAATTAACAAAAAATGGCTTACAACATTATACTTTCATATGTGTAAATGCTTATACCAAGTACATTATGGTTTATGGTGGTTAGTTTAAAAAGAAAATAATTTGCAAAAAAAAAAAGACAAAAATTTTAAACTTTTGCTAAAGACGTTTAAATACTTTTAATTTATAACACACACAGATACACATTACAAAAATATATTATTTTTTGTGTAAATATATGTTAAGGCTTAGCATTACGTATGGTAAAATATATAAAATGTTCTTTTTACAAAACAATGAATAATTTATTATCCTTGCCATAGAAAACTTTAATCAACAATTCATTTTATTATGCCAGAAAAAAGTGGTAAAATTTTGTATACAAATTATTAAGAATGGAAATAGAAGTAGTTTCTTTATACAAGAGGTTTTTAAAAAAAAAAAAAAGTTAGCATCATGTAGGTGAAATTTTAAATAGTTTTTCAAAAAGAACAAAATTCGTCTTTCCATTTAAAAATTTGGTTTATTCTAAAGAAAATTTCTTTTGTAGTTTTGATATGCAGTGCAACGCTTATAAAAGGAAAAAAAATTGTTAGTAATTATGGTAATGTATGATTCCGCTCAGGGTATGACTTTATTAATGCAGCATATTGTGGTAAAATTACGAATATTGATTATGGTCAGGAAGGAGCAATATTTGTATAGATCTAACTTGAATTTGTCTCTAGGTAACAGGGAATACCTCTGCGGGGAGTTTATTTCACATACAATTTGTATGACTTATAAATAAATTTTCCTTATAATACGTTATGCGATCCAATGAACAATCGTCCATTAAAGGAAGTGTTCTACTACAAGGTGGAACAATTAATATCACCCTATTGTAATGTGCTGAAATGGTATTGTTTGTCAGTCTAGTTCTGATATACGTAAAGTACACAAGAACAAAATTAAAAGTGAATAACAATGAATGAAGTAGATGATTTTCAACCACGATGGATGAGCAACGAGGCATATTTTTATCTTAGCGGCCACGTCAATAGGCAGAATTTTCGATTCTCAAGTTATTGATATATATATATATATATATATATATATATATATATATATATATATATATATATATATATATATTAATCGTATAATTACAAATTATATCTTAATACCCTAACCGAGCACTAGCAACAAAGGCTATCGGCTCGTTGTAGCGAAAACAGACCAGAGCCTCTGGTGGGAATTGAACCCACGATCCCCGCACTGATAAGCTAGCACGCTACCAACTAGCCTACCGGGGCACACGCGTAAGGTATTATTTTTTTTATTATTTTGTAAGAGTCAGCATACACTGAGCAAAAAAACTCTGTAATGACAACGGAAAATTTTGTTGTTATTACGGGAAATTTTGCTCATTTAAACCCTGCGGTATTTTTTGCTAATCTTAGCAACACATGTTTGCTAAAGTGTAGTACAATGAAATTAGTCTAAAAAATTAATAGCCGCTAATAAATTTTAGTAAACTTTTTGTAAAATGGAATTTAGAATCGATTTGCAAAAAAATTTAGGAAATATTATTAATATTAGTACAATCAAATGAGTAGAAAAAATTAGTAGTAAATTTAGTAAATTGCTGTCAATGGCAATATCAAATCAATCTACTGAAATCAGTAACAAATTTTACTAAATATTAGTGAAAGGGAAATAGCAGGAAAGTTAATAACCGCTACTAAGCATCGGTAAATTTAAGCACAAAGTTTATTAAAATAAATAAGTTCTAATTAATAAAAATGCTTGATAAATTATAGTGAACTAAACTCAATGAATTGTAAAATATAGATATATTACATTTTTTAAAAAATATATTAAAAATGCACAACTGAATTGACTTTAAAGCTGCTAACTTCTTTTGAAACTGCCTTACGAAAAAAAAACACAAATTTATTTTTTTTTTGCCGAGCAACATTTTTTTATATTATTTATTTTTTTCAAAAAAATATTTTAGACAAAAATAAAAATAGCATCATATTGTTTTAATTTATAATTTTTGTATTAGAAAATATTTTAAGTTAAATTTAGATATTTTACACTCAGAAAAAAGTTAGTAGAAAAATTTTTAAATGGTTTTCAATCCAACTTTACTATTTTTGTACTGATTTTTAGTAAAAAAATTATTATTAAGCAAATATCTTTACCTATTTTTATCCTCCTTTATTCGATCTTCAATATTATAATATATTATAATATTCCTCCATAGGAGGAAAAGAAATAATAAATAATCATTATTATTATTTTTTATAAAAGGATCTTGAACTCGATTTTAAGTAATAATATATTCAAATATCTTTACTATTTACATTTTACAAGTTACAGAATTTTTACAGAATAATAACAAATTTTTGTTGCTAATTTAAGTAATAATTTTAAAAATTTTTGAAAACCGATTTTCTAAAATTAGCAAAATGTTACATAGATTAAAAAAAGGATCTGAAGTGAAGTTATCGACTAATTTATAAAAATAGGACATCCACTTAAATAGCACTAAAAAGTTTTTTTAGTTCTAAAAATCAGCCCTAAGCAATTAAAATTTGACATTAAAAGTAAAAAAAAAAATTTACTAAAATATTTTTCAAAGCAAAAATTGCCAAATTATAAATTCGATTATTTTTTTACAATTTTTAGGCCTTTGACTTTTTTTTTTTAATTTTGTTTAAAATATTTTTTGAAAAAATTATTAAATAAAAAAATGTTGATGCTCGAAAAAATAATTAAATTTTGTACTAATATTAATAATATTTTGTAAATTTTTTTTGCTGATTTTAGCAAACAGATTTTAAATTCCACTTTACAAAAAGGTTACTAAAATTTAGTAGTGGCAACTAATTTTTTCTACAAATTTCATTGTACTACACGTCAGCAGACATCTGTTGCTAAGATTAGCAAAAAAATAACGCTGGGCTCAAATTAGAAAAATTTCCCGTAATAGCAGCAAAATTTTTAGTTGCCAATATTCTGTAAATATTTTGTAAAAAAAATTTTTAAATGTAAATAGCAAAAAAAATTATTAATTAAGAATTTTTTACTAAAATTCGGTACAAATATAGTAAATTGAGATTGAAAACTGTTAACAAATAATTTTACTAACTTTTCTAACAGGGGTTGTATACAAAGTATACTAGTTTTTCCTAAATTTGTATTTTTAGTTAAGCTTTAGTTATATTTTTCAGCAATTAACTAACTTTGTATTAATTTTTTACTAACTTATTTTTGCTAGCAAAATTGTCATTGCGCTTCAGGTTGTCGCAATGCATCCATTTTGTATTGCCAGTTATGATTCGATGCAAAAATGTCTCCGTTCAAGTAGTATTTCCGACATGCTAAATCGTCTTTTAATTTCTCTCGGTTTCAATTCATCGAGTAATGCCTCCCCATCATCAACTTCGAACCTTTTTGGCTGAAATCAACAGACTTTGTCTTCTGTGTCAAAGGTCACACTTCAATTTTTTTTTTAACTAAAGAAATAAATAAAAAGTTCAAGCATGATTTGACATTTTTGAATAATAAAAAATTTTTATTGTTTACACTATTTCGTTCAAAGGCTAAGTGAGAATAATTGACAGATGCCAAAACATCCTACGACTTATTAAAGACACAAACCATGTGTAAAAGGACCGCCACCTGTTGTAAATCTTTAATTTTTATGTTATACATTCAATTGAAAATATGAATACAGATAAATAAAATATTGGTTTAACTTAGATTTGTTCAATGGTTGTAAATAATTTAAATTATAGATAAAATAAAATATTTAAATTTAATAAAGATTAAGTTTAAAGGTGTACTTATAAATAAAATATTGATAAATATTGAAACCTTATCTAGTCAATTAAATAAAATACAATTTTTCTACCAATTTTTTACAATTTTTTTGCAGTCTACACCAATAATATTCAGAAAAAATTTATTATCAAATTTATAATTATTTTTTTGCTGATTGTTGTTTTAGTAGGATTTTTTTTTATATACAATCGACTAATTTGTTTGCGATTTTGATGACTTTTTCAATTGGATCCAAAGCACCCTCTTGACTAAAAATTTACTGTCTCAGGATATTTTTTTTTTTACTTAACTAAAAATTTTTTTGAGTGTACCTTTTGCGCAATCCCATGTAAAAAAGTTAAAATTATAACATATAAAATAATATGTGCAAACTTTGGAGTTTAGATTTCTACACTCAGTATTTGGTAAGATGTGTCTTTGCTAAGTACGTCTGCCTATATTTTTTTCACAACTGGTCACCCCAAATAATTCATGAACACGTGCCTATTACAATAGCTTCTCAATTAGTAAATAAACAAACTGTTGCATATACAAATCTCCAAAAACCACATGTTGATTTCCATGCTATTCTATTATGAATGTAAATAACAAAAAAATGTAAACAGAGAATAATATTAATACACTTCCACTCTCTCAAGTAACCTGCAAAACAATGAGCATATAAAAATTTCAAAAAAGCTTTTACAGTATAAAATGAAGAAAAGCCATTGTGTGTGTGAGTGTATGCATTTAGTTTGCAGACACATAGAAGAGGACGTAAGAAAATAAATTGAGCAAAATTTTTCCAAAATCCAAATCATTTGTCGTGTAGGCCAAAAGTGATGAAAATTTAGCAAATAGAAATACGACTTTAGTATTTGGCAAAACGTGCGAGTTTACGGTTGTTTAAAAACATTACGGAGTGTAATAACTTTTTTATATTTTCTATATGTAAAGAAATGGATATAAAACTGTAATGAAAGATCAAAAGAATTCAAACAAAAAACTTTAATTTTAATGGATTGTTAAAGTATAGTTTATCCCGAAATTTCTATATTTTGGTATTATACTTTTTGGTGGATAGTGATAGTGAGTTTTTATTGTGGTCATTAATGTATTGTTTTGCATATTAAAAGACTTGAAACAGTATGTGAAAAAGTGTTTGGGATTTAAAGTGTTAGTAAATGTGTGATAGGCTTAATATTATACGCACAGTTTATTTAAATTGCGTCCCATAATTGTGTCAATATTTTAATATTATTACAATAATCGAAAAAGCATCATTATTAAATTTATAAATGTGTGAGTGTGAAAATATATTATTTCATTGACTGCAAATTTCATAACAATACAACAAAAACAACAGCAGCACTCAGTGGCCGGCAGTCAAATGTTGCAACAGCTAATGTAATATCTTGCTTGACACACATATCATTTCAACCATTTACACCAAAGTGCAATTGATTGGAAAATCATTTAATTTGACGTCAAACCAAATACACGAAAAAAAAAAAACAAAATACGTATAAAAAATATTCAATTTTACATTAAACTTGTAAATGTACTTTTGTATTTATTTGCTATTTTAAAGAACAATTGTATAAAATAATAATAAATTTAATTTAATTCCCCCTTTCAAAAATATAATAATAATTATTTTTTTGAATCTCTTTAAACAAATGCATAATATTACAATTTAAAAGTCATGTCATTTTAAAGTGTTATTTCATATTCTTTGGCTATTTTCATATATAAAAACAAAGAAAAAAAAATATAAAAATTTTTTTCATTTTTAACTTCATGCCATGTTGAATGTTAATGATGATGATTGTGAAACACAATTAAATTTTAATTTATCTTCATCTTTATCAAATGATATTTTAAAAACATCTAATAGTAATTTATATTGTATTGATACTCAGCATTTGGCATCTAAAAAACAAACAAACGATAAGTGTTTAGAGCAACAGAATTTATTAATATCATTTTCTCTTAATACAACGGACAAGTGTAATTTGTTGCCATCCTCAAGTAGTGCTGAAAAATTAAGTTGGAAATTTTTTGAACAAGTCGATTCGCTAGATAATCAATTAAGAAATGATGAGGTAAGTTGAATGAGATGTTTGAGTGTTATATTTATAGATTTTTTTCGGATTTATTTAAATACTATACTCACAATATATTTTCCGTTACCGACTGTATTTTATTTAAAAAATAATACGTAAAGTTTGTCATATAATTCCTTTTTGTTTTTTTACCAAATAGTTTGTATATATACAAAATTATTTAAATAAAAATTACAAGAAATTATTCAAATATACACACACACAAAGCCAATAAAAATATATATATCTGCATGTGTTGTGTTCTGTTTTGTAATTACATACAAATAAAAAACATTCAATTTGAAAAACAAACCACAAAAGTAGTTTTTCTAACTTTTTGTCGGTAAAAATTTGTTGGTTATTTTAAACGACTTTCAATTGTTTTTACTTTTGTCGATTATTAAACAATGATTGAAAATAAACAACAAAATTGGTTGAATATAATGGAAAATCAGTAGTCCTCTTTTTGATTGTATTTTTTGATTAATTTAATATGTATTTTAAGTTGTTTTTAACGAAATAATATTGTGAGTGTAAGTTTTATAAATCATACGAAATATACATACACTCACAATATATTTTCCGTTACCGACTGTAGTTTATTTAAAAAGTAATACGTAAAGTTTGTTTTTAAAAGAAGAATCAATTGAAATTCATAGAAATATATTTTTTAACTATTTGAATCAGTCATTCAAAAAACAAACTATAAAAATTTACAGACATTCAGTAGGATATTTTCTGTGAAATTAAAAAAAATATGTTTTCTGTTTTTAAAAATTCAAATTGATATAATTCTTTTTTGTTTTTTTACCAAAATAGTTTGTATATATACAAAATTATTTTAATAAAAATTACAAGAAATTATTCAAATATAAATACACACAAGAAAATAAAAAAATATATACATCTGTGTGTGTTGTGTTTTGTAAAATTTCATACAAATAAAATAAATTTTAATTTAAAAAACAAACCCAAAAATCGTTTTTTTCTACTTTTTATCAGTTAAAAATTTATGGTTATTTTAAACAACTTTCTATTGTTTTTACTACTTTTGTCGATTATTAAACAATGATTGAAAATAAACAACAAAATGGGCTGAATATAATGAAAAATCAGTAGTCCTCTTTTTGATTGTATTTTCGATTAATTTAATATGTATTTTAGATTATTTTTAACGAAATAATATTGTGAGTGTATGAGTCTCTCCAAACCAACTTCCCCGCTTTAGGAAAATGTATATAAATATTAAATTTACACATTTTTTTTGTTCCATATGTTATGAAGAAAAAACGACCAAGGGTTTTCAGCGGTTTAGAAAATCGCGGCTATGTTTTGTAGAAAATATTCCTTGATATCGCAAATATTTGTTCAAAATTAGTATATTTATTTTAGATATATTTAAGTCACCAGTACGTCTTAACTGATTGTAAAACTTTCAACAAAAATTTTTCCTATAACAAAGCTGAGTAACATGCTTAGAATATTTGTAAATTAGTACAGGTTATCTAGCCAAAAAGGTATCTCCTGTGTCACCCACATATTTTCTTAGCGGCCTAATCTCATATCTTGGAGGTAAAAACGCAAACTTCAAATTGCTTTTAATATATTATTTATGATAATTTTACGAAATTTAAGAATTTTTTTAGATATAACCATGTCAGTATAGTTTTATATTGACAATTTACAAAGAAACTAAATAAAAGCAGCCTTACCGAAGAAAAAAAATTATCTGACGCAATATTTAATCATATCCAATTTCATACACTTGATTATCTGCTGTAATATCTAGCTGATCATATTCGAATCGAAAAATGGCAGATCAATATATATTTAGATTATGTATGATCCTAATTTATTTGAAAAATGGCAGACCAAAATGTATTAGATTTAAACCAAAAATATATTAACCGTTAGTTTATTACAAAACAAATAAAAAGAGATTTAAAACAAAATTTTAAATAAATAATAAAAAATTAAAAATCTAAAAAACAGTACATTAGCCAGGATTTGAATTTAGTCTGTTATATTTATATATGGATCATTTAGAACCATATATATACATGCCATCTCATATATGAGATATAATAATACATGATCCCTTATCAAAAAATTTTTTTTAATATTGTATTGTTGATATATTATTATATATGTTTTAATATATGTTCCAATATAAGTAAAAATTTTTTATATCCCAGCAAAAAAAAAATGGTAGTCATTCTGTGACTATAACTTTTTTCATTGCTTCTTAAACTTCAGTTGACATTCTTTTATGATTTTTTGGTGTTATGCTTAGGCACTTCCAAAAGAATTCATGTGTTTATATTTCAAATGCAGTGATCTGGATATAAACCCGATGCATATCTTAAAAAATCACACTTCATTACTTCTAAGTTATAGTATATGTTATATTTTTTAAATCTAAACAATTTATTCAAATTAAAAAATAGTTCTGATGAAATTTTTTAATATTTTTATTAAATCATTTTTCATATTTTAGTTTAAAATTTCATGAGTGTTAGAATTTATGCAATTTGGACATTTTTATAAAAGTTTTGAAAAATCAAGAACACCAGATTTTTTTTCAACCTTTAATTGAAACTAGCTTGTCTGTCATTTGCATTTTTTCAGCCTTAAATATTTATGACGTCGCAATCTGTGCATTTTTGCATTATGTTTATTATTTAACACTACACCATTTTCAGTTTTAATTCAGAATTTATCTAAATAATTTTAAAATTGTCAAAAAATTATTTCAGATTGCCCAAAAATGTTTTAAAATTGTGCAAAAATTATTTAAAATTGTTTAAAAATATTTTAAAATTGTCTAAAAATGTTTCCAAATTGTACAACCAGTTTTTAAATTATCCAAAAATATTTTAAAAATTGTCTAAAAATTCATTAAAATTTTTGAAAAATGTTTCAAAAATGCTTTTTCACTAATGCAGAATTATTTATTTGTTTTAATAAAGAGTATTTGTATATCAATGCATATATTTCGCTTCTTTAAACTTATTTTTTCTGCATTCTTATAAATTAAATTTTCATCAAAGCTTAAATACTACAAAGTATATGAACATTTTCCACTCATGCATCAGAATATCTAATCATTGTATTATCAGTGCTTCCTTAGAGTAAAGTATGAGTAATACTAGTAGCTTCATTTGAATACTTCCATCCTATGACACGCTAATGTTAAATTCATCGATGAAATCATTAGAAAAGAAGTGATGCCTTTGCCATAGTAGTGATGCTTTTATTGCTTCTTTGGCAGCTTCATTTTTGCTGTGTATGGTATAAAATATGATTATATGTGTTTCAACGAATTGCCTCATAACAAAACATTGGTTTTTAACTAATATAATATACAATTAGATATAATTATATATGAATCCATGTATGTAAATGGTTTCGAATTCCAGCCGGTGAAATAAAAAAATTTATTTTTTGTGTAATATAATTCATTTTTATTTTTTCATTAAATAATTTTTTTGTAAAAATTTTAAATTTAAATCCTAGAAATATTTTATTTGAAAACATTTTTTATTATATATAATTATATATTCTACAATTTATTGCAAACAAATTTAAAATATTATTATATACACTCAGGAAAAAAAGTTATTAGATAACTTTATAAAAAATAAAAAATGATTTTTTAGTAAATTTTGAACCTATTTAGATTTTACAAATTACAGGATTTTTACAAAATATTTACAAATTGTTGTTGCTTATTTCAGCAAACATTTTACAAATTTTTGAAACCGATTTAATAAAATTTGCAAAAAAAAATACCAATTTAATAAAGGGGATATTGAAGGAAATTTTATTTCTAAAAACTAAAACTTACAAATTTATATATACTCATATATATGGCTTATAAAGAATAATATATAAAATTATTTATGCTATTTAATATTTGAGATATAATAATTTATGGTTATTATCAAAAATATTTTTTAATATGATATGAGATATAATTATATATGATTCATTCAAATATAAAAACTATTTTTGATGAAATATGATACAATATTTGCAAACAAATTTGAGATATTGTTATATATAGTTGCATATTAAAACTATTTTATAAGATATGATATAATATATAATTCAAATCCCAGCCAGGGAGATAATTTGTTTTCTAAATTAATATGTTTACAAATCTTTAAAATTTTAACACATTTCGAGATCACGAGACCTAGAAATTTTTGATAGAATATTATTTATTTATTTTATTTATTAATCATATAACAAATTATATGTTAATACCCTAACCGAGCACTAGCAACAAAGGCCTTCGGCTCGTTGTAGCGAAAACAGACCAGAGCCTCTAGTGGGAATTGAACCCACGACCCCGGCACTGATAAGCTAGCACGCTATCTTTGATTCCAAAAGTTCTATATGTGGTAAAAATATGTATAGTTTTATTTTGTTTGTTTTAAATATTTTAATTATTTTTCCATATGTCCATAATATATGATAATATATATAACTATATTTAATTATATATAATATAACATATAGTTATACATAATTAAGTAAAATCAGATAAGTAAAAAATAAATTTTGTTTCATTAATTCAGCCATATATGTAGAAACTTTTCCCAGTTTTCCTAAACTTCTGAATATATAATTCTATATGTCCCAAAAATACAATCATACGTAACACAATTATATGAAAAATGAAATCTTTGAAAGTCAACCTAACACAGCTTAGTATCCAACTGACTACAACTATGGCAGACCAAATTCAAATCCTGGAAAAGGCATTGATTTTTAGAATTTCATTTTCTTTTTTTTTAATTTAAAATTTGTATGCGTTATTTAAAACTAGATTCCGTATACATTGTTGCATAGAATCTGATATATTTCCATCTGACATTTGTCGGATAAATTTGGATCTTACCACAGATATTAAAAAATATCAAATTGGATATGATTAAATATTGTGCCAGACCAATTTTTTTGTACCCGGGTCTACAAACTTTAAATGCTTAAAATGCTGCATAATCAACTTAAAATAGCATTAAAAAGTTTTATTAGCTTTAATAATCAGTTTTAAAGCAATTAAAATTTGAACTTAAAATCCAAAAAAATTTACTTAAAAATATTTTTCAAACAAAACTTAGGATATTAAAACAAAATCATAAATTGGTTAATGTTTTTACTATTTTTAAGCTTTTGATTTTTTTTTAATTTGGCTAAAATAATTTTTGAAAAAAAAATCAAATACAAAAATATTGTTGCTCGAAAAGCAAATAAATTTTAAAGTGTAACAAGTGTATCTAAAAACAATTCAGTTAATTTGTGCATTTTTAATATTTTTTTTTAAAAAATTTAAATTTTTCTATATTTTACAATACATCGAGTTTAATTCACTAATATTTATCAAAAATTTTTGTTAAGATAAAGTATTTTAATAAACTTTGCAAAAAATTTTACCAATGACTAGCAACGATAATTTACTTTCCTGCTGATTCCATTTAACTAATATTTTATAATATTTTTTGCTGTTTTTAGCAGATCGATTTTAAATTGCTGTTTGCAGCAATTTACAAAAACTAACTAAATTTTTATATTAATTTTTTTGTTCTAATATTAAAAATATTTACTAATTTTTGGCTGATGTTATCAAACCGATTTTAAATTCCACTTTACAAAAAGTTTATAAAATTTAGTAAAACTTCCCATAATAACAGTAATATTTTCAGTTGCCATTACAGCATTTTTTGGTGAGTGTAAGATGTTATTCGAAATCCTGCCAGGGAGATACATTTTTTTTTTCTTTTTTAATTTATTTCTATTTTAATATTTTTTTACAAAACTTTAAAATTTTAACCAATTTTGGGACAACAAGACCTAGAAATTTTTTATAGTATAGATATAATTAGTTTATAATAATCTATGCACATATAATAATATATGATCTTTTATTCCCAAAGTCTTATAAGTGATGAAAATTTATATATAATTTTATGGTTTAAATATTATAATTATTGTCCCATAAGTCAAAAAAATAAGATTATATATAATAACTAGCTGACCCGGCAAACGTTGTTCTGCCTAGGAATAGGATTACATTATTATCTAGGTAGCTCGCACAAAGTTTGAATATTCTCACAATAATAGTACCCCAGATATGCAATAATAAATTTGTACTTCGTATGGGAGGTGCCACGCCCATTGCTTGGATCCCCCATATTTTTTGGAAGATTATGAATATTATTATCAAAGAAGCTCACACAAAGTTTGAAGACTCCCACTTTAATAGTACCCCAGATATGCAATAATGAATGTTTTCTTCGTATGGGAGGTGCCACGCCCATTGCTTGGATGGCACTCATTTTTTTGGGAGATTATGAGTATTATTATAAAAAAAGCTCACACAAAGTTTGAAGACTCCCACTGTAACAGTACTCCAGATATACAAAAATACATTTTTACTTCGTATGGGAGGTGCCACGCCCATTGTACCCATATAGGTCAATTGTGAATCTAAACCATTCAGGGATCAAATAAAACAGACACAACAAATTTCATCGAAATCGGCCCAGCCGTTAAGGAGGAGTGCAGTCACTAACACACGTACAGGAGAATTATATATATAAAGATATATAATATTACACATAATTATAATTGTATATAGCACAATTATACGTCAAAATTATTCTAATAAAGTCAGCCTCACACTGCTGAGTACTTGACTGACACAACTCGGGCAGATCGATATCAAATCCAGGCAAGAACATTGTGTTTTTTTAGAACTTTAATATTTCCTTTTTAATTTAAAATTTTTTTGTAGTTTATTTATTTATATTAATATATATATATACATATATGGTAGCAAGCACGCTACCAACTAGCGCTTAATTAATAAATTAGATTTCATATTTATTATATTGCTGACTATAATCTGATACGATTCGATCTGAAATTTTTCGGATAAATTTGGATCTTACTTAATCCCTTAATATATTGATGGATCTAATTTGATCTGTCATTTTTCCGATCAATTAAGATCCTTGCAAATCCCCCAAATATATAACGGGATCTAATTAGATCTGCCATTTTTCGGATCAATTAAGATGTTACTTACTTCCCTAATATTTTGTTGGATCTGATATGATCTGCCAATTTTCAAATAAGATCAGCTAGATATTACGGATCAATTAAGATGTTACCTACTTCCCTAATATTTTGTTGGATCTGATATGATCTGCCAATTTTCAAATAAGATCAGCTAGATATTACAGCAGATGTTAATGAATATTAATTAAGATATGATTAAATATTGCGCCAGAAAATTCTTTTTACTGGGGTTGTTTGGAATGAAGAATCAATTAAAATACATAAAGAGGGTTTTAACTACTTTCCAGCCTATTTACCCGATTAATTACATTTATTCGCGATGTCCCAAAAGTAATGAGTAGTCATTATCTGCTCACTTACAAAACACATAAGGTAATGGGTGATCATTACTATACTTGCTTACAACCAGCCAAAAAATAATGAGTATCAATTCCTTTCCAGACAACTCGAACAAACGTAATTAAGCGGATAATTAGGCTGGTAACATTTTTTGCTGGGTATAATTTTTAACTACACTGTACAAAAATTTCGAAGTTTTTTTAAAATTACGTAGTTCTGGCAATGGATTTTGGTAGATGAGATAAAAAAATACATGCATCGTGGCGTTTTTAAATATCATGTCAGAATTTTATTTTAGGGGAGGTTAAAGTTTCGAAACTATGTGCTCTGTACATCCAATATGTTCAGCAACTTTGTAAAAAAAAATAACGCAAATATTTTTGTGGATGTGTTCCTATGACTCCTCCACAAAACTGTAACTTTTGGCTCTCTTCTAACAAATCGTTAAAAACACCCCTAAGAAGGCAGAGGGAGGGAATGAAATGTTCCACAAAAATGTTGGCCATAAAATTACAAATTCAATTACAAATTATATCTTAATACCCTTACCGAGCACTAGCAACAAAGGCTTTTGGCTCATTGTAGCGAAAACAGACCAGAGCCTCTGGTGGGAATCGAACCCACGACCCCCGCACTGATAAGCTAGCACGCTACCAACTAGCCTACAGGGGCGCCCGACTATACTCTTATACTACAAATGTCATAAGGCACCAAAGCATAAAACTTAAAAAAAAACCAGTCAAATTTTAGATTGTTTAATAAATTTTTAGGTAGACGCAAAATCTGATTCATACATAGGAGATATACCGATTTTTTGGCGTATAAGTGAAATGAATAATAAGCTGATGAGTTGGAGAATAAGGTCCTTTAACTCTAGAAGCCTTAGACTCATATGTTCGGTTCTACAAGCGTTGTATTGTTCCGATTAACAGGCACCAGCAGTCTAACAGGGCCAAATTTTCTTAAAAACTGTTTTTACCAAAGCGCAAAAACCATTCGCATAAGCCTGAATGTAATGAGTGCTAAAATTAAGTCGACCACGATACACTTCATCAGAGGGTAGATTACACCACCTTGAGATTATTTATTACTGACCTTAACTGACCTTAACATAATTATTTTTTTCCAACCCATTTTCAAATTCTAAAATAAGATTATGCCTCACAGGATCTACCACTTTGTTATGCATGTTGTTAACATATATTAGGGTTTCGCTGTAGCATCAAATTATAAATACAAATTAGCTGTTTTTATATTTCGATCATAACATTTTGATACTTTTTTAAACGTTTTGTTTGACAGCTATTTTTCTTGCTAAATATTTACTAATTTTGTTTCATCTATCGCATGGTTAGAATTCTTTCTTGGTAATGCTGATTATAAAAATAACTGATAATCCTATTTAATTTTTATTTATTCACAACAACTGTTTGGTTATTTTTACAATTCATATGATTACAAAACGTTTCCTTATTTTAAAAATTCCTATCCATACTTACTTAAGACTTTTGTAGTATAAACCTAAGACTCATATATTAAAATAATACTCATACGCCTTCGATATGTGTTTAATATTACATAGATCATACGCACCTAAAGCCAACCCAGCAAAAAAAAAATGGTAGTCATTCTGTGACTATAACTTCTTTCATTGCTTCCTAAACTTCAGTTGACATTCTTTTATGATTTTTTTGGTGTTATTCTTAGGCACTTCCAAAAGAATTCATGTGTTCATATTTCAAATGCACTGATCTGGATATAAACCCGATGCATATCTTAAAAAATCACTCTTCATTACTTTTAAAGCATATGTTAAAGAGTATATCGTTTATTTTTTGAATCTAAAGCATTTATTCAAATTGAAAAAATAGTTCTGATGAAATTTTTTAATATTTTTATTAAATCATTTTTTATATTTTAGTTTAAAATTTAATAAGAGTTAGAATTTATGCAGTTTTGCAATTTTTATAAAAGTTTTGAAATATCAAGAAAAACAGATTATTTTAACCTTTAATTGGAACTAGCTGGCCTGTCATTTGCATTTTTTCAGCCTTAAATATTTATGACGACGCAATCTGTGCATTTTTGCATTATGTTTATTATTTAACACTACACTATTTTCAGCTTTAATTCAGAATTTATTAAAGTAATTTTAAAATTGTGTAAAAATTATTTCAAATTGCCCAAAAATGTTTTTAAATTGTCCAAAAATTATTTAAAATTGTTCAAATATATTTTAAAACTGTCTAAAAATGTTTCCAAATTGTACAACCAGTTTTTAAACTATCCAAGATTTGTCTAAAAATTCATTAAAATTTTTGAAAAATGTTTCAAAAATGCTTTTGCACTAATGCAGAATTATATATTTGTTTTAATAAATAGTATTTGTATATCAATGCATAAATTTCGCTTCTTTAAACTTATTTTTCTGCATTCTTATGAATTAAATTTTCATCAAAACTTAAATACTACAAAGTATATGAACATTTTCCACTCATGCATCAGAATACCTATTCATTGTATTATCATTGCTTCCTTAGATTAAAGTATGAGTAATGCTAGTATCTAAATTTGAATACTTCTATCCTATGACACGCTAATGTTAAATTCATTGATGAAACCATTAGAAAAGAAGTGATGCCTTTGCCATAGTAGTGATGCTTTTATTGCTTCTTTGGCAGCTTCATTTTTGCTGGGAAAGCAACAATTTGTAAATAATTCAATATGAGTTCATTTAAAAAGATTAAAAAAAAAAACAAAAGCTATAAAGTTTTTTTATTTTAACATGACCATAAATCGTTTATGACCAAAACTAAAAAAAGGACACAATTATTAATTAATGCATATTGAACTTTAAACGACAAACAAATAAATAATAAACCAACCTTGCACTATAGTCGAGTTTAAGCAAACAATAAACAATATTTCAAGAGTAAAATTAAACAAATATTCAAAAGCACAAACTACAAAAACATTTTCCCTTTATGTGTCGCTATCACTTTTTAGCTTTAAGGGAAAATAATATATATTTGTGTTGCCTGTTTTAAAATTAAATTAAAAAACAACTAAACGAATTAAATACAATTTCATACACAATGTACGTTGAATGTAAATATGTGTAAATGTGTGTGAGTGCTTAACTGTTTGTATAAATTATATACATAGAAATACACTTTACAACTTTCAAAAATATTTACATACATATGTGGCTTTCCATACCAGCTGAACTGCAATGGTAAAAAGTATACCTTATCAATATCATATTTGCAGTATTTATATAAATGGGATAACATGTAAGATTCTTGCAATATGTGAGCAAAGTAGGCGTGGTAATGCATTTAGCAATTTACAAATTATTTTTAGTGTTTTATTTATTAAAATTTAATAGAATTTTTAAAATACTGGGAAATGTACAAAATCAATAGAGGATTTTATGGGCAAATTGAAACAATAAATTTTTCTTTTTATAAAAAATTCAAAACTAGTTCCGAATTTTTAAATTAATCTATTACTTAATTTATCTAAAAAATGTCCAAAATTATTTTTATTTTTTTGTATTTATAAAAAAAGCTTAGACGACTTTCTATCGTTTCAAACAATTTCAGGGTTTTACTGAGACCATTTCAAATATTTAATTAAAAGTCGATAGTTGAACTAAAAATATTTTGCAGTTCAAATTAACTTTAAATGTAGTTTACTAAGAAAACGGTCTACTAATTTTTCATTTAAATCAAAAAAACTTATCATTTATTTTAAAATGTTAAAATAACAGAATGATCACTTAGAAAACGGTCTACTAAGTTTTCATTTAAATCAAAAGAACTTATCATTTATTTTAAAATCTTAATAAAATAGTTTACAATATCCGTAAATTAATAAACGATTTTTTATTTATTTTAACTGTGAAAAAACTAACCACATATCCGTTAAAACAAATGATATTTCTTTAATTTCTTTTATCTTTTAACTACTTAACTACAAAATTCATAAAAAGTATTGATTTTAACTTTTTAACGTTTATTTTGTTTATTTAAACTACTCTTAAATAAAAGTGTGGTTAAAATAAATGAAAAATCACTTAAAAGACATTTTTACTAACTTTTCATTTAAATCAAAAAAAAAACTTTAATTTTGTTTTAAATTTTAATAAAGTAACTGTATTTTACTGTTAGAAAACCAACCACAAATCCGTTAAACCAAATGAAATTTCTATTATTTATTTCGCTTAATTGTCGAATAATTAACTACAAAATACTTTTTTTCAGTTTTTAAACTGACAAATAATTATTTACAAAATAAGTAAAAGGTAATGATATTTTCCCTTATTTGTTTTTTTTTTTTTTGTAACTGTTCACAAATTAACTACAATAATATACAACTTTTCTTTTGTTTATTTAAACTTTTATCCGTAAATCCGTATTTTTTTTTTTAAATTTTTTATTTTAAGTTTATAACCGAGCCCATTATGCCATTTATGGTTAAAAAAGACAACTAAATAAATGTATATAATTTATTTTTATATATAATTTATTTTTGAAATAAAAAAAGTTGAAAATGTATATTTCAAAGTTTTTTAACTTTATAATCATTTAAAAACAAATGTACGGAAAACTTAAAAAAAAAACAGTCAGTTAATGTAAAAATATTTTGAGACTATAATTAATTAGCACAACACTGTGTATGATTAATACGATATTAGTTTTACGTACGATGTGCAAGAACAAATATTAGGAATATTTGTGGTAGACCATATTCAATGTATAATATTTTCTCCAAAACAATCGTAATAAATATTAAAAATTTTGGCCAATTTTTAAATAAATTTACAATTTATATATTTTTAATTTTATCAGGCTCAAGATCATAATTTTTTTTAATAATACTAACGAATAGTAAACACAAATTTTTTTTTATTAAATGAAAAAAATTGCTAGAGGGAGTGCACACTTTCGACCCGAGCGCCCAGGTCATCTTCAGCCTCCTTCTGAACCACCCAACACAAATAACAAGCATTTATATCACACACTCTAAGGAAAATGACTATGTGAAATTACATTTTTCAGTTAGTGAATGATTACCCGTACAAATGAGCTTTTTTCATCTATTTATAGAATTACCCTTTGGCAAGCATCTTCGATTTTTGAAGCACAAATTGATAGGGTTGTCATTCCAAATGTTAATGTTTCCATTTCTGCACTCACCAAAAAAAGTCTGTAATGGCAACTGAAAATTTTGCTGTTATTACGGGAAATTCTGCTAATTTGAGCCCAGCGGTATTTTTTGCTAATCTTAGCAGCACATGTCTGCTGACGTGTAGTACAATGAAATTAGTAGAAAAATTAGTAGCCGCTACTAAATTTTAGTAGACTTTTTGTAAAGTCGAATTTAAAATTTGTTTGCTAAAATCAGCAAATAAAATTACTAAATATTATTAATATTAGTAAAAAGCTTTAAATTTATTTTTCTTATCGAGCATCAAAAATTTTGATTATATTTTATAAAAAACAAATTAATCATTTTGTTTTAATTTGGTAATTTTTGTTATGAAAAATATTTTGGTCAATTTTTTTTTTTTTTTTTTTAAGGTTAAATTTTCATTGTTTTTAGGGCGGATTTTTAGAACTAAAAAACCTTTTTAGTGCTATTTTAAGTGGATGTCCTCTTTTTAGACATCAGTCGGTATCTTCACTTCCGATCCCTTTTTTAATATATGTAACATTTTCAGGAAATTTAAGTTTGTAGGTGTAAGTTTTAATTAGAAATAACATTTCCTTCAATATCCACTTTTTTAAAATTAGTAATATTTTTTGCTAATTTTAGCAAATCGGTTTTCAAAAATTTGTAAAATGATTTCTGAAATTAGCAACAAAAATTTGTTAATATTCTGTAAAAATTCTGTAATTTGTAAAATGTAAATAGCAAAAAGATTTGCTAAATAATAATTTTTTACTAAAAATCAGTACAAAAATAGTAGAGTGCGATTGAAAACTGTTTACAAATTTTTCTACTAACTTTTTTTTCTGAGTGTGGAAACCAATTGGTAAAATTAAAAATATATAATTAAAACAGATAGATCAAATAATATTCAAAATTTAAATTTACAAATTTTAGATAAAATAGATAAAACTTTAAATGAAATAATTCTATTTGTAAATATCATATTGGATAAATTTTTTCTAGAGTTGACCATTGGTATGGAAAGTCTCATATATGGAATACCGAAAATTTACAAATAAAAGTTAATTTTTGTTCTAGTTTTAAAATAGGAAACAATAATGTGACCAACAATCTTTTAATTTAAAATTTATGAAAGCTCGTCCTATTTAAATAATTTTAGTTGTTGTGATAAATTGAAAAATAAAATTATTGAAAACACAACAAAAATTGTAAAACAAACCCTGCGGAAATTCGACCAACCAGGGTTCGTTGACTTTATATAAAATATCATAAGATTGGGTAAGAAAAAATAGTTGTTCAATTATTTTCTCTCCTTTATCAAACATCCAACTTATAGGGAATTCTGTAGGAGACGCTGGATATAAAATTCCTGTTGGTATATGGGACTTTCCATATCAGCTATCCAATCTGCGAAAATTAAAATATCCGAAAATGTTGGTTTTATTTTTATACCAGATCACAAATTAAGTGACTCCATTTTGCATTATTTTGACTCCGAAAATTATTATATAAACAATAAGTAGGAAATTGAAAATAATGTAAAAAATCTTGTAAATTTAAAATATTTTTTTTTTTATTTTTACCATCATATTTGTGGATCCATAAATCATTTCTCTCTAGAGACATCTTGAGTCAGATTCAACGATTCTCGAAATAACTAAAATTCGTAATATATAATATCTGCGTATTACAAAAAATAACAATAATTAACAAAAGATTATCATTTTTTGTACCTATAAAAATACAATATAAATAGTTAGTAAGTTAAAATAATTTGAAAGAACTGAAATTTCTTTAAAAACCCGTTCTTTTTACTTTTCATTCAAATCAACTGATTTTTGTTATTTCTTTTAAAATGTTGCTAATCAAACAAAAACAAATAATTAATCAGTTAAAAATAAATGTTAAAATTTTACCTACCAATTCCGTAAAAATAAATGATTATTCATTTATTTTAAATTAATTCGGTTTTTATTTTTTGTATTTTTGTTTATTTTTATCTTTAAAATGTAGACTTAAACAGTCTGTAAACACATTTTGTGTAAATGGCTTTAGGTGCATGTGTGTGTATATATGAAGTTCTTGTAATTTGAATTGAAATTTATTATTAAATGAAAAAAACTTGGATTTTTTTGATTTTTTTTTTTTTTTTGAAACAGACAGCAAACAAAATCTAAATTTTAATAAATGAAATGAAAACAAAAACACAAATTTCCATTTGTGGTTGAATTTTTGAAACAAATGAAAAAAAATAAATATAACTGAAAAAAAAAATCGGAAAATGTAAATAAATCATTTTGAACAAATGTATAAAAAAATTAAAATTAATATATTTTTTGAAAAATAAATGTATGCTTCTTCTGTTTTAACCGAACTGAAATTTTCTACTTCATATTTTAAGTGAAGTTGATCTATTGTATCTAAATTTTATTAAAGTCAGATTGTAATAGGTCTATAGGAGTTCGCACTCTATGATATTACCTTAGATATTATGTTGGTTACATCTAACAAAAGTTTTACATTCTGTGTATTTTTTTTTTTTCAAATGAAATGAAAAAAATTTACACATTATTTAAGGATTAAAGGAATTATATTAAAGAAGAAACAAAAAACTACATACAAAGTACCATTCAAATGCAATGTGAATACGTAAGGGTGGGCAAAAGTTGCTGGATGAAGGTAACAAAGATTAAAATAGTGAAATGAAAATAATATTTACATATATCTGCCTTATAAAGTGTTACATTTGAACATATTTACATACACACATCCACATATGTTTACAAGAGAATATCATACCAACACACATACATATTATAATAGGATAATATTTACAATTCACCTTTATTGAAGTGAAAATGTTAAAACACGTAGAACATGTATATATGTAGTTGTAAGTAACTGTTGAAATTCATTTTACATTACATACGCGTTAATTGTAAAATGTGATCGGGAAGTAGGTGAAACATTTGAAAAAGAAAAAGTTAAACTTTTTAAACGAGAATGATCTTTATTGAAATAAAAAAAAGCTTAAAAAAAACAGATCCATCCAGTAAATACTTTCATTACCAAATAAGTGGTTATATAATAAAGTAAAATTTTCTTTTAAAAAAATAATTCGGTGAAGTACTAGTTACTTTTGCTAGCAGCGATGCCAACTTAGCTTTTTTTCCGCTAGATTTAGCGCTTTCTGAGTGCTCACAGCGCGCACTTTTTTCGTTCAGCTCTTTTTTAAAAAGAAGAGCTAGGATGGCTCTTTTTGAGATTTGCTTTAGCGCTTTTAGCTTTTTTTATGTGCAACACCGATTTTTTCAAATTAGTAAATTTTCTAATAATCTAGCAGCTTCGTAAATAAAAATGTTTTTTTTTTTGTCAATCACTTTAAGTTGATATCGTAATGAATACCTTTTTTTACTACTCTGCATTTAAAATTGTTTTTTCTCTAGAATTGGTAAAAAAATAACAGCTATTTTTTCAGAAGCTTTAAATTTTTCAAGGTTAGAAAATTTTGAGTAATTGTTTGTAAATTACTTAAGTTATTTATAATATTTGATGGATCGCTATTTGAAAAAATATCGCAAAGAAAAAGATCCAGCATATAAAAAAATGGATAAGGCCAGCAAAAGACGAAACAAAAGCATTCTGTTTCTATTGTTAATGCAAACTTATTACTAAGCGCTTTGATCTTATACGGCACAATCAAATCAAAAAGCATCAAAAGTCCAAAAAAACACCTGTTGTTCGAATTATAAAATACCACCACACGTTTGTTCAAAAATTAATTCAAATCAAACTTATAAAAATTCGAAATATTTTATAAAAACTATTTTATGACACGAAGAAGAAGAGAAAAATATATTTTTATTCGAAAATTACCAATTTAATGGACTATTTTAAAAAGTTCTATGTAAATATTTTAGTTTATTCTTTTATTTTTTTTTATTTACTTTGTAAAACTTTTGTAAAAATACAACACAAGTAAATAAATTGATCTCAAATAAGTAAAATATAATAATAAATTTTAATTTTTAAAATTGAAAATATGAGTTTTTTTACATTTAGCGCTTTTTACCTCTTTTTAGCTCTTTTTTAGTGCTCGACCGACGCTTTTTGCTTTTAAATAGTTGGTATCACTGTTTGCTAGACAACTTCATTGTTGTAACGAACCAAGTAAAAAAGTTCATATATAATCATATATGGCTTTATCTAATAATATATTTTTATACACTCAAAATATTTTGAAGTTTACTATGTGCAGTTTAATAAAAAAGTTCAGTTTAAAATAAAGAAACATACATTTATTTTTCAAAGAAATATTTCTTTTATCATTTGTATACATTCCTTCAAAATGATTTACAGTCCTTTAAGTTTTATTTTTTTTTTTTTCATTTGCTTGAAATTAAATAAAAATTTACGCACAAAACGGAAATTTGTAGTTTATTTGTTTCTATTTCAGATTTTACAAATTTAAATTTTGTTTGGCGTCCGTTTCAAACAAAAAAAAAATAAAAAACTCCAATTTATTTTTAATTTAAATTGTTTGTTTATATACAAAATTATTTCAATTTAAATTGCAAGAACTTCATAAACACATACACACATATATGGTCATTCACACAAAATTTGTCTATAATCTGCGTGAGTATACATTTTTGAAAAACGGTAACAATTTCAAATAAATGAGTTATCAGTTATTTTTAAAGGAATTTGTAGGTAAAATTATAAAATTTATTTCTAACTGATTACTCATTTGTTTTTAACTGATGCATCATTTTTTTAAACAACATTTAAAAATAAATAACAAATACTATTTGATTTATATGAAAAGTAAGTAGACCGGCTTTTAAATGATATATTATTTATTCTAATTGTTATTTTCTATTATTTTAACTTACAAACTATTTTATGTGATATAATATATTATTAATGGTCTCGCCACCACTCGCCATTTCATGGAAAAAAAAATTGTATTCAAGTAACATCTTAGGATCACATTTACAGCAATAGTTAATTTATAATAATTGCTAGGATTTTGCTGGGCATTGTTTGGACAGACTCACTAATTAGATGGGTTATTTATTCCCACACGAATTTCTTGTCTGGCATAAAAATCAATGTGTGTCTTTTTGAAATTCACACTTTGATTGGTAAACAAAAGAAAAGTCTACACCTTAAGGGCCTGCCCAAAGCCTTTTGACTGGAAACCTCAAAGAGATTAATGGATTAATTTGCCGAAACTGGGTCTGTTAGTGATGTAAAGACAACAACGCGCCATCGACCAGGTCGATCGACCGAAAATGTCGCAGCTGTACGTGATGATGTCGCTCAAACTCCATCCACCTCAATTCGACACCGAGCTCAGCAAATTGGTGTCTCCAAATCCACTTTGCAGCGAATTTTGACGAAAGATTTGCATCTTCATGCATACAAAGTTCAATTGACTCAGGAACTGAAGCCAGCTGACCATGGACAGCGAAGGGAGTTCGTTAATTGGGTATTGGAGAGACAACATGAAAATGCTGATTTTGCCGATAAAATCATCTTCAGTGACGAGACCCATTTTCATCTTGATGACTTCGTCAATAGGCAGAATTATCGCATTTGGGGTGAGGAAAATCCTCGAGTGATTCACGAGAAGCAAATGCATCCTCAACATGTCACTGTGTGGTGGGGTTTTTGGGCTGGAGGAATCATTGGACCTTTTTTTATGAAAATGAGGCAGGTCAAGCGCAAACAATCAATGGTGTTCGGTATCGTGAAATGATAACCAGTTTTTTCTTGCCTAGAATTGAAGAAATGAATGTGGAGAGCATTTGGTTCCAACAAGATGGCGCCACATGTCATACAGCCAGAGAAACAATTCAATTGCTGCATCAGTCATTTCCCGGTCGTGTTATTTCGCGTTTTGGAGATCAGCCATTCGATTTTTTTCTTTGGGGTTTTTTGAAGTCGATGGTTTACGCGAATAAGCCGACGACGACTCAAGCCTTAAAAGAGGAAATTGGACGCTGCATTAATGAAATACCGCAGCATTCATGCAAAACGGTCATTGAAAATTTCATTAAAAGATCGCGTGCATGCCAGCAAAGCCGCGGCGGCCATCTGCACGATATATTGTTCCATACATAACCTCATTCTGTCTATTTTACGATATAATAAAGTTTCACGATTTTTTTTTAAATATCTGTGTTTTATTTAAAATTTAAAAATTGCTTTCTTCTTGGGACACCCTTTAAATATGACTTTTGGTATATGACCGCCACGGTTTGCTCGGACGTAGTCTAATTTGGAGCTCCAATTTTCGGTTACTTTTCCCAACATTTGTGGCCGTATGTTGGCAATAATGCGGCGAATGTTGTCCTTCAGGTGGTCAATCGTTTCGGGCTTCTCGGCGTAGACTAGCAACTTTACATATCCACACAGAAAATAGTCTAGCGGCGTTACCTCCGCACGATCTTGGAGGCAAATTCACGGGTCCGAAATGTGAAACTACGCGGCTACTACACATTTCTTTCAATAAATCAATTGAGGCACGAGCTGTGTGACATTTTGCGCAGTCTTGTTGAAACCATAGCTCCGGCACATCATGGTTGTTCAATTGATGAGCGAAAAAGTCAGTTATTATGGCTCTATAGAGGTCACAATTGACCGTAACGTTCTGACCACCATCGTTTTTAAAGAAGTACGGACCAATGATTCCATCAGCTTATAAAGCGCAGCAAACAGTCACTTTTTCTGGATGTAATTATGTCCTTGTATACACTTGAGGATTATCATCACTCCAAATACCGCACTTTTGTTTGTTGACGTATCCATTCGAACAAAAGTGAGGTCCATTGCTAAACAAAATTCGCTTATAAAAATTGCGATCAACGGCAATCTTGTTTTAGGCAAATTTTCACAATTTGGAAGCATTGTTCAGGCGTCAGCCTTTTCATGTTGAAATGCCAAACCAAACTAAATCAATTGGCAGCTGACCAAATTGCCGCCAGTTAAAAAAGTGTTGACAACTTAAAGTTCTATACCCTGTACTTCGGTTTAAATGAGAAAAACCTCCTCTTAATGGCAACCCAAATTATTATAGCTAGAAAGCCGATAAGATATTTTTGGGATTATTTAAAATTGCAGTTCAAAAGAGGAAACATCTTTCGCTGAAAAGACTCCTTATACTTTAAAATATGCCTTTCTTGGGTCTCTGAAAATATGATTTTTGAAATTTCTAATGAATACATGGTAAAACTGTGATTGAAATAGAAATGGAATTTGAGGCTATCCCTACATCTTAATTGTTTATATACACTATTTACTAAAACGAAATTTTTGTATATTTTGACAGGGAGAGTACAAAAGGGGAAAGTGCTCTCTTGCCAAACTAGCTATGGCTAGAAACCTAGCATTTTAAATATGTTTTAACTAATTCGCCAATTAGGTACTTTTTCGTACTTTCGTCAGAAAAAAAATCTTTAAAATTCGGGTTTAACAAACACAAGAATCCTCGGCTAAAAATCTGATATTTAAAAAGATGTTCACTGGGGTGTAAGATAGCTTACTGAATATACATTTTCTTTATAAGGGAAAACAACATCTTGATCAATTAATATTATGATATTTAAAACTCCAGGTAACGAAGTAGGGGACTGTATATTATACAAGTTAATACTTTTTAAACATAGTGTTTTTATAGTATTTTAACATGAAAAAATATACTCAGAGCCAAATAAATATTTTTAAGGTATTTGTAATGGTATGTTTAAAATGTTGGAGTATATGCAATACAACATTAATATTTGTAGGCAGGTGGTAGTGAGTGGGAGATAGATAAAAATAAGTGTCATACAAATATTGTTGGGTAGAAATGAAAACATTTACGTTTTTAAAGTATCGCCTATAAGGCATTGTATACTTAATATTCTTAAAAAAAATAAAATTATTTGGGATTTATGTCATAATTTAGTTGAAGATTTTTTTAAGCTATAGAATTACTATAAAAATTTAATATAAAAAATTTTACCTAATAGCTCCTATACAGGCAGAGTAGAAACATAGTTGGGCCATTTATATTCAAACAGCAACATATATTTTTTGGACTATGATTGTGCCAACTAAGGTTGTACTATTATAAAGTTATCATATTGTGATAACAAAATAACCATAATTTTATCATAATATAGTCCCTACAGGTATATAATGAAATGTTTTTACTATGAACTTTTTCTAATCTAAAAATTTTTAGATTCTAAGGACAATTATAAGATTTTTTCTAGATAGTCCTTAGTGTCTGAGAATCTACACTCACCAAAACAAGTCTGTAATGGCAACTGAAAATTTTGCTGTTATTACGGGAAATTCTGAGCCCAGCGGTATTTTTTGCTAATCTTAGCAACACATGTCTGCTGACGTGTAGTACAATGAAATTAGTAGAAAAATTAGTAGCCGCTACTAAATTTTAGTAGACTTTTTGTAAAGTGGAATTTAAAATATGTTTGCTAAAATCAGCAAAAAAATTACTAAATATTATTAATATTAGTAAAAAGCTTTGAATTTATTTTTCTTATCGAGCATCAAAAATTTTGATTATATTTTTTAAAAAACGAATTAATCTTTTTGTTTTAATTTGGTAATTTCTGTTTTGAAAAATATTTTGGTCAATTTTTTTTTTAATTTTAAGGTTAAATTTTAATTGTTTTTTGGGCGGATTTTTAGAACTAAAAAACCTTTTTAGTGCTATTTTAAGTGGATGTTCTCCTTTTAGACATGAGTCGGTATCTTCATTTCCGATCCCTTTTTTCATATTTGTAACATTTTAAGGAAATCTAAGTTTGTAGGTTTAAGTTTTAATTAGAAATAACATTTCCTTCAAAATCCACTTTTTTAAAATTAGTAATATTTTTTGCTAATTTTAGCAAATCGGTTTTTAAAAATTTGTAAAATGTTTTCTGAAATTAGCAACAAAAATTTGTAAATATTCTGTAAAAATTCTTTAATTTGTAAAATGTAAATAGCAAAAAGATTTGCTAAAAAATAATTTTTTACTAAAAATCAGTACAAAAATAGTAGAGTGCGATTGAAAACCGTTTAAAAATTTTTCTACTAACTTTTGTTTTCTGAGTGTAACAATATTTGTAATAGAAAAAGTCATTAGAATCTACGAATTTTTCATACACTTAAAAAAGTTTGTAAGTTAAAATAACTTAAAATATCATTTAAAAGAAATGATATTTCATTTAAAACCCGGTCTACTTAATTTTCATTTAAATTAAATGCCATTTGTTATTTATTTTTAAATGTTGATTAATCAACTGACACATCCGTAAGAAAAAAATGATAAAATCAGTTAAAATCAATGTCAAAATTTTACCTATCAAACCTTAAAAAATAAATGTTGTTTTTCATTTATTTGAAATTGTTTTCGTTTTTGTATTTTTTGTTTTTTTTTTTAATATACTCCTACAATACAAAATGTATGTGTGCATATGAAGCTATAAACACTTTTTGTGTGAATGTGTTTGTATATGTATGTGTGTTTATGAAGTTCTTGTAATTTGTATTGAAAAATTTTGTATATATACAACCAATTTAAATTTAAAATCAAATTGAAATTTTTTAAATAGTTTTTTGAAACAGTCAGCAAACAAAATTTAAATTTGTTATAAACCACAAGTTTCCGTTTTGTGGGTAAATTTTTATTAAATTTCAAACAAATGAAAAAATAAATGAAACTGAAAAAAAATGGTAAATGATAGTAAATTATTTCGAATAAATGTATAAAAAGTTAATATAGATATTTCTTTGAAAAATAAATGTATGTTCCTTTATTTTTAAATGGAACGGAAAAGTTTTTTATTAAACTACAAACAGTTAACTACATAATATTGTAAGTGTTGTGTAAAATCCTCAGAATCTAAGAATTTTTTATTTAAAGAAAGACCTCATATGAATTTTTATCAAAGAAACAGTTTGTATAATCTGGAAATTTTGCTTTAAGAAAAAGTCCATAGAATCTGAAAATGTTTCTGAAAAATACAGAAAAATTTCTAAAAATATAGTATTTTGTATAAGAAAGCTTTTCGTAGTAAACATCTCCTGGGGTCTACAAACTTTTTCTTTACAAACAATGAATTAAAAAATATATAATTAAAAAAAAAAAAAAAATATTATTGCTTTTTTGAATAGAATTAAAAAATATAAAATCTTTATACACTCCGTCTCATAACTATAGCACACTTTAAAATATTTTTTTAGCTGCTTATAAAAATTAATTTTAACACCCTGTATAAAACAACAAAATTAACAGAAAGTTTTCTTAGTCTATTCTACTTCTTATCACATAATTTTTTTTAAATTCTGCTTATGGAAAAGAACCGTTAAATATTGTAAAGTGATTGCATACTTGTGCCTCTTTTCTTCGTTTCATAACTATAGCACACATTAGTAAATACTCTAAAATGTAAGTTTTTTTTTGTTAAATTTTATTAAAAGGAAAATTAGTAATGAGTTACATCTCCGTTATTCTGAATGCACTCAAATATTCGGTTTTCCATTGAATTAACTAGGGTTTTTAACGTGGTTACTTTAATTTCTTCCCAAGGCCTCAAAAATTGCTGTTTTTAGTTCTGGAACTGAGTTGTACTGATGGTAAATGGCAAAAACTTTTCTTGTTAATATGCCCCAGATATTTTCAATAGGGTTAATATCAGGTGAACAGGCTGGGCATTCCAGAACGGAGATATTATTGGTTTGAAGCCATTGCCTTGTTTCTCTCCTTGAGTGTATTGATGCGTTGTCTTGTTGAAATTTGTATTTTTTTTTTTTTCAACATTGCGATTAAAAAATGGAAGTAAACTACACTGGAGCACCTTGGTATAATTGGCGCTTTTTATTTTTGATGAAACCACCTGCAGTTTCAACACACCATCCACTGAAAACGCACCCCATAACATCAACGAACCCCCACCAAAATTTCTCTGAGAAAAATATTGTGGTTCTTTTCGGAAATCACGCCAATATTGTCTGTGACCATCAGGGCCATCTAGATTCCATTTTTTCTCATCAGAAAAAATTATCTAAGAAACAAAAATATTAAAAAATGAACACGGAGCAATATATGTTCCTTCAATAACTGAGACCAATTTGTTTGCATATTTAGTTTAGCGAAATTAAGCCGGGCAATTTTATGACGCTTCAGTAACCTCGGTGCTGTTTTCATTTTTTGTCGGCAGAGTTTCGGTGCATCATTTAAAAGTCGCCATACCGTCGATTGTAGCAGCAAGTTGGGTTCAACTTAGTGTAGAGTTGCTTGATTTTTGCAAAATTCTTCTGGAATCGCGACTCGAAAGTTTTTTTTTTGGGCCACCTCGTCTTTTTGTGTCATATTTTTTCGGATTTGAGAGAAAATTAGAGAGATATATCGCTAACTCTTAGGCCTGCTTCATAAAATCCGAGAATATATGACAATGTATTGATTAGTGTGATTATAATGTTTTTTTTTTTTTTTAATTAAACCTTTAGATGAAAATGATCATATATTATCATTTTTACATGGATGACTGAACTGATACAATTTTTTTACAAAAACAAGACAGTTTTATGTCTGTAAATGTTTTCACTTATTGCTGTCATCATTTTATTGTTCCTTATTTATCATATTTTTTTATAGTCAGAATTATTGTTACCACTGTATGGTAACAGCCAATTATGTTATAAAATGTAAAGTGGCAATCATGAAATCAAAAATTATTTATTATAATAATAATGAAAGCAAACATATTGATGATTGAAACTCTATTTATAAACCAATAACTTGATTGTGACAACCATAAACGAGTGCAGTCAGCATACTATAGTAGCAGTGATTATGTCGCAACCATGTTTTTCTCTGGGTGTATATAAAATTATTACAATTCCTTGATATGTTTCTTGCACTTAATTTTAATTAATTTTCTTTTAAAAAACTCATTTAAAATTTCAAAACATTATTTTATATTGTTTATGATGTCTGTACTCACACAATGGAAACATTCAAAAATTTTGTACAGAGATTTTTTATTTTATGCAAATGCAAACCAAAAGTTTGACATTAATCTCGCTTTTTTTTCCTATAGCAAAAGCACTTGCTGTAAAATGCTTCATATTTATGTTCAAGGATAAATGCATGTCTGTATAACCAAAAAATTGTACCAAAATAATTTTTGTTTCGTCTTCTTTTATTTTCTGTTATTATAAACGTGTTGCCATAATCCTTGCTAGTATTTGTTAAGCAAGTTGTTGTTGTTGTTGCTATTTTTAATAATGTCATAATCTTTGTGTTGGTATGAGTAGACGACATATGGTTATGCGTGTTATGTAAGAGTAAAGTAATGAAATGCATGTAAATGCGTTTAAGTTGATTTACAATCTGTAGACAAGAAGACAACATTCTTACATTCCATTAAATTTATTTTGCATGTAGAGTTTATACTGATAACATATTTTTTTTTTTTTTTTTTGGCAAAGCTTACTTTGTATAAATGTGTTTAGTTAGTGTTTAAGAGAGTTGTAAACAATTTTTGAAAATACCAGAAAAACATCAATGGTAAACAAATTAAGGTTCGCCTTAAAGTCAGCTGGTAATTTTTCGATTGAAAATGGTTCAAAGGTATTAGCTTTGTAAAAAATCTCGATCAAAATGATTTAATGTTTACCGATTTTTTCCAGTTTCATTTATCTTTTTCAGTTGTTTGAAATTTAATAAAAATTTACCCACAAAAGGGTGTTTTAAAATTTTGTTTGAATTCTGTTGCACAAAAAAAATTATTCAAAAAACTTATTTTTTTTTTTTATTTAAATTGTTTGTTTATATACAAAATTATTTCAATTTAAATTACAAAAACTTCTTAAACACACACACATGCACACACATATATCGCTAGACTATGTGAGTACACATTTTGTAGACTAAAAAAACCAACGGAATACAAAAAAGAAAAAACCATTTCAAATAAATGTATAAATCAGTTATTTTTAACATGTATTTTTAACTGATTAATCATTTGTTTTTTACTGATGCGTTAGTTGTTTAAAAAAGATTGAAAAATTAATAACCAAAATGATTTGGTTCAAATAAAAAGAAAGTAAATGAAATTTCATTTTTGAATACTATTTTCTGTTATTTTAATTTACAAACTATTTTAAGAGCAAAAAATTAAAATTGTTTTTCAAAAAGATTAAAGAAAATTAATTTGAAATTTGCTTATCACATTCCATGTTTGAAAGAGTTTTATTAATTGAACATTTGCTTAGAAAGTCAATTTTTCAATATTTTTTCTAGTAGATTTCAACACAAATAATACAAAAATAAAATAAGACAAATCTCTCAAAAAATAAAAAATCACGTTTTTTTCTGCGAATCCTCATCGATGCTTTCTAACAATTTCATATTTAATTTTAACTTTTTAATATAAACTTGTACAACCCTGATGCTTACTATATTTCCCAAAAACAGTTAATTTTAGGCAAATATTTTGTATTTTTCCTCACATTAAATAACTGCAATTCCTTTTAGTAAATACGACAGACATTGCATTGTTATGCTATTAAGTTATCAACCCAAATATCTCAACACTCACTCTCTCTCTCTAAGAATCACAAACACACTTTCACCCTGTTCCTATAACTCTTTAAAAATAGTCTATATACAGCTAAAGCTGCAACAACAGAAAAAAGGACACTTTAAAATATATGTCCTGTTTTTTTCGGTAGTTTATACTACAACATATGTTTATGGCATACCATTGCAAAACATATGTTTGTTTGTCAGTCCTTTGTGTGCTATGGAAAATGTAAATTCATACACTTGCACACAAATGAATAAATGGTAAATGGTTATTTAATGTTGCTATTCTCTCGTAATTTTACCTCTTATATGAATGTATTATGACAACAAAATGTGTGTGCACGTATATTGTACGACTACAAACAAGTTCTTTGTACATCTACTGTTCAGTTTGTATGTGTATTAGTAGTATACAATGGTCTTTACGACTGTCTGTCTGTGGGTAGGAGTTTGGTATTTGCTTATTTTTATTCAAATCATGCGTAAGTACCTTAAGGTCCTACATATTTATATTCCAGTATATTGTACTTAAATTTGCTGTTGAACATCATCATTTATTTATTGTATGTTGATTTTATATTGTTGTTGTTGTTGCTGTTATTATTGTATTATTACTTTAAGCTTACTATATCTGCAAACATATGTGTTATATATTTTTCTCTGTAAATTGGTTGGGTTTTACTGCTGTTACATTTTATTAATATTTTAATTTGTTGCTTTTAAATTATATTAATTTGTAAATAAAATATTATGGGGTTTTGTTTATGATTTACTTACTTGTAGAGAGTTTTGGTTTTTAAATAAATAATTTAAAAATTTAAGTAATAAATTTTCATGCCAAATATAAATAAACATAATGAAACCTTAAAAAACTTGAGATAATTTAAGCCCAAAAATAAATGGATTTTATTCTTTTCGAGTCTCTTTTTCAGAACATAAAAAGAAGTTAATAGTGCAAATTTTTCGATTTGTAAGGAGTAATTTTAAACAACTTCCAAAATGTTGATATTAACCCCTACTTATGAAGTCACAAAAATAAATATTTTTGTAACAATTCTATTGAAAATCATACAATTTTTTTTTTTATTTTAATATTTATTTAAAACAATTAATAGTTATAGTAAAAACAAAAAAAAAAAAATATTTAGTTGGTCCATAAGTGGTTAATTCCTGCAGTCGTTTAATGCCTTATTGAAAACATATTTTTGATATCCACTTTATCCTGGTCGGAATAAAAATTGTTGGCGTTTTTAAAATCACATTTTTATCTTTAAACAAAGCCACTTCCTATATTTATTTTATAGTCCCTAATTTAACAACTTCCGTAAAATTTCTATCTAATCATCGATTTTTCCTAGCACCGAATCAAACTACTTCCTTCCAATGACACGGCAATGTTAAAATCATTAATGATTCACCGAAATTTTCTCACGAAATTTTCTGTAGATGAAGTGTATAACTACTTCTTCCTCAGCCCCTATTTTGCTGTGTTATATTTAATAATAAGAAATAGGTGGCGTATGAGTTATATTTAATAATGTAAATATCAATCATACGCCATGGTGTGCAGTATGTACAAATATTATGAACGTGACTTATCTCGTATGTGAAAGGTTTGCTTAGCCCTTAACTACCCACAAATGTCTTGCGGACACATTTTTGAATTCCGTTGCTCATAAAAGCTAAATTCTTTATTTTTGAGAAACCCCTTTTTACCTATTTTACCCCGATGGTCTTGAGAATAGAAATGCGCAATAAAAATATTTGTAGCATAAATAGTTTATTATTTATTATCAATAAACAAAAATAGTAGCGCATCTACCCACAAGTGTCCAATAGACATATTAATATATTGTTTGATCCGAGTCGGCCAAGTTTTATACAAGTGACGGCCGTTCTGAAACTGTCTAGTCGCCGTTGAAATCATTGCTTCTACTTGATTCTCTGAACAGGTTGTTTGTTTACTTTTTATAATACATCAATCAATCGCAGAGAACATTTTGTCACAATATTAGTTCTTGTATCAGCAAATTTGATTAGTTATTGTTAGAAATGGCGAGAAAAAAACAAACACAGGGAGAAATTGAACGTGTCCTTTCTGAATGTGACAATGAAGATATTTTAGAGTGTGAAATCCCTTGCGATAATGAGGATTTTGCTGTCAATATCAGTTCCGAAAATGAAAGTGCCGCTACAGAAGCAGCATCTGAAAGTGAAGATGTACAGTTACGGAGTGAGGATGATGATGCAGGAATACATGCCTGTTCAAACATATAAGGGCAGAGATGGAACAATATGGAAATCTGAACCTGAGCAGTAGACCGTACCTCAAAAAAAAAAGTTCACCATACACCCTCAAATATAAAGTATTTTAACAAGAAAATTTCGAAAATGTTTTTTTTTTTGGCCGAACGTAGGGGTCGCCATTTTATATTTTTCTTTATATCTTCGCCATTTACCGTCGGATCTTAAAGTGTTGTATATTAATGTTTTTTGTCTCGCGGAGACCGATGTTTTCCTCGAAGGAGCCATTGACCTCAAGTAACCCGTTCTAGTATTAACCCTCCAGATCTCAGTTGCTACCACCTTAATGTACTACCCTTATATTTTAAAATGAAAGCTGGCAAAAAAGCAATAAACTTTTGCTAGAAAAGTACTTCAATAATTCCAGCGGAACTATTATTTTAATTTTTTTTTAATTTTTTTTGTTGCCGAATGTAGGGCATTTTTAATTTTTTTGTCTTATCTTCTGTATTTACAGTCGGATTTTAAAGGGTTATATATTAATGTTTTTGTCGCAATGATACCAATTTGTTACATCAAAAATCATTGACCTCAAGCAACCTTTTATACTACTTAAGGGGTAACACCTACGTAAAAAGCCTATATATAAAAACTTCTTTTTTTTTATTTTCTTTATTTACGTAGATGTGTTAACAAAGATTGGTTTTCACAAGATTTATGAAGGAGTACAAACAAATATTTCTTTTACACAAAGTTTTACAAAATGATAGTATATTTACAATAGAGGTCTACGGCACGCAGCATTACTTTTGGTGGATTTATCTGAAATTTATAATGCACATGGAAATCTAAATTATCTATGGATGCGCGTAGGAGTTTTGGATAGGTCAAATACTTTTTGACTTAGAGCTGTTTCTTACGAGTATAAAAAATAGATATTTTGACTTTAACACTTCGCTGTTTTTTCAGAGCGATCCACCTAAAATTGGTTAAATTATGCTGAGTGCAATGGTTCGTATGCCTATAATTTAACCAATCTGACAACTGATGAGCAGCTAGTACCTTTTCGAGGACGAGTATCATTCAAACAGTATCTACCCAGCAAACCTGACAAGTACGGTATGAAGATTTGGTGGATCTGTGATAGCAAAACAAGTTACCCTTTATTTGGTATACCATATCTTGGAAAAAAAGAACCAAATAGAGCGGAAAATTTGGCATACAATATAGTCAACCAACTATGTAAGCCATACTTCCGTACCAACAGAAACGTTACCTTTGACAATTAGTTTACAAGCCTTGAAGTTGCAAAAAACTTAGCACAAAATGGTCTCACAGTAGTTGGAACCATGAGAAAAAACAGGGCTTGCATACCCCCACTTTTTCAAGCCAACAGAAATCGTGACATCGAATCTAACGTCTTTGGTTTTTCTAACAATATAACTTTGGCATCGTATGTATCGAAGAGGAATCGTGCTGTTATTTTTTTTTTGTCTACGATGCATCATAGTAAAAATATAGACGTTAGGAATAAAATTAAATCTGAAATAAATTTATACTATAACTCCACCAAGGGGGGTGTTGATACACTTGATCAAATGGGTCATGAGTATAAGTTCGACGCAAAACAAATAGATGGCCTGTTGCATTTTTTCAAAATGTAGTAGATGTGGTAGTTATATGGAAAAACTTATGTCCCACTTGGAACTAACGTAAAGGGAGTATGAAAAGAAAATTTTTTTTGCGAGAAGTAGCAATTGAGTTGGTAACGCCTCATATACAAAGACGCAAAAAGAAAGGGCTAACGACTTATCACTTAGCAGCCATCAAAGACGTGCTAGCCATCAAAGACGTGCTAGCTGGTCAATCATCTGAACCTGATTCGAAAAGAAAGTAGCGTTGCCACATTTGCCCCTCAAAAATATCTAGAACTTCCAAACAGTGCTACGAGAAATGCGAACGGAATGTCTGTTCTGAATGTTTTTTCAACATTACTTGTAATGTTTGTTTAAAAAATAACTAATTAAAGTTAAATAAACAAAATACCCAAGTAAACAATATCAATAACATATTTTTCTAATGTATACTGTATATGTTTTTCTTTAAGTATCATTAATTGCTTTAATGAGTCCGTTGGACACTACTGGTCAGTTACGTTACAAAAGCATACTGGGTAGTTAAGGGTTAAAAGCCCGATACTCGTTAGTTCTTAATATCAAAATTTTTTAAGAAAAAAATTTAAATCCTTTTTTCTAAGCTAAAGGGTGTCCCAAGAAGAACGCAATTTTTAAATCTGGCAACATTCGAAGTGTCATTGTTTGACATTTGAACAATTGTTATTGTTTGCTAGTAGAAGGTACGAGGTTAGTAAAAATGGAGCGCTACACGAATGAACAACGCATTCTCATTGTGAAATTGTTTTACCAAAATGGTGAAAGTTTTGCGGCTACAGTTCGCAAATTGCGATCAATTTGGGGTCACAATAATGCTCCAAAAGAGTCAACTGTAAAGAGATTAATGGATAAATTTGCCGAAACTGGGTCTGTTAGTGATGTAAAGACAACAACGCGCCATCGACCAGGTCGATCAACCCAAAATGTCGCAGCTGTACGTGATGATGTCGCTCAAACTCCATCCACCTCAATTCGACACCGAGCTCAGCAAATTGTGTCTCCAAATCCACTTTGCAGCGAATTTTGACGAAAGATTTGCATCTTCATGCATACAAAGTTCAATTGACTCAGGAACTGAAGCCAGCTGACCATGGACAGCGAAGGGAGTTCGTTAATTGGGTATTGGAGAGACAACATGAAAATGCTGATTTTGCCGATAAAATCATCTTCAGTGACGAGGCCCATTTTCATCTTGATGGGATCGTCAATAGGCAGAATTGTCGCATTTGGGGTGAGGAAAATCCTCGAGTGATTCACGAGAAGCAAATGCATCCTTAACGTGTCACTGTGTGGTGTGGTTTTTGGGCTGGAGGAATCATTGGACCTTTTTTTATGAAAATGAGGCAGGTCAAGCGCAAACAGTCAATGGTGTTCGGTATCGTGAAATGATAACCAGTTTTTTCTTGCCTAGAATTGAAGAAATGAATGTGGAGGGCATGTGGTTCCAACAAGACGGCGCCACATGTCATACAGCCAGAGAAACAATTCAATTGCTGCATCAGTCATTTCCCGGTCGTGTTATTTTGCGTTTTGGAGATCAGAATTGGCCGCCTAGATCGTGCGATTTAACACCATTAGATTTTTTTCTTTGGGGTTTTTTGAAGTCGATGGTTTACGCGAATAAGCCGACGACGACTCAAGCCTTAAAAGAGGAAATTGGACGCAGCATTAATGAAATACCGCAGCATTCATGCAAAACGGTCATTGAAAATTTCATTAAAAGATCGCGTGCATGCCAGCGAAGCCGCGGCGGCCATCTGCACGATATATTGTTCCATACATAACCTCATTCTGTCTACTTTACGATATAATAAAGTTTCACGATTTTTTTTTAATATCTGTGTTTTATTTAAAATTTAAAAATTGCGTTCTTCTTGGGACACCCTTTAGAACAAATTTGTTTAACATTTTCACAGTAGATGCTTTAATTTCCTTATTTAAGTTTTTAATCTGAACGTTCCTTCCTAGCTTTAGCGTTTGACTCGGTTGTTGTCCCTTTTTAACCCCCTTTTAACAAGTTCAAGAAAAGAAATTTCCAGAAAACATATTTCAGTAAATTAGCTCACATCCCAAGAAACACATACACTTAAAAGTATTTGTATGTTAAAATATTCGAAAATACCATTTAAAAGAAATTATATTTTAATTAAAAACCGGTCTACTTACTTTTTGTTTAAACGAAATAGTTTTTATTATTTGTTTTTAAATGTTGTTTAAGCAACTGAAACATCAGTAAAAAACAAATTATAAATCAGTTAAAAATAAATGTTGAAACTTTTTCTACCAATTCTGTAAAAAAATAACCGATTTATTTATTTAATTGAAATTATTTCTTTTCGTTTGTTTTTTAATCTACAAAATGTATACTCACGCAGTCCATAGACACATTTTGTGTAAATAACCATATATGTCTGTGGTTATGAAGTTTTTGTAATTTGAATTGAAATACTTTTGTATAAAAACAAACAATTTAAATAAAAAAATTAGAATTTTTGAATATTTTTTATTTTTTGAAACAGACAGCAAACAAAATTTATATTTGTTATTATTGTCGTTTTGTAGGTAAATTGTTATTAAATTTTAAGCAAATGAAAAAAAAATAAATAAAAAAAATCGCTAAATGATAGCAAATCATTATAAACAAATGAATAACAATGATATAATAAATATTTTTTAACTGAACTGAATATATTTTTATTAAATTACAAATAGTAAACTACGTAATATTTTATTTTATTATAAACTGCATAATACAGTATTATATAATTTAGCCTTTGAAACTCTGCAATCACCATTTTAAATTTTAAGGAATATTAATAAAAATAGTCTTATTGGTAATTAAGTTAATACTTCAAAAAACACATATATTAAATTTAAGTTTTTTACACTCAAAAGCCCCTTAAACGTATTCTTATGTAATGGAACTAATTTTTAGGGTATCTTACATTTTTAAATTTCGGTAATATTATTATTTATCAAATTTAATTTCAGCTGTATTTTAACTACTTTGTAGTAATTTCTATTTCTATTAGCCAGTTAATTTAAACCGCTATTTTTTTAAATTGCTTTATTTCTGTGTACGCTATTTGCCTCACATGGAAATGGTTCCTTTTAAAATTAAGGAACATACATTTATTGTTCAAACAAATATTAATTTTATTTTTTACATTTTTTTAATTACAGGTTGGTTGAAAAGTTCCTGCGCTCGAAATGAAAGAATACTGTTTTTGTTACGAAATATATTTTTTTATTTAATATAATCTCCTAGAAGCTTAATACATTTGTTCCAATGATCTTCCAATAATTTTATCCCATCCTTATAATAGTTTTCCGGAAGCTCTGCAAAATAACCGTCTACGGCTGCTCATGGCTCTTCATTCAACGAAAAATGCTTTCCACAAAGGAATTGTTTGAGATTTCTGAAGAGATAGTAGTCACTGGGAGCCAAATCTGGTGAATACGGTGGATGTTCAAGCAATTCGTAATTTAATTTTTTGAATTTAGCCATCGTCAAAACACTTTTGTGAGCAGGTGCATTGTCTTGATAAAAAATGATTTTTTTCTTCTTTAAATTAGGTCTTTTCTCACGAATGCTTTCATCCAGCTGATCCAAAAGGCTGCAATAATATTCAGAGTTGATTGTTTTACCTTTCTGAAGATAATCAATCAACAAAATACCTTTTGCATCCCAAAAAACTGATGCCATAACCTTCTTTGCTGATCGTTGTGATTTCACCTGCTTTGGAGCTGAACAACCAGCTTTAGTCCACTATAAACGTTCTTGTTTCAATTTAGGATCATGGTGGTAGATCCAAGTCTCATCCATGGTTATAAAACGACGCAAGAAGTCGGTTTTATTCGGCTTAAAACGCTCCAAATTACGCTGAGAAATTTGTTTTCGATCCAGTTTTTGTTGAATTGTTAATGTGTGCGGCACTAACTTTCCAAACAGTTTTTCACATACGTAATTCTTCATATAAAATATGGAGTACTCGTTCGTATGAGATGCTTATGGCATTAGCAATTTCACGCTTAGTCAAACTTGGATCTTCACTAACCATATTATGTTCCTGCTCAATGATTTCTGCTGTGGTTGCAGTTTTTGGTAGTCCTTCGCGTGTATCGTCTTCAAGGCTGGTACGACCACGTTTAAATTCACCAGCCCGAAATTCAACGGTGCGTTTTGAAGGTGAGGGCTCCTTATACACTTCTAACAATTGTTCATAAATTTCCTTTGCTTTTAAACCCTTCAAAAAAAAAGAATCTAATGTCTGCACGATATTCAATTTTTTCCATATTAAAAAAAATCCATGACACGTCAACTTCAAATGGCTTGTAAACAAAGAAGGAATTGACAGAATGACTTGCAACTTTGCATGTGTTCTCAGGACAGTTATACCAACTTGAGGAAAAAAAGTTTGGAGCTAGCAGTACCATCTCTTGGTGAGCGCAGGAACTTTTCAACCAACCTGTATTTACTGTCATTTACCGATTTTTTAATAAAAATTTACCCACAAAATGGAAATTTGTGGTTTATTTGTGACCGTTACAGCTATTATAAATTTAAATTTTGCTTGCTGCCTGTTTAAAAAAAATTAAAAAAATTTGAATTTGTTTTTAATTTTAATTGTTTGTTTGCATACAAAATTATTTAAAATTAAATAACAAAAACCATTTGATATAAATGAAAAGTAAAATTACCGGGTTTTTAGTGAAATATCTTCTGTTAATTTTACTTACAAACTATTTTAAGTGCCCATATTTTTTATTGTGTAATTATAAAGCGGCCTATATTTTAGCAAGTAAGCCAGATAAAGGGAAATAAACACAAATCAATTATAAATTTAATTTTCTAAAATCTCCTATAATCCTAATTATAAATATGGATCAGTTTCGGTGAAACAAAAAATCCCAAATTTTAATCGAAAATTTCATAAGAGTGGTTGGCTACATCAGAAAATATTTTTGTTTAATGGAGTCCAAAAATGTAAGCTAATATAAAAAAAATTTTCTATCTATTGAGAAGTTTGCTAAAATTTAATCTACCTAAATTAAGTGATTCACAACATCACTGAAAATTCTGCAGAAGCAAATACAAATAGTAATTTAACTATTTGTATGAGCTTGTAATGAGTGTGACCAAAAGCCTTTGTATAGGGTAGCTTTCAGAGAAGAGTTTTCCCCCCTTAATGCCCTCCTATAGGAATTTCCGAAAATCCCACTAAACCGTATGTCTACGCCGAAAAGGGAACCTTCATATTAAATTTTAGCTTCAAAGGTTTGGGCTGGGCAATGTTGAGTGTGCCAGTCAGTTTTATATATAAGATAAATATTATCGATATCAAAAGAAAGAGCATTAGAGGGTTAAACACCTTTAGTCCAATTTATTTTAATCACTAGCAATTAATGCTCACAAAAATAATTTTTTAATGAAATTTTTCAGTAAACTAATAATTTTTTTTTTTTTTTAAAGATGAATGAAAATTTTTTTAAATTCTATATAAAAGCTTAAAATTACATTATTGTAGCATATTTAATATTTGGTGTTACGAAAACTTTTCCGTTAATTTCCCAGCAAAACTTGTTAGTAACAGGTAATGGGAAATTCTTTACAAATAAGAGCTTATGTTACATATAGGAATATAAATAAGTAGTTACATATAGAGACTTGTTGATTATTACTATGTGGGAAACTCTTTTTATCATACTTTATAAAAAGTTTGGAATTTGTAAAAAGAGTTAACTAATTTAGATAGATAAAGATATATAAAAAAAAGAATAATTCGTTATTTTTGCAAACAACAATTGGTGACCCCTCACGTTGATTAAAAATGCCACAAACAACCACAATTCTTACAAAAATTTCATCCACGATCTCTCCAAGTAATCGGCTGACAAAAACATATAACTACTACGGTTTTGGAAGTTGAATCCTGCTCTCTGGTTTAACCTGGTAGAAGCACAATTTATGCATAATGAAGTTTCCTCGGAAACAACAAAATTATTCATTGTATACTATCAATTTTATCTACTTCGTCAGTGGAACTAAAAGTTATCATTCTTTACTGAAACAGCAATCTTCTAGAAATCGAACTAGTTCACCATCCTTCCGATATTGTTATTATCACACACGTTTGTCAGTAAAAATAATTTATTCATTTGACGCAATTTGTAAAGTTTATTGAACATAGTTTGCCACAACTATATTATTTTAGTAAAAAAAAATAATTTATATTCTCATTATAAGTATATGGTTATATAACACATTTCCTTCTTATCATTCCTAATTAATAACACAACAAATAATTAGTAACACATTTTTAAATATCGGTAATTGATTATTTCTTTACTTTTAAATAAGTACACTCAGAAAAAAAAGTTAGTAGAAAAATTTGTAAACGGTTTTCAATCCCACTCTACTATTTTTGTACTAATTTTTAGAAAAAATTATTATTTAGCAAATCTTTTTGCTATTTACATTTTACAAATTACAGAATTTTTACAGAATATTAACAAATTTTTGTTGCTAATTTCAGAAATCATTTTACAAATTTTTGAAAACCGATTTGCTAAAATTAGCAAAAAATATTACTAATTTTAAAAAAGTGGTTATTGAAGAAAATGTTATTTCTAATTAAAACTTACACCTACAAACTTAAATTTCCTTAAAATGTTACATATATTAAAAAAAGGATTGGAAGTGAAGATACCGACTGATGTCTAAAAAAAAGGACATCCACTTAAAATAGCATTAAAAAGGTTTTTTTAGTTCTAAAAATCCGCCCTAAAAACAATTAAAATTAAACCTTAAAAGTAAAAAAAAAAAAAAATTACCAAAATATTTTTCAAACAGAAATTACCAAATTAAAACAAAATGATTAATTCGTTTTTTAAAAAATATATTCAAAATTTTTGATGCTCGATAAGAAAAAAAAAATCAAAGCCTTTTACTAATATTAATAAAATTTAGTAATTTTTTTTGCTGATTTTAGCAAACAGATTTTAAATTCCACTTTACAAAAGTCTACTAAAACTTAGTAGCGGCTACTAATTTTTCTACTAATTTCATTGTAGTACACGTCAGCAGACATGTGTTGCTAGGATTAGCAAAAAATACCGCTGAGCTCAAATTAGCAGAATTTCCCGTAATAACAGCAAAATTTTCGGTTGCCATTACAGACTTTTTTTGGTGAGTGTAGTTAGTGCTCATAACATTTGGAAGGTATTCCTTTAGGTTTCAAAGTAAAGCAACGTGTAACGGATATCTTTCTAGGTAAATACCTGAAATAGGTCCCAGCCTTTACCAAGATTTTGAAATTAATTGTATTAGTAGGATTTTAGATCATATAATCATATTCCTTTTATAAAATTGTTTTATCGCAAAGAAACATGAACATTTTATTAGTAAATTATAGAGAATAAAAATTTAAAAATTCCACAGAGCTAATAAGCAATGACAAATAGGGGAGAGCGTGGATACTGAGGAGATTGAGTAGCGTCAACCGAAAATATTAAGTTTTCTATCCTGCTGGCTCTGTGGAATTTTTCAATTTTTATTGTCTATAATTTACTTTTAAAATGTTTATGTTTTTTTGCAATAAAACAATTTTATAAAAAGAATATGATTATATGATTTTAAATACTACTAATACTATTCATTTACAAAATAACAGATCAACAATACATAAAAATTTGATTTTTATAAAATTTTACGAAAAGCTGCAGTTATTTAGTGAGAAATTTGAATGGAATGGAGTGCCAGCTAAAATTGAATTGATTAAATGCAAAATTGGTAGTGGTGTTTTATTTCAAACAAAATCTAACAATACTATCTGCGAAAATTAACAAATGTTCTTTGGGAATTTATTTGAATTTTTTAATTTTTTTTTGTTGGCAGTTATTAGAGTCTAGTAGATTTAGTTATTTAAAATAAATAATGTACATAATATAAAGTTTCTGAAATAATATTTTTATTTCCAGTAATGGCTTATGGGTTATAGCGGAATTGAACAATTTTTCCAAAATATCTATCCATTAATGTTTACGTAGGTATCTGTATTATTCACAAACTACAATACTTTTTAAATAAAATTCATTTTTAACATTATTATTTTATCGTTAAGCATCAATTGTTGCACGTTTTATATTTATTTTGTATTTATAAACATGGTTTTCTCTCAAGAGAGTCATTAAAAAGTTTAACAACATTTTATACAAAATCACTAAAATTCTAACAAGTAATCATTTTGTTAAAATGAAACTTTTATAAAAATCTGCATATTTTGATCTTTATAAACAAATTTTAAAATTTCCCCCCTCATTTCTCATTTAAAATATTTCGCATATGCGACAAGTTCAAATGTCTGTTGCAGCACAAAGTTTTCTATTCAATAGCTGTGTAGCATGAGTGTGTGTGTGCAACACACAAATAAACCATCTCTTGAGTTTTACCTGCATTGTATTGTACATGAGTTTATGTTCAAATATTTATGTTTATTCGGTCACGTGCTTTGTGTGCAAATAGGAAAAAAACTCTATAGTTAAGCATCATGCAACTTGCAGACGTTTGCATTTATTAATCGTTTCCTTCATTGGTTACGGAAGTAAACATTGCAACTTTTTACTACAGTTTATTTATAGAAATTCTCGACATAAGTTTATGCAGGTTTCTTTTAATAGAAATTGCTTAAGGTCTTGTAAATGAAATCACATGTGACTAGTAGGGGGGTAAACATAATTATTGATGTAGAAATTATTATAAAGAGTCTTTGAAATTTGTTTAACCTATTTTTGTAAAATCATGCGTTTTATACAAATTCAAGCGGATATATTCCATCAAGTCTAAAATTTGAAAAATATTATTTTTCTTTATATATATAATTTTTTATATAGTTTTTAGGAGGATATACATGATTTAAAATTGTTTGCGTAAAAAGAATGTGTTCTGCCACAAAAAAAAAATCTTTGAAATAAACATTAATTCTACACAATTTCCTAGAGCTTTCGACCAATGTAATTGTAATAAAACTAGTACAAAAATTAAAATCGGCCATGCCGTATATAAAGTACCCTATATGGTAGCGTAATAAGTATCCATTAATAATTTTTTATAACACATTTCTATTTATTGCGTTTTTTATAAAATATATACGAGGCCGTGTCAATAAGTCCGTGACTTTTTGAATGAAACACAGGTTTTTGAATAAAAAATATATATTGTTTTCAACATAGTCTCCATTGAGCTTTATACACTTTGTCCAACGTTTCTTCAATTTTTTTTATCTCTTTCAAAATATAAGATTTGTGGAGGTCATCGAATAGGTAATTGTTTGTAAATTTTTTACAAGATAGTAATGGTTTTGTGTGTCTAAATACCATTTAAATATAGGACTTTCTATAGCAGGTAGGTGTGAACAACTAGCGACTCTAAACAAATTCAATAGCTTTGAGCCAATAAACATGCCAAAGTGATTTTGAGCCGGTTGGTATAGTATAGGGTTGGCCATTCAAAACTTTAAATTTGAATCAGCTTTAAAAAGTGCTAATTATTTTTTTAAATTTCTGGTATAATTGGAAATGTTGAACTTTGTTATATAAGAATGGAACACAATATAATTTATATGAATACCACGACTGGGCCATTCTTCGAAAATGAGCAAGGAACCGCAGTTACCGTGAACGGTGAGCGTTACCGTGCCATGCTAAACTAATTTTTATTTCCAAAAATTAAATTACATGGACGACATTTGGTTTCAACATCACGCCGCCATATGTCACACAGCCAACGCAACCATCGATATTTTACGCACTGTTTTTGAAAATCGAATAATCAGCCGAAATCGTGATGTCAATTGGCCGCCACGGAACTGTCATTTGAGCCCTTTGGATTGTTTTCTGTACGGACCCATTAAGGATAAATGTTACGCAAACCATCCAGAGAGAATTGAAGCGTCGACACATGAAATCGAAGTTGCCAGTGAAGAGATTCGAGCCGATAATTAAGTTGATCGGATGAGGTACTGCCGAGCCAATCATGGTAGTCATATTCGTATGAATGATATTGTGTTCCATTATTAAGCAGTCGTAAAATTTACGATTCAAAAATTAAAATTGAATGCTGGCATCAACTTAAGCAATACATTGTATTGAAGGTCAGTTTACCTTCTTTTTTTGAAGTGAGAAGTTGTGTTGAGGGCAAAAAAAGTGTTTTATTGCTATACAAAAAAGCGAAATAGCGATAGAGTCGTAAATTTTACGACTGCTTAGCTTTAATGTTGTTTTTTCTCATTTCTATTCGAAAAATAATAATTTTATCGTTATCTCTTAAAGAACCATGAATTTTTAAAAAAAAATATGCGCGACCTCTTAAGTAAAATGATCATACAAGAGGAATATAAAGTAGAACAGGAAAGCGGATCAGAAACTTAGGATAGTATTGAAAATGATTTTAGTGCATCGGAATCAGAGTATGTTTGTTGTAGTGATGAAATTTCTGATTTTGAATGTTCTAAAAAAGCTAAAATTAAAACCAATGTTGCACGAAAGAACACAGAAGACTTCAGCATAACCCGACAATAAATCATTAGAGTACTGTTCAACAGGTAAGAGAAGATATTCCCGTAAGCCTACTAACTACCTAAACTATCTATTTTACAACGCCCGCTTAAACAAACGATATGCTAAATATTAAATATAAAGATTCCTGAACAAAAATTGGAGTCTCCTGAACCAAAAACAACTATTTGTTTTATATGTCCAGCTAAAAAATGTCGAATGACGACGCTATATTGTAAATACTGCAAACGAGCTTTCTGCGTCGAACACCGAGCACGTTGCTGTATATGGTGTGATGACGACAAATAATTTCATACCAAATTTTTGTTCTTTAATGTCTATTTATTAGTTCAAATGTAATAAATCAAAGAAAAATTAATAAAAACAAAATGTGTTTTGGATTGCAATAAAAAAGTCGTAAAATTTACGAGTGCTAACTCCAAACACAGCTTATTATTCTAGGGTTAAATGACAAAGTTCAACCTTTTTAATAAAACTAGAAATTTGAAAAAATAATCAGTACTTTTTTTATAGCTGATTCAAATTTAAAATTTTAAATGGCCCACCCTGTATAAAGTTTAAAATTTCGTCAGCACAAGCTCTTAATACCCTGACCATTAGATAGTGTAGGGTGTACCCAAACAAAAATTAGTCAGCAATATTTCTGTTAGGAGGATGTTTGCAAAAAAAATTGCTAATGTCAGCAAAATTGTATTTATAGAAAATCAGCGAGCTGGTTTTTAGCAAAAAATTTTTAAATTCAGCAAAATTTTTGCTAACACTTACTTTATTGTGAATTAAAACAAAAAATTCTTGCTAAATTTTATCAAATTTTTGGCTCAATGTTATAGATTTCGAAAAAAAATTATATATTTAGCTAAGTGACATTGTTTTTTGTGTGTAATTCTGAAAATTATTTATAAGATTTTGTAAATTATAAAAATTTATTTTGATATGATAGCAAGCTAGCGTATCAATACTGGGGTCGTGGGTTCGATTCGCACCAGAGGCCATTGTTGCTAGTGCTCGGTTAGGTTATTGAGATACAATTTGTAATTATATGATTAGTATTAGAAAAAATAAAATAAAAAATATCCAGACGTCCGCATGGTCGACATAATTTAATTGAAAATGTTAATTTATATTAAAATTATTATAAATTTGTTTTATTTTCGCTAAATTCCATGCAGGATCACTATTTATCAAAATTTTATTACGAATTTTTTTTTAATTTTAATTTTTTTGAAATATAATAAAAATTTACTCACAAAACCGAAAATTGTGGCTTATTTGTTTCCATATGAGTTTTTACAAAGTAAAATTTTTATTGCTTTGTAATCAAAAAAAAAAAAAATACTCAAAAAATTCCAGTTTGTTTTTTATTTAAATTTTTTTTATTTACATAAAATATTTTTGCAATTCAAATTACAATAACTTCATTAACACAGTACACACATATACACATATATGAGCATTCACACAAAATGTGGTTATAGCCTATGTAAATCCACATTTTGTATATTGAAAAACTAACAAAAATAGAGAAAACGGAAACAATTTTATATAACTGAATAATCAGTTATTTTTTTGCGGAATTGGTAGGTAAAATTTTAACATTTGTTTTTAAATGATTAATCATTTCTTTTTTACTAATGTGTCAGTTACTTAAACACTATTTAAAAATAAATAATTAAAAGCATTTAATTTAAATAAAATATCATTTATTTTAAATGATATTTTTCTATTATTTTAACATTCAAACTATTTTAAGTGTATTTATATCGCTTTCCTATGCTATCTAAGTTTATCAAGTCATGAATGTAGATGTTGCTTCAAAATAACTGCAATGTAAACAGGTGTTAATTTATTTTTAATTAAATTTCATTTTTTATATAATCGCATATTTGATCATTTCCAAAATATGAATTCAAAATAATTAAATAAAAAAAAACACTTAAAAGCTAAATATGTATTTATAACAAAATATAAAACAAAATATCGATGCCATTTTTTATAAAAGTTATTTCTGGGATATCGACTACAAACATACATTTGCATGAAAGTTGCTGCGCTGATGATTTATTACCTTCAATTTGGTAATTCCAAATAACTAAATATTTTTTTTTGTTTTAAGCAAATCTTAAATTTATTGAATGGCTTTAGTTTGCTTAATTGTTATGGTTAATATTGTTATTGTTATTTTTGATCTTTCCAAATTAATTTAATATCCCAGCATTTTTTTAAGTTTATTTTATACAATTTTTTATTTAATGATGATGATTCATTTTAATGATTTAAAACTTTTCAATTTTAAATTATATTGTTTGTTTTTATAATAAATTATAGGTATTTGCTATTAAAGTTCTTAAATAAAAAATGTTTTAGTTGTGTTGTTAATGTTGTTATTAGTTTAAAAAATATTTATTTTGCTTCAGTGGATTTGATTTAACGATTCTTTTTGAGGCTTATATTTTTTTCAATTTGTTATACCCTCCACCATATATGGTGAGGGTATATATCAGTTTGTCATTCCGTTTGTAATATGTCGAAATAAAGGTTTAAGACCCCATAAAGTATATATATTCGTTATCTTTATTCAATTTTAAGTCGATTTAGCGATGTCCGTCTGTCTGTTGAAATGGCGATCACGACGCGAAGACACAAGCGGGGGTGCCTATTTTTACCCAGATTATTGAACATCCTCCCGAGCAGTTTGGTATCAAAATGAGCAAAATCGGTTTAGCGGTTCAAAAGTTATGAGTGAAAATGTGAAGGTACCTCTAAACTTTCCATACAAATTGGTACAATTTTTCTGTATCTATTTTAATTTTTTGTTAAATAAGTTAAAATGTTCGTAAGTCTTCTTCTTGTTCGATAACATTTATTGTCTTACATACTATAAGAATAATAACATTCTTAGAGCTATATGTGTGTTAATCTAATAACTAAGCTAACATAAAAAGCAACATTGTTAAAGTCGCTAACAGAGCAGACGTCTGTAAATAACATTACTAAACCTAAGTAAATAATATTACTAAAACTAAATAACAAAAGTTCTGTTACATAAATTGACAAAACATATTCATATTACAGTTCATGCAAAATTTAGTATATACGTATATCATCTTCAGCCCCTATGATTGCCGGAGGCTGGGCTCATATAGAATGAGGTAAGGTCCAGAGGAGCTGGATCGACGTCAATCCGTCCATTAGTTATACCGACAGGAGAAAGATATGTAGATCCAGCCGAGATGGTGTTTTTCTCGCTTTCGTTTATTTGGCTGACAAGCATATTATTTTGTAGCGCAAGTTTCTCAACAAATCTACAGAAGGGTAGAACATCGGCATTTTCATAGACGTAACTATTTGAAAATTGTTTTATGGAATTTTCATAATTTTTTCCGATGCATTTTCTTAGGATTTTCCGTTCAAATATCTCCAATTCTTTGGCTACTATAGGATATATAGTAAACCAGATTGGGTTTTTCTGTTAAGCTCTGTTGGTTTTTCGTTTCATTCCATAAAATGTATTTTTTGTTTTTGTAACCACAGACATTTATATCTAAAGAAAGAGCAAAATACATAATTGCTTTAGTGCCGCTACTTTTGAATAGGAGGCGCTGAATTAACTAAAACAATACCCTGCCCAAAGACATTAATTTATTAAAGAAAGAACACTAGTTGAAACTATTTCCCAATAGATGGCGCATCTGAAAATAAATTCTCCCTATTAGGCATATTTTGCTACAATATGAAAAAGGGTATTATTGATTTTCTATTTCGTTCGTAACATAAAAGAATATTTGCCAAAAACTATACAAAAATATATGTTTTATGTGTATATTATACTTTAATTTTCTAAATCAATAGTCATTTAGATGTTTAAGAACACAGTATTGCAATTTATAGTATGTGTATTAATTTTTTTTTTTTTTGAAAGAAAGAATTAACATAAATATGCAGTTTGCAATGGCTCAATACTTGAAAATTATACAAATTTACCGAAAAAATACCATTTTGATCTATGAAAATTTGCTTTTCACATAAAAAGGTGAAACAAATGCTTTTATCACGTCGAACATTTCAAAAATTGACTTTGGTATTATTAAATAAGTCTGCTAGTGACAGTTTAATGTACTAGAATTTGAATTATGTATTAAACGTCATATTTGTGGATACTTAGATAAAACAAAGCTAAATCCAAGGCCATGCCGACCTAAACATGGCGCAGGGTATTGTTTTTTATTTACTTGAGCACCATCTACTTCTAAGTATAGACACTAAAGCAATTATGCATTTTGCTCTATCTTTATATATACATTTCTTTGACCCTGCCCCATGGCTAGGTCCAAAGAAATGTATATATAAAGAAAGAGCAAAATGCATAATTGCTTTAGTGCCGCTACTTTTGAATATGTGGCGCAGAATCACATTAAAACTATATCCTGCCCCATGACGATATAGCCCTGGATTAGGCTTTCAATTAATTTACTTACCAAAAATATTAAATTAACTACATACTTTAGGTTATAATGCATTCAGATGTTGCTAGTAGACATATTACAAAATTTTAAAGTCAATTTTTTAAATGTTCGACGTAATAAAAGCATTTTTTTCACATTTTTATGTCAAAAAAGAAATTTTCATAGAGGAAAATTGTATTTTTTAAATTTCATTTGTGTTTTTGAGAACTGAGGGATTGCCAAATGTATATTTATGTTAATTTTTTCTTTTATAAAAAAATATAGATGAATAAAGTGCGATATTGTGCTCTTAAACATCTAAATGAATATTGATTTAAAAAATTAAGGTATAATATGCACATAAAACATATATTTTTATAGTTTTTGGTAAATATTCATTTATGTTACAAAGAAAATAGAAAATCAATAATATTCTACTGCATATTGTAGCACAATATGGCTATTGGAGACTAGCTCTGCAGCAAAATATGCCTAATGGAGAGAATGCACCTTCTGATGGACCATCTACTGACAAATAGTTACAACTCATGTTCTTTTTTAACAAATTAATTTCTTTGCTGTATTCTCTCCATTAGACAAACACACTTAAATTTTTTAAAGAAATAACATTCGTTGCAACTATTTATCAATACGTGGCGCATCAGAAAGTGCATTCTCTCCATTAGGCATATTCAGCTGCAGAGCTAGTTCCCAATAGCCGGAACGAAATCGAGTATTTGAAAAAAACTATGCTTTAAAATGTGTTTTTGTGCAGTCCATGTTTAAAAAAACTAGTGAAAATGTAAAGGTGCCTCTAAATTGCCCATAAAAATTTAGTACAATTTCATTTTTTCTCATATTTTTTCACCAGTCGCTTAGCAGTTAATATTTTGTATTCACCTCAAACATTTTTCCACCACTAAAATTGTTTTTCAGCACAAAAAATTTTTTCACTTAAAAATTGTTTTTTCACCTCTAAATTTTTTTTCCTCCAAAAAAGTTCTTTTCACATCTAAAAAAGTTTTTCACCTCAAAAAATTTTTTCACCTACATAATTTTACTTTTAAAGTTTTTTTTTATATTATTTGTATCAAAAACAGAAGAGAACATCTTTTTAGGATATTGGTGGAGGGTATTCAACGATTCGGCACAGCCGAATTTAGCCCTTTTTTACTTGTTTTTAATTAAATCTCATTTTTTATTTAAAGAAAATATGCGATAATTTCCAAAATATGAATTAAAAATTATTAAATAAAAAACACTAAAAGCTAAATATATATTTATAACAAAATATAAAACAAAATATCGATGCCATTTTACACAAAAGTTATTTCTGGGCTATCGACTACAAACATGCATTTACATGGAAGTTGCTGCGCTGATGATTTATTACCTTCAATTTAGTAATTCTAAATTACTAAATATTTTTATCTTTTTAAACAAATCTAAAATTTATTGAAGGCCTTTATTTTGCTTAATTGTTATGGTTAATATTGTTATAGTAAATACATTTTTGATTATTTCCAAATTAATTTAATATCCCAGCATTTTTTTAAGTTTATTTTATACAATTTTTTATTTAATGATGATGATTCATTTTAATGATTTAAAACTTTTCAATTTTAAATTATATTGTTTGTTTTTATAATAAATTATAGATTTTTGCTAGTTAAGTTCTTAAATAAAAAATGTTTTAGTTGTGTTGTTAATACTGTTTGTTAGTTTAAAAAATATTTATTTTGTTTCAGTGGATTTGATTTAACGATTCTTTTTTGAGGTTTATTATTTTTTAAATTTTTTTTTATTATGTTTGCAAATTTTAATTAATTTAATGGATGGTGTAGAAAAATTCAATTTTATTTATTTGTTTAAGTTAAATAAAAATAAATTAGCTGAATACTTACCAGCAAAAACAAAATCGGGTTTGTTTACATAGATATTTATGTTAGACAAAACTTGAAGAATAACTTTTGAATAAATTCACTGTAAATAAATATAAATTTAGTTTCCTAGAAATACAATTTTCTATACATTTTTATTTATCTCATCAATGTCATGCATTTTTTAAGATTTTTAGATCTTTGATTTTAATTCTTTTTCTTTTTTAAAAAAAATTAGATCTGCTATAAATATTCTTCAAATTTATTAACTCTCCTTGAAGAAATTAATATACATAATAAAATAAATATCTAAAATTTAAACATTTTGAAAATTCTATATATTGGCAATGTGTGTGAACATAAATTACCCCAGGTGGCATGTAAGACCATAATTGTTCCACATTTCTGTTTTTTTTTTTTCAAAGATAATTTAAATTTGTTGCTTTTAAGTAGTTGTATTGAATTTTCAACACCTTTCTGCAAAAAAGTAAAATATTAGTATAAAACAAAATGTTTTTGCTCACGCTTAAATATTGAAAAAATTCTTGAAATCAAGTAATAAAAAAACTATATTTATATTATAAGTGTTAATGATCATTGCAATATTTATTGGGGAAAACCTATATTTTTGTGCATTTAACCTCTAATGAATAAAACAGATAAATTCCTTATTAATAGACAATGTTAGATTTGATACCCTACACCACTACGCACAGTGCTTTGATCCCATATAAGGAAGGGACAAAAATAGAAGGCGTTATTGGTGCAAGGACACTCATACCTCCCATACATTCTGACCTTAAAATTTTGAATAAAATCTACAATTCGGCTTATAACGACTTAGAAACTTGTTATAGTTCTAGATATAACGTAATAACAATTTCTGTTAAATTTTGTTTAAATTGCTGCAAGGACTCGTTTTGCTGTCATATATCCTTTTTCTTAAAAGCGCAAAATACGCTCTGAAAACCAATTGTCAAAATTTTTATTTTTCTTCAGTCCAAACTAAAAAAAAACTCCATATCGGCACAAGGACATTCACACCTGTCGTACATCCTAAATCTTAAATTTTGAAAAAAGCTTCTATTCTGATTACAATGTTGTAAAAAAATTTCGATATAATAATAAGTAGTATATAATAAGAAACAATCGGTCATTTGAAACTAAAAAATGTATCACTTTCTCATCTCTAATTCGAAATATAAATGTCTGTTACTGTTCTCTTTTTAACTATTCGTCTAGTTTTACTATTTTACATATATTGACGTTCGCCAAAATTTAAAAAGAGAACAATAACAATATACGTTCTGTTGTTATGTTCAATAAATAGAATCACTTCAGAAGAAGCGTAAAGCGAAAAAAACAATGTAATAATTAACAACCATTCGAGCTACAGCTGAAACTTAAAATAACAGACAATATGATCAACCTGCTAGTGATTGAGATCGTTAAGGTGCTGATGTTTGATGTATCTACGAAACTGTTGATCGTGGATCGAATATCAACATGACTGACATATTTTGTAGAAAAATAAATAGACGAAAATTGTTTTAAAATACAAAATTATCACTTACTTTATATTTCATGAAGAAATATTTAAATTTTGTTAGTTTATAAAGTTAAAAAATTTAAGAGAGATGTGCCTGCTACCTGTGTCGAGCTACCTAAAACATTATAATATTTAGCGGCCTCTGGCTTAAGTTTGGTCAACCATTCGATTTTTATTTAATAACTTCTCACTATTTCTTTAATCTTATTTCAGATTTTTATGTTATTTCATATAGGTCGTTTTTTACCTTAACATTGCCACACTAGATAATAAAATTTTAAGTAAAAATGTGAATTTAGTACATTTTTAAAACTCTTTTTTTTGAGTTGTGGCAAAAAATAGGCTGTAATTTTTTTTGGATCTTTTAAAAACACTATAAACTGACTAAAAACAAAATAAAAATATGTTGGATTTTTTCGGATTTTTTTTTAAATTCCATTAAACTTTTATAAATTTTGAAATTTTTTAGAAAAAATTATTTTTGTGAGGTATTAAAAATTACTCTAGCTAAGAAAACCAACGAAAAGTTTTATTTTTTCCGTATTCTGAACGTATTTAATAACACAAAAATCAAAATTTCATGCACTTTCTTAAAAAAATGAATTTTTCGGAACTATTTTCCTGAAGCAATAAAATGCAGTTTTTAATTCATTCATTTTTGCTTAAATGTCACTAACTTTAGCGCCCTCTAGTGCAGCCTAGGAGAGCCAAATGATACCAGTTCCTTAAAATTTATTTGAGTTGTATTGTTATCTATCGATCACTATAAATTTTATCACATTTTGAGACAATTTTTTTTTTTGATTTTTGTCTATGGGTCGAAGCACTGTGCTACGTGATCAGGGTATAATGAGTTTGTGCTAATGTTGGTAACTTCCAAAAATATCAGACTCATATCCAACTGTTATATTATTGTTTGAAACTATAAAAAGTTCTTTTAATTGAAGAATATTTCTTTAAGAGATGCTTTTCCTTAAAAAAAATGAAATTAAGGACTTTTTCAACAAAAAAAAAAAACTATAATTTTTTTTAATAAAAAACATTAATTCTACGGACTTTATCTTATAGAAAAATTCTTGGATTCTATAGACATCTTTAGAATTATTTTTAGATAGTCCTTAGAGTTTCAGAATTGTTGTTTTAGATTTATTTTAACTTATTGCACAGAAATTGATTCAGTATTTCTTTCTAAATTAATTTGACGATGCCACTCCGTCCTATTGGCCATGTAAATTAGGCCGTAGCAGAAAAAAACGCCGTACACCATCGAATCTAAATTTTATTTGCAAGGCAGTTCCGAAAAAAAAATATTGTATTGTATTGTATTCCGTTCTAGTATTTACATACCAGATATCAGTTCCAACCACCCAAATATATGTTACCACGCAGAAAAAAAACATGGTTAGGGGTAATCATATTCGAAGAGCATCATATATTTTTGGGATTATGATTGTGCCAACCATATTCGTACTATAATATAGTTATCATATTATGATAATAAAATAACCATAATTTTACAATAATATTATCCCAACTTTTATATTATGCTTCGAAACTTTAAAAAAAGTTCTTTAAATTAAAGAATAGTTATTTAAGAAAAGTTTTTCCTAAAAAAAATGTACATTAAGGACTTTAAAAAAGAACATTTTTGATTCTAAGGACATTTTTTTAAAAGAAAAATACTTCCAAAAATTTTTTAATTTTTTTATCAAAAACATTTACTATAACAGAGAAATTTTTGAATTCTAAACACATTTTTATTTTTTATTTTTTAGATAGAATCAGAATTTTCCTTTAATATTTCTACTAGAAAAAGTTCTTGGAATCTAAGAGAAGAAAATCCTTAGAATCTAAGTTTTTTTTTTGAGAATATATTAATTTTCATCAAAGGAATAGTTTGCAGAATCTGAGAATTTTATTTATTTATTTATTTTATATTAAACATATAATTACAAATTATATCCTAATACCCTAACCAAGCACCAGCAACAAAGGCCATCGGCTAGATGTAGCGAAACCAGACCAGAGCCTCTGGTGGGAATCGAACCCACGACCCCCGCACTGATAAGTTAGCACGCTACCAACTAGCCTAGCGGGGCGCTAATTTTACTTTAGGGAAAATTCCGTAGAATATAAAAATGTTTCTGGCAGAAAAATTTTTAAAAATCTAACATTTTGTAGAAGAAACCTTTTCGTACAAAACAACTCTTGGGTTTTACAGACTTTTTCTTCTAAAAAATATTTTTTTTAAAATTCTTTTTCCACAAGATAGTCGTTATTTTACAATAAGTGAACAAATTCTTACTGTTTTTATTGAAAATAATTAAAATATATTAAATCTTTATATGTGACCTTCTCCGAGAAAAGGGACCTAGTGTGTGAAAATGATATTTTGAGAAAAACGCATTTAAAGTTTCATAACGCATTATTACTGTGAACACAGCTTCAGTTGGGAGATGCGATTTGGTATGGTTAGTTATGATGCCGACTTTGGTGCTCGTCATGCCTATGTGGGGACGTATTTTTTTCGCTTTTAGTGTGACAAATCAAAAAAAGTAAAATTTTAATGTTTTTCTCATTTTTATCGATTTTCCCAAGTTAGTTTTGTACGTTTTTATGGGGTAAATAAATTTTTATCAGAAATCTAACTCATTTCATCTTATTCTACACCCTTTTAGGTACCAGAATCCACTCTTAAGTCCAAACCCGTTTTTTGACTTACTAGGTCCCTTTTCTCGGAGAAGGTTTACATATAAAATCTTTTTGACAATGAATTTTTTCGACAATTTGTTAATATGTTATATGTACAAGGCATTTTCAAAATCAGGTGAAAATTATCATATATTATAACTTTGACATGGGTGACTATACTGATATAATTTTGTTCTTTATGAAAATAAGACGGTATTATGACCGTATATGTCAAAGTCATTTTTATTTCATTTATAATTATTTTTTTAATTGTTGTCAGCATTTTACAGTTCCATAATTATCATATTTTTTCATATTCAGAATTTTTGTTACCACAGTATGGTTGCAGCCAATCATGTTATAAAATAGGAAGTGGTAATCATGAAATAATAAAATATTTACAGCGTGGACCCTAATAACTGTCGCACCTAAATCATCAAATTAAAGAAAAACAACAAACGATTGGGCTGAAATCTTGTTTTATTTATTTTTTGGAATATTTTCTTACACTTTTAATCATTCAGTTCAAATCTCTCACCCTTTACTTTTTTTACTAGCTTCAAACGCTTTTCAAACCCAGCACAGGCGGCACGGACTACTTCGTCTGGTATTTCGACCCAAATTTTTATTAAAAGGCGCTTAAACTGATCCAAACGCATGTTTTTTAGGTGTTTTAGTTTGTCCAGCATGTATCCCCATATACAGAAGTCCAATGGATTAAGATCTGGCGAAGATGGAGGCCATTCATCTTACGGAATAAAACATGGAATATTTTCCTTGCACCACTTCTGAACAATTTTAGCTTTGTGGCAGGCGCAGAATCCTGCTGAAAGCAAAATGGTTCATCGCCAAAAAGCATTGATGCGTGAGGAAGAAAATGGTTGGTCAGCACTTCATCCAAGTAATATTGCGCATTGATTTTGACACCCTTTTCAATAAAAAGAAGGGGAAGTTTGCCTTTTGCAGATACGGCGCCCAAACCATGACAGATGTCGTATTTTGGTACCTCTCAACGGCCTTCATGTCTGCTGGAATATCTGCCATGCTGCTTGCATAAACGCGATCATTCTGTGGGTTGTGGCTCTGTTGTAGCAAAAACAACTTTTCATCTGAGAACACAATATTACAACCTGCGTGTCGCTGGAGGATCAGAGTGCTTCTTTCTTTTCTCATTTGTTTTTGAAGCTCAGTTAGGCCATGAATCCTCTTCTTTTTGTAAGCTTTAAGCTTAAGCTTGTCCTTAATAATTGTTCGAATGGTTTTGCGGCTAACTTCAAGATCCCTGGCAATTTTTCTTGCCGAAACGGCACAATTTCTCCTTATTCTCTCACGGACTTTCTTTACCAAACCACTTGTGGTCACACTGCATTTTCGACCACCTTTGTGCGATATTTGAACACTACCTGTTTCCCTGTATCGCTTGACAGTGCGTTGTACAAATCTACGATTGATTCCTAAATGTTTCAGGGACTTAACAATCTCGCCTGTTTCCAGGCCTTCCAAATGTAATTTCTGTACAAGCTCTTTTTTCGCTTCCATAGTTCACAAATTTTAAAAAAGAACTGATCGCACTGACAGAAATGCACATTGATTTCGCAATAAGCATAAGAAGAACACACTATGAAGTATGCATGTCTGTGCATGCCTGATTTCAGACAGCAGTACTTTAAAAAAGTGCGACAATTATTAGGGCTCACACTGTACTATAATAATGTTGGTAGCGACCATATTGTTGATTTCAACCTATTTATAAACCAATAACTTGATTATGACAATCATACCCTAATGCGGTAAGTATAATATGATTGCAGTGATCAAAAAAAATTTTAAAAATGCACAAATTAACTCAATTATTTAAAAAAACCACTATTCAACTTTAAATCTGCTAATTTCTCTTGAATTTGCCTCACGAAAAAAAATCACAATTTTTTTTTTTTTTTATCAATTGACAAAATTTTTTTATTTTAATTTTAGATATTTTGATTAAATACTGATATTCTGATTTAATTTGTTAATTTTTATATTGAAAAATGTTTTTAGAGTAAACTTTTTGAATTGTTAAGTTTAAATTTTAATTGTTTTTAGGCTGATTTTTAGAACTAAGAAAACTTTTTAGTGTCATTTTAAGTGAAGGTCCTATTTTGAGACATGAGTCTTTTGTGAAGCATCTTTATTTCCGATCTCTTTTTTTCAACTTGTGTAACATTTTAAGGTCATTTAAGTTATAAATATATTTTTTATTTGTTAGAAATAAAATTTCCTACATCCATTATCCACTTATATAAAATTAAAATTGTTTTTACAAATCGGTTTTTAAAAATTTGTAAATTTATTTCTCTAATTAGCAACAAAAAATGTGTAAATATTCTGTAAAAATTTTAAATAATCAATTTTTACTAAAAATCAGTACGAAAATAATAAAGTGGGATTGAAACCCATTTAAAAATTTTTCTACTAACTTTTTTTCTGAGTGTAGTATTGAAAAGCATGAGTTTGTTTTTCTATTATCCTTCTGGCCGTTGCCTTTTTATACGTGTTATTGATTTATTAACCTATGTTTACCTTCTAAACAATTATTGATCACCTCCAACAAATTTAGTTGGTAATATTGATTGTTGCGATGAGAACACAAGGCACTGCACCAAGTGTATGATTTTCATAAAGAATTTATTTATTTATTTATATTTATATTTATCATATAATTATACCCTAACCGAGCACAAGTAACAAAGGCCATCGGCTTGTTGTAGCGAAAACAGACCGGACCTTCTGGTGGGAATCGAACCCACGACCCCCGCATTGATAAGCTAACACGCTACCAACTAGCCTACCTGGGCGCTCTTTTTCATAAAGAAGTTTTATTGTTCATCTATATAAATTCTATGTGAGATACTTTTACGTTTAAAATTTTGAAAAATCACAGAATTTTAAGCACAATTGAAAGGGATTGACAATTAAATCTATTATATACATCCCTCGTATAAGGCTGTTAATTTGAAGTTACTTCAAAAACAGCGCTTTGCAAAAGACCTTTCCTTTTCTTAAATTGTGATTTTTTTAGCACGAAATAATAACCAAGTTAATACAAAACTTTTATAATCCTGAAACTAAATGGAACAAAACCAATAGGTTTTATCATTAAAAATGGACAATTTAAAATTTACGGGACACCTTCATATGTATATATGACAATTTGGTTTATTTCCATGCATCATTTCATTTTATCCATCTGTCAGTAATTTTCTACTTGTCTTTTTCTATACTGTTTATATGAAATTCCCACATAAATATGTGTTTGTCCATTCACATTCACTCGCATGCTTATATATATTTATATGTATGATTAAAAAATACTATGTGGAACAAACATGTCGAAATAATTATTTTTATAATTGAGTGTGAACAAACAGTCAGAAGTGGCAGCCAAAAACACAACAAAAACTGCAAAACAAATATTCATACATGAAAATGAATGTATGTGCGTGATTTTGTATATTTAATAAAAATAAAATACATAAAATCAAAAGAAAAAATCTTTATTATCAACTCAACTCCATGGTGAAAATAGTATAAATATATAACAAAGAAAAAAAAATATGAAACAAAAAAAAAAAAATACGAAACAAATTCAAGAGCACTTGCACAGCATGATAGCGACATATTCATTTGCAGTGTAGCATTAATACTTTGGTCATGGCTGCGATAAATTGAGTGGGTGTACAAAAATTAAAACAAAGTTTAAGCGCCATACAACTGACATTGAAAGTGCAAAAATATATTTAAAAAAAAACAAGATATTTCTGGAATAAGTTGAAATTATAAAGAAGGTTTATTTTATTGTTTGATGTCAATATTTTACATAAAGTTGGAAAGGCAACAGTTCCATGAGTTGCAGTTGTACGAATTATTTGAAATAAAGATTTAAATCCGAAATATTTTGCATGAACACCCTCCACCCATATCCTCAGAGATATATGTCCTACTAAATCACTGATAATACAAAATACTTTAAAATTTATTCGATATTTTCGGTGATTTTTATTTTGTAACATACTTGTTTTTGCCCTTTTTTTGTTAATCTTGTTAATTTTTTGGACACAAGTTTTTAAAATTAACCCTTTAACCACTAAGATCGTCTACAGAAGGTCATCACTAAAGTCCAATTATATCCAAAGCAATATTTTTGGTGCAATAATCGCCAACGACATTTTTGTCTGTTTGAATTTACCTTTCGAACCGGTTTGAACACGCTCAGTTGAATAGTTTGATAAATACACCCATTTCTGTCAAGATTTTTGTCAAAACAGACACGAAAATTATTTATGATTTTGGTGCAAAATTAAAACTAAAAAAAAACATACTTTGCAACAGCTCAATCGACTCGAATTTTTTTTTTTGGAAAGTAGCTTCAAGCTGTATTTTGATAATTTGTTGCGTGTTTGATTTGTGAAACAAATTTTTTTGTTTGAGTCGAGCTTTTTGTCTTCAGGTTGTCTTTCATTTTTGCCACCTGGCGCTTTCAGGTTAAATTTTTTTGACAAATGGACTTCACATTCGTGGTTTTTAGTCCAAAATGATACTAGAACCAAAATTTAATAACAAAATACCTCGTATTTCGACTCCAGTGGTTAAAGGGTTAAGGATGTTTAACATGTTTGTTAACACTCTCAGGGTGAACTATTTGATTGCATTTATTTTTTTAAACAAGGAACCATTGATTTGACTTTATTTTTCTTGGACAGCACATTTTGTCTTCAATTTTAACTGTCGTGTGTTTATTGAAGAGTATTCCATTAACGGCGTCTGCTTAATACTTATACGAATCTTTAGGGGATTAGGAATCCCGTTGATCTCAAAATAACTGCTGAAACACCGATTCAAACTATAAACCGTAACAGATTGAATATTGTATGCATTATTTTTCTAAAACATTCACCGTAACCGTTTTTGGTGTAATGATTAGCATGTTAGACTAATACATAGAGGGTTGTGGGTTCGATTCCTAGCGCTGGCAACATCAATTCCGAAAAAAAAAATAAATAAAAGTTTATCTGTACTTTATGCATATTTGAACGCCCTTTTTCGGTGTTCCCTTAGCACTTAAGCCCACAGAAGTAAAATGTCATATAAAAACTAAAAAATTTAATAAAAATTTCGCCAAGTCTCCATCAGATGTTAGGCAAAACCTGTTGCCATATTTAAAGCCTTCCATCTTCCACCACCTTTCATCTCTTCTCTATCCCTTTTCCAAAGAAAGCAACACATTAATTAGTAAGAAGAAATTTCTTAGTGTTAAATAATATCGGTACGAAAACCGTAATTTATACTGTTTTCCGTTGTCTTCATTGTAAAAAAACTGTAACCATTAATACACCGCTTTAAATTAAAAATCATAAAAAATTTAAATGCCGTAAATTATTGGGTTTAAGAACTGCAAACAAAAGTATTTCCTTAGAAATCTTGTTTTGCCTACAGTCAGCTGATCGCAAGCCTGTAAAAAATTGCAAGTGATTTTGCTGTAAAATATTAGTCAGAATCTCAGTAAAATTGAACCTAAATGAGAGCTCACAACAAGCCTACTTTCGGACTTAAGTGTATTTCCCATTTTTGGATATGAGCCGCAGCATTTCAACTAAAAATTAAGTAGAATAAACTAAAGACTTGTTAAAATTTGACTAGTTTTCGCATGATGGTTTCGAGAATACTGCATTAGTTGAAAAACTCCTGAATACCTCGCTAAGTTTTTGACTTATGAACTTTTGTATTTTTTTCTTTATAATTAAAAAAAAAACATTTTTGAGATGTTTTTCTATCATCAAAAATTTTAGAATGTTATTCGGCTTTGTTTTTGAGAAAATTACACAAAATAAAGTGCAAATGTACAATATTACTAAATGGGATCAGGGTGCGTATGAGCAATATTTATTTACTTTAATAATTTAGGTCATATTAAATATAATTTTTACGAAAAAATTCGAATAGTACTGTAAATTTTTTTTAATATAATAGATTATATAGATAGTTATACGATGCGCACCTTTAACCGACGATATAATCAGAATTTGAGATATCAATTGTGATAATAGTAGTCAAATATTTTATGTATTACGGAGGAGTCGTTTTACATGTTCATCACCAGAGAAGAAAAAAAAGGAAATTTCAGTGTATTTAAAGCATAAAAATATTGGCAAAAAAGCAATTAACAAACAGGAATACAAATTAGGGGAAAACACATTTTTTCAAAAAAGAACAAAACCAGCAGAAAAATTTTTTTTTAAACAGACAAAGGTAAAAAGTTGTATTTATATATACTCCTGCAAGGAGCATAATACTTTTTTTATAATACTTGTTTCATAATACATTCCTTATAATACTTTTTTCTTAAAAAAAATTAACAAATGTATCATTATATGGTAAAAAAAAATTTATATTGAGCGCCCCGGTAGGCTAGTTGGTAGCGTGCTGGCTTATCAGTTTGGGGGTCATGGGTTCGATTCCCACCAGAGGCTATCGTCTGTTTTCGCTACAACGAGCCGATAGCCTTTGTTGCTAGTGCTCGGTTAGAGTATTAGGATATAATTTGTAATTATATGATTAATATAAATAAATATTAAATTTCATGAGTCGCGATTCTAATAATTTTATTTAAAAAAAAATAAATTTGAAGCTCAAACATCATAAGAAAAAGCTAATTTAAAGCTAAAAACTGAAAATCAATAAAAAAAAAGCAGAAACAAGCAAATTTGAGTAAAAAATGGAAAAAAGCAAAAACAAGAAAATTTGTATTCTCTGCTAATTACTGAAGATGCTTTTTTTTTTGTTAAGTAAAACAAAATAAATTAAGTATTACCACCCTGTATTTGTAAAAGTCTCGAAGTTATGGTTGCAGTAAATCCTAATCTGAACTTATTTATTTTTAATTGATGCTTAATCGACTGATACATCTGTAAGAAACATATAATTATTTAGTTAAAAATAAATGTTAAAAATTTTACCTACCAATTCCGTAAAAAAATAACTGATTATTTATTTATTTCAAATTGCTACCGTTTTTTGTATGTTTGTTAATTTTTTAATCTACACAATGTATACACACATAACATAGTCTATAGATACATTTTGTGTGGATGATCATATGTGTGTATGTGTTTATGAAGTTCTTGTAATTTGACTTAAAATAATAAATAATAAATTATTGTATATTTCCTTATTTTTAACTGAACTGAAAACGTTTGTATTAAACTGCAAACAGTAGAATACATAATATTCTGAGTGCACTTATTTGGTAATGAAAGCTTCTGCTGAGTCTCTTTATAAGTAGGATTTTTAATTAAAATTATAATTAGTTGAGAAATTTTCAAACAAAATTCCTTCCCTGCTTAAGGTTTAGTGAGGATTTCTACCAAGTGCTGGAGATATTATTGGCCCTAAAGATCTCATTAGTTTTGTTAAAACTTAAAGTATAATGTCAGCTGTTTACTTTTAATTGTACCTTTGAAGTAAGAAAATCTATTCAAATTTTATTTGTACCTCAATTTACATTTCTAATTAATTTGGGATTAAAACTACGATACATAAATCCTTAATTTTATTGAGTTCATAGCCTGATAAAATAATACAGGACAAGCAATCTTTTATGTCGATATGTGAATACTGAAAACAACCAATATTCATATGTGTGATATTTTTAGAAAACCCAAAAAAATGGGAAAATTTTTCTTTATTTTTCAATTTAGCTCGATACTTTTTTCCCAGTGATCTTCATAAATAAGCTTCACACAGGAATACACATGGTTGCAACATGATCTCTGCTACTATATTATACTTGCTGCACACCAGAATGGTTGTCGCAATCAAATTAATGGTTTATAAATAGGTTCTAACCATCAATATGATCACTACCTACATTATTATTGCAAATATTTAACTATTTCATGATTGCCACTTTCTATTTTATAACATGATTATCTGTGTCCATGCTGTGGTAACTGACTTTTAAAAAATGTGATAATTATGGAACCATAAAATGCTGCCAACAAACAATGAATAATTATAAATCAAATAAAACATGATTTTGACAATTACAGTCAAAAACCAATTATATCAGTTTATGGGTGACTAAACTTAAAATATGTGATAATTTTTACCTGGGGGTGTTATCTTCGTAAATGCCTTACACATATAACACTATAATTTACACTAATCAATTTACTGTCGAAAATATTCATAATCAAAAAGATTCTATTTAAAGATTTTATTTTTTTTTAAATTTTTTTTTTTCAATAAAAACAATAAATTTATTTTTTTAAAAATATATATATATATATTAATTAATTTCTTGTAAAAAGAATTCAGAATATTAATAAAATATTTTTTAAAAGAAATAGTCTCTAGAACCCAAGATACAAAATACAACATTTTTAGAAATTCTTCTGATAGAAAAATTCTTAGATTCTATGGACTTTTTTCCAAAATAAAATTCTCATATGCTGCAAACTGTGGCTTAAATAAAAATTCATATATTCTTAAAAAAACTTGGATTCTTAGATTTAGAGAACTATTCATCACACTCAGAATATTATGTAGTTAACTGTTCGTAGTTTAATAAAAAAGTTTTCCGTTCCATTTAAAAATAAAGGAAAATACATTTATTTTTCAAAGAAATATCTATATTAACTGTTTTATACATTTATTCGAAATAATTTACTATCATTTACCGATTTTTTTCAGTTTCATTTATTTTTTTCATTTGTTTAAAATTTAATAAAAAATTACCCACAAAACGGAAACTTGTGGTTTATTTGTGTCCGTAACAGTTATTACAAATTTAAATTTTGTTTGCTGTCTGTTTCAAAAAAAAATATTCAAAGAATTTCAATTTGTTTTTTTATTTAAATTTGTTGTATATATACAAAATTTTTCAATACAAATTACAAGAAATTCATAAACATACATACATACACAAATACATTCACACAAAAAGTGTTTATAGCTTTATATGCATACATACATTTTGTATTGTACGAGTATATTAAAAAAAAACAAAAAATACAAAAACGGAAATAATTTCAAATGAATGAAAAAAACATTTATTTTTTAAGGATTGGTAGGTAAAATTTTGACATTTATTTTAACTGATTATATCATTTGTTTCTTACGGATGTGTCAGTTGAATAATCAACATTTAAAAATAAATAACAAATGAAAATTAAGTAGACCGGTTTTTAAATGAAATATCATTTCTTTTAAATGATATTTTCAGTTATTTTAACTTACAAACTTTTTTAAGTGCATAAAAAATACTTCGATTCTAAGAACTTTTTCTAGTAGAAATATTCTTAGGTTTAAGGACTTATTTTAAAAGAAAAATTCTTAGACTCTAAAGATTATCTACAATAATCTTAAAAAAATTTCCTTACAATCTAACAATTTTTCTATTAGAAAAAGTACATAGAATCTATTTTTTATTAAAAAAAGTCCCTAGAATTTATAAATTTTTTTTTAATTATTTTTCTTTAAAATCAGTCCAAAGAATCAAAGAACTTCTCTAGAAAAAATCCTTAATATCAAATTTATTGTTTAGGAAAAATATTTCATTAAGAAATATTCTTATATTTAAAGAACTTTTTCATAGTTTTGAATTATAATATAACTGTAGGCACCATATTATGGTAAAATTATTGTTATTTTGTTATCACAATATGATTACTATATTATAGTACAACTATGGTTAGCACAAATATAATCCTAAAAATATAGGATGTTCTTCGAAAATGATTGCCTCAAACATGTTTTTGCTCTGCGTGTTCGAAATCCTGTGTTCTGTCATATTTAGAAATAGAAAATAAGCTGAGGGAACTAAATCTGGGAAATAAGGTGATTGATGAAGCAATTCGAATTTTAATACATTTATTTTGGCCAATTTTTCCCAAGTGACCAATTTTTTCCATGTTTACCAATTCCTCCGAAAAAAATACTAACAACATAATTTTTATTAAGTAGCCACTTTTCACGAAATTTAATTTTTTCAAACTACTGTCGCTATCTATACATCACGTAGGCTAGTTTTTTGATCGCCCCCTATATAATTTGTTACTTTTTATTGTATTTGGACCACTGTAAATATTAATTCATTGTATTAACTCCAAAATCTTTGCGTAATTTCATTATCCATACAAATAAAAATTAATTCTTTAAAAAGCCTGACCTCATATATAATCTGTTGAATAATAATCTTTAAACCATCAATATTTTTAAATATATATAATTTTTCTTTTATTTTATACTTTTGGTTAATGTATTTTAAACAATCTCATCAATTTATTGCCATTTAATGATTTGTTTATATATCGCCGTCCATAAGTTAAGTGTATATTTATATTGGAGCGTAATACATCGCCACCATTGGTTTTATTCCGATACATAGCCACCAACCACATCCAAAAGCTACTTATAAATAATCATACATTGGCACACACATTGCCAAACAGTCTGATTTAATCATTTGTCGGTTCATCAGTGATGTCAATTATAACAAGTAGATTTTTGTATGTTATTTTATTCATACTCATAGCGATTGCCTTAATATGTTGGATGTGGTCCAGCAATTTAATTGGTTTATATTTTTTTTATTTTTATCTTATTTTTTATTTTGCACAAGATATATAAATTTAATTGTAATTGTCTAAGAAAATTATTAATTAAATTATGTGCTTAAAATTATTTTTACTTTTATTCTTTATGTTGTCTTTACAGTCTTCTCCACCTCATCTTTTAAATGGTAGTATATTACTAAAATCCAATACCACTGACAGTATACATAAAACTTCAAATGATGTCAGTTTGGATGCAAATACTATGAGTGTATTGGGAGGTATGCAAACAAATCATTATAATATTAAACAAGCTCAGACATTGCCACAAGGTTGTAATCGGTAAGTTGAATAATTCGAATAATTGTAGTATTAAAAGTATTATTTTTAATTATTATGATGAACATTTGATTTATCCTTTTTTACTTTTTGTTGCATGCAATTTTTTTTATTAATTTAATTGTATAATTTTATTCCATAAAAAGAATTAATTTAAATTTCAAATGTCATAATTAATTTTACACATTTATTTATATGCATTCCCACCTAAATGAGTTACACAACATACATGTGTTCATCTGCCAAAATTCATCTTCCGTTTTTGTTGTCAGATTTTTATTTATTTTTAAAACTGACAATTAGTATATGATTTTGAAAGATACACAAATATCAAAGTTGATGGCCATGAATATAACAATTTGTGACATAGCAGAACAACATTTATTTTAACTAAATTGGATAATTTTTTTAGAAATTTTTTAGTATATAAATTGGTTGTTCCATTGATAAAAAAAATATTCGAATTAAAAAAAAAAAAAAAAACTTTGAAAATCCAACCCATCCCGAATAGTCTGCAAATTTGTCAGTATTTTAATACCCTACACCACTATGTATACTACATATTTGGTATTGACAATTTACTACATCAAAAATATTAAAATTTTGATTTATCGCTTTATTAAGGCGATATAGCATAATAAAGGTCAAAAACGAATCAAGAAATTCAGTAATCAAATAATTTCGATTTTTGCTATAAATAACTCTATTACTAAAATAAAATTACATACCGAAAATTATTAATCTAGTGTTATTATTTTCGAAGTTACAGCGATTATCGCTTTTGAAATTGACACTAATCATTATTAGAATTAAGCGAAATTTATTCCGTTTGGTACAAAATCGGAGTGTAATTCTACTTAAATTTCTCTATATTGTACATAACTGGGAAGAGCTCTGAAGAGCGATAAAAAAATTTTCCCTTTAATGCGCTGAGCGATTAATTGGACAGTCGACCACAAACAGATGTTCTCCGTTACTCGTCCCACAACAACTATATTAATGTCAAATGAAACAGGATGAAATCAGCAAATCTCTTTCATGTCGTTATAAAGGATATTGATAATAGGCATGTGTTCTTTGTACACTTAAGCTAGCAAGTTATTTCATTTATATGGAGAATTAAGCGAGTACTAAGCGACTAGTTCTTAACTGGCTTAATTCTCATTTGAAAATTTTATTCTTCAATATCTTTTAAAATTACGAAAATTTTTGTTTAAAAAATTATCACTTTTCTAGCTTTATTAGTTAAGCGGCAATAAAAATTTTAAATTTTGCTATACAGGTTGGTTAAAAAGTTCCTGCGCTCGAAATGAAAGAATACTGTTTTTGTTACGAAATATATTTTTTTATTCAATATAATCTCCTAGAAGCTCAATACACTTGTTCCAATGATCTTCCAATAATTTTATCCCATCCTTATAATGGTTTTCCAGAAGCTCTGCAAAATAACCGTCTACGGCTGCTATGCACGAAGGAATTGTTTGAGATTTCTGAAGAGATAGTAGTCACTGGGAGTCAAATCTGGTAAATACGGTGGATGTTCAAGCAATTCGTAATTTAATTCTTTGAATTTAGCCATCGTCAAAACACTTTTGTGAGCAGGTGCATTGTCTTGATGAAAAATGATTTTTTCTTCTTTAAATTAGGTCTTTTCTCACGAATGTTTTCATCCAGCTGATCCAAAAGGCTGCAATAATATTCAGAGTTGATTGTTTTACCTTTCTGAAGATAATCAATCAACAAAATTCCTTTTGCATCCCAAAAAACTGATGCCATAACCTTCTTTGCTGATCGTTGTGACTTCACCTGCTTTGGAGCTGAACAACCAGCTTCAGTGCACTGCAAACGTTCTTGTTTCAATTTAGGATCATGGTGGTAGATCCAAGTCTCATCCACAGTTATAAAACGACCCAAAAAGTCGGTTTTATTCGGCTTAAAACGCTTCAAATTTGTTTTCGATCCAGTTTTTGTTGAATTGTTAATGTGTGCGGCACTAACTTTCCAAACAGTTTTTTCATACGTAATTCTTCATGTAAAATATGGAGTACTCGTTCGTCTGAGATGCCTATGGCATTAGCAGTTTCAAGCTTAGTCAAACTTGGATCTTCACTAACCATATTAGGAACCTGCTCAATGATTTCTGCTGTGGTTGCAGTTTTTGGTCGTCCTTCGCGTGGATCGTCTTAAAGACTGGTACGACCACGTTGAAATTAACCAGCCCAAAATTCAACAGTGCGTTTTGAAGGTGAGGACTCCTTGTACAATTCTAACAATTGTTCATAAATTTCCTTTGCTTTTAAAACTTTTAAAACAAAGAATCTAATGACTGCACGATATTCAATTTTTTCCATATTAAAAAAAATCAATGACACGTCAACTTCAAATGGCTTGTAAACAAAGAAAGAATTGACAGAATGACTTGCAACTTTGCATGTGTTCTCAGGACAGTTATACCAACTTGAGAAAAAAAAGTTTGTAGCTAGCAGTGCCATCTCTTGGTGAGCGCAGGAACTTTTCAACCAACCTGAACATATAAAAATTTATTTTTTAAAAAAAAAAAGGAAAATATTTAACAAAAGTCGTTAGACACAAACCGAATTATATACGTCTGAAACTAGAGATCAACTGGAGTTAAACTTCAATTTCAATTTTTCATTTCGAGTTCCAGTTTCCATATAAAAGGAACTCAAAATTTCAAAGGATATATACAATTTTTAAATGACATTATCATTACCCTTTTTTCACGATATGATAAAGTAAAAATTTGATAAAATTTCTTTCTCCTCTGATTTGGCGTCAATATCGTTGTTATACGAGTATAAGTATTAAAATGTATTTTTTCATAAATGTTATTATTTGAAGATTTAATGTAGTTTTAAAAGCATTATTAATCACGAAATGTAAAACTAAAAACCCCAACTGAAGAAACCGAAGGATAGTTAGTGACAGATGGGGTCGAAAATTCGATCAAAAAGTTCATTAATAAAGATAAGAAAAAGATAAATAATGATAATAAAGGGAGAAAGAACCGAACCTTACGGTACCCTTGAATTAAGCTAAAAGTCACTGGATAAAATCCCATATAAAAAACACGTATAAAAACATTGAAAGCAATAAGCAACTCTGAAAGCAGTGCGCTGTGTCACACATATTCGAACGTCTTGCATATATCCAGAGCAAACACTTTGCTTTCACTAAAGAATAGACCGACTTCAACGCTTGGAAGCCATACTGTAGATCGCTGAAAATTAAATTGGATTCTAGATAAATAACAAGATGGTAATTTAACATAACCCTCGAGAGCGCACACAGAAAGAACCTTTTCATCGTAACAATTGAATTTCTTGCTAATTGAATATTTTGGCTGCAGTCACCGAATTATTTAGTTGTCACAACCAAATGTTTTTCTGATAGAAACTGAAACCGAATTTTATTCGCGACAAACAAATATGTCGGTGGCTCCTACCAAATCATACTTTTGGAAAAAAATTGAATTGTCTCAATGAATCTGTTTCTCCATGCCGAGAATATTTCGATTTGGAGATGGTTTTCTGGCTTAATGGCCGCACCCTTTTTAAGGATTGGCTAAATATTGACAACCTTACAGTATGAGGGGAAGATTTTTCCACGGTACAAGGAGCTAAATAAGTTGGAAATGGACGATGTGGCATTGAAGAGCACTGTTTCAGCGCCAGTACTAATATACCAGCCAGTACATAGGTTTACATTGGTTAAAGGACGAACTATATTGAATTTGTTTCGAATCGGAAAGGTCCTTTCTGAATTGGGCTAAATTAGTATTTAGATACACAAAATCATAGATCCGATGATCTGGTTGAATGAATTTCTTTCGTTCGGCTTTGTAAGAATTTTAGGACATTTTAATTGGTTTTTAATTTTTTTTCTAAGCTTTTTACCGATTTCTGCAAGTATGGAAAGCATATAGAAACAAATTTTGACCGGTTAGTCGATCTATTGTAGCTGATTATTCTATTCGTGTAAATATTTAAGTTTTATAATAATTGTGTCGTCCGATTTTTGTTCAAAGAAGCACGACTCAAGAAATAATGTGTTGCTTCATTTGGAAAGGGGATAGAGGATAGATGAAAAGTGGTACAAAATCCAGAACTTTAAATATGGAAACTCTTTAACTGCGCGGGATGATAAATCTTAGAACAGTTGTTGATCGCCATCTGATAGAGAGCTGGGGAAATTATTCAAGATTTTTTTGTTCATAGCCCTGTTATGTTATCTATTTTCGGAAGGGTTAATTGCTATAGGACACCGAAGCAGGGCGTTACTATACCCTGCGGGAAAATGACGTATCCCAAGACATGTCAGGTGACGGGGCCGGTTTTTTTATATAAAAATGACCTGGAACTTTAACATGGGCATGTCCTAGCCGGAGTAAATTATCCCCTGTGAAACCCAAAAGAACATATCAGGGGACTCGTGCTTTTAAAATCATCACGTTCTCAAAAAAGTTACCGATAATGTGGTAACTTTTTTGAGAACCGAAACTCTTTACACTTAACTTTTCACTACTACCTTCAGACCCAATGTGTGATAGAAACTTTTTATTTCAATTACGTGATGGGTGCTTTGGTATCCGGTCCTCTTTCCACCTATCTCGTGATATGTATTTTGGGAACTGATTCTATTTTCACATATTACGGGATAGATTCCGATTCTCAACTGACCCCTTTTTTCCTGCAGGGTATGTATGAGGGATAGAAAATTCTTACATATATATATATATTATATTTTTGAATTGATGTTGACGTCGCTCTGGGGGCGAACCCGCAAACATTTTTGTAATAGTTCACCGCTCTTACGATTATGCCACAACACCCATACTTATGGTGATTAATCGAGGATTGGCATAACCGATTACCGATAAATTCGAAACACTAGTTGTAAAACAAAAATGCTTCTTCATATTTAAATCCTTTGATGTATTTTATTTGTTTGCCTGTTTCATTACTTTTAAGTTTTCTAGTATTTCTGTATGTGTAGTTATTTAAACAAAATTATAAAATTTTACCGTTAATTATTTATTTTGCCTATTATCTATTCTATTTAATCCTTTCCCCCTGCAACACCATTAATAACTTCATGCTAAAAAAATATATAATCGATTAACAAAATCCCATCATTAAAACAACCACTATCAACCATCATCATCTTAAAAACCTAAATACAAAACCATAAAAAATTAAAAAAAAAACATCCTGTAGTAAAAGTAATGGTTATGCGATCAATGGCACTATACAAACTACCGAAATTCTTTCACAGACTATCAATACAACCACAACAACTGAAGGACCAAGTAATTTGAATAAAATACAAACACAACAAAGGCCAACAGAGCCACAGCAACAAACAGCGACAACATTTGCATTTACTTCAACCACCTCAACATTTAAACGTAAAAAACAACAACAATTGTTAAAAGAAGAACAGGAAGTTGAACAGCAGCAACAAAAGCAACAACAACAGTATAATAATAACTTGCATAAAATTGGCAACCGCCAAGAAAGGCCAATAGGCACCAATGACAGTGCAATAACCTTAAATGAAGATTATAGTAATACAACAATAGCAGCAGCAGCAACAATCACCACCACCACCACAAGCAGTAAAGGAAGTAATTCAACTCTTATAAGCCAGTCTCTACAGCAACAACAACAACAACAACGAACTAACAATACAAATGATTCAAAGAAGGTGATAAACAATAGTTCAGGTGTTATTATCACAGACACCGTTGCATATGCAACTACATCCTCTTGCACCGCAGGAAGCGGATATCAAAACAAAAACGATAACGGCAACGGAATTACGCGTACAACATATAAAACGCATACACTATCAGCCCTAACTAAAGGTAAAACGGCTACTAACTCAACCTTCATCACGGATAATGCGGTGGATTTAGTGGCGAGTAGCAGTAGCAAAAGTACGACAAACAAAAAATCAAATTGTAGTAAACACAAATCATCGAAAGGAAAATCATTATCTAGTAGTAAGCGTAGGCATAAAATGCAAGCAAGTAGCAGTGGTGGCAGTGCAACAACAACAACGGCAAAGGGCAATAGTACTTCAAGTCTAATGGATGATATTGAAATGCATTTGGGTTTAATAGGATGGCGTAAAAAATGTTTGTATACTTTATTGGTGCTGTTGATGTTATTGATTATCATCAATCTTGGTCTAACATTATGGATATTAAAGGTCATGGAATTCTCAACGGTAGGTAAAGGTCTAAGATTTTTTCTTTTTATTATGGCAAATGTGTATTTAGCCGAGTAAAATAGTTTAGATATGATTTATAGGATTTCATGAAACATAGGGCTATAAATTTTACGGGGGGCTTATTCAGTTTTAGGAGAAAAAACAAATTAAGGAGAATCTGCATGCCAATTTTTAAGTTCCTAGATACTGTGGTTTGTGTTGGGTGATCAAGGGCATTTGAACCCCTTTTTGACTACGTTAAAAGAATAACGTGGTAAAAATTAAAGTACGTTCCTAGTAAATTAGCTAATACTCTATGTCATACATATTTTTAATTACAGAATTTTATGCAAAAGCGATTTGTTAGACGAAGCCAGTGAACCTCCCTCAAGTTACTGGCGAAAATTAATACAAAATTTTATTAAAAAATATACATTTTAAATTTCAGATTTCTAGTGAAGATTATTAGGTTCGCTAATTAAATGTATTGTTTGAAATACTGAATCAATAAAGAGAGCTTATAAAAAGTATTAAAAATTAATACAATTAACAAAAAAAATGTTTCATTTCGTGATTGTGACGTTTTTTGAGCAGTTTGTGCTCGACACTTTTTTGTATCATCTCTCTTTTTTGGCCACATTTCATAAAAAACTTAAAACATAAAAACAATGGTGATAAAAGTACAGAGTTAACTGTTGAGTATACTCACCAACAATTGATGTTTTTTCTTTGACATTTAAACATTAAATTTTTGACGTTTGCCGCTCTTAACCTTGGGATTTCGAAGGCTGGCCTGTCTTGTTAAAATGGCTTCTTTTTTAAAAATTAATATATCATCAACATTTTAAAATCAGGTCAAAGTTGTTACCCCACTTTGAAAATGAATTTAAATTTCTAAAAGTCTTATGCCCACATCAATTTTCCCTTAAGAATTCGAACTAGATCTTAATTCGGTAGAACAAGAGTTTAAATTGAAAAATTTTGGCCATATCTGATACAAAAGAAAACATGTTACTCATTTATGGAATAATATATGCAAACATATATGATCATATATGACATGTACGAATCAATATATGGACCAATATAAGTAATATATTATCATATATTGCCATATAAGGTATCATATATAATACCAGGGTATATTCCTACATATGCACTTTTTATTTGAATGTATTTGCCAATATATGCTTACATACATGACATACATGACATATATGTTCATATATTCTTATACATGAAATCATATATGCTCATACATGACATCATATATGACGATATATGAATATATATGATCATTTTCACTTAGGTCATATACATACAATATATTCATATATCATATCATATATGGAAATATTGCATTTATGATTTCATATATGCTTCCATAGATGCCATATATTTTCATTTATGTTCATACATGAAATCACAATCTCATACATAAAATCATGTAGGTTTATTAATTACTATACATTATAATTTTTAAGTTGATTATAAGTAAATATATATATATTTATAATATAAATTTCTGGTTTCCAGCCAAACGGGTTTGGAAGAGACTTCCGAATAATTGCTCGCCAGCTTCAGCGGCTTGGGCTGAGTTAGTCAAGGTGGGGCAAAATTAATTTTCATAATGGGAGTATTTAATAGTTTTTACAAAAAGCATCGTTTGTATTTGTGTTTTAATGCTAACGTTGTGCAGATAGGGAATTAATTACAAATCACAGGGTCCAGACGGGATTCTTATTTGCATGCTTTAGGAAGAGTTGGATAATTTCATCCCACATTTTAATGGATTATTTCATTTGTTCATTTGTTTCGAGGTGGTCTTCATACCTCAGGCGGAAAGGAAATCTGAACAGTTGAACAACCCTTATAGGCCATAAGTCTGATGCCGATTTATGGGCTACACAGGACAAACATTAGGTACGAGGCAAGCCAACCTCTGTGATTTCAGGGCGACTTCGGAAGTACGTGTCAGTTCTTTAAACTCAGGTTATTATCTATGAATCCATACAAGATGAACCTGGTTCCTTTCACTATGCATAGGAAGCTTAACTTGGAGGAGCCGACAACTGATGGCACGACCGGAGGTTTTACCGAAGTTGTTAGGTTTCTTGGATTTAAAGTAACATTTGGTTCCATAACCAGGAAATCATTTTAAAATTTTATAATAATCAGAACTAAAATCAATGTACTGAAAGATAATTATTAAGGTTTCTTAAAAATTTGAGCTAAATTGGGAAAAGAAATGCAATTTAGTATTTGTAATAACTTATTATTGTGGTAATATTACAACGTAGACTTAAAAAAAAAAAACAAAAACAGGAAAAAAAAGGCTTAAATTTTGCTGTGCCGAATCTTTGAATACCCTCCACCAATGTACTACATAAAATAATGTTCTCACTGTTTTTGATACAAATAATGTTAAAAACTTGAGAAGTTAAATTATGGAGGTGAAAAAAATTGTCTGAGGTGAAAAATTTTTTGTGGTGAAAACAAGTTTTGTCGTTGGAAATAAATTTTGGGCTGAAAAAATTTGTTTGAAGTGAATAAAATTGTTTGTGGTGAAAAAAAATTTTAGTGGTTAAAACAATTGTTTGAGGTGAATATAAAATGCAATATTCCTTATCGAGCTAAGATCCTTTTTTTATAAAAAAATTTAATTATAATTATTTATTTACTCCAATATTTCATCACCACATTGGGTGACTTCTTCAGGGAAATTTGTCTTTTTTTTTTTTTAATATAAAATATTATTCAATTCTGAGTGACTGGTTAAAAACTTGTGTTTCTAATTCGATTAATCGATTACCCGATTTCTCGACTTATCGCTTCTATTTCTGTTAATGTCGGCACAAATAATACAATAATAATTAAAATAAGTCGATTAATTGGTTAAAATTTTAGTATGAATTTTCTGTTATTTTTCTTAAAACTTCCTAATTTTCATAACTTTGGCAAGAAAATCTTAGAAAAAAATTCAACAAAATACAATGAAATTATCTTCAAATCGACTGAATCAGAGCAATTGTTATATAGATTTTAGGAAATATGATAGATAATTTTTTTTTGATTCAATTTCTTTAAAAAAATAAAATTTGACTTTCACGTCCACAAAATTGAAATAGAGCTTTCAACCTCTGTGTACATGTATTTCGAGCTGATAAAAGATCTCATCAGAACGCAAAGTTTTAGAAAAGCTATAGCCTCTAAGCAGAGCTTTAACAAAAAATCAACAAATTTATAAAAACTAAAAAACAAATTTATAAAAACTAAAAATAAAATTTTGTTTCTAATTTGATTTATCAACAAATTTTGATGAAGTAGGACCTTCAGTAGAATTAAGTTCTTTAGTAAAAAATTTTAAGAATTCGCTTATTTAAATTCTTAATTGCTCAAATGCAGAATAAACGGTGAGGCCTTGTCAGGAATATGCGTGATTTGTATATCTTTTCTAATAGATAACCTCTTTAACTCTACAGCTTAAATCAGATAGTAAAATAGTCAGGGAACAGTGGCAGTTCTATCAAAGTTTGTTTGTAAATTTCACAAAAACTATTCATACCATAATGTTAAGAATTTATTATTAAATTGTGTTATTTTTTGAAGGTAGCTCTTGTTTGTTTAGGTATTTTTATTTATTCTGAAGAGTGTCATATAACTTGATCGACTATCTCCACTGTGTTTTTAAGGGTTTATTTTCACTGAACATGTCTGATATATTTTTTTTAAATAGTCCTCAGATTCCTTCAAAAAACTCCAGATTATAAAGCCATGATTCTTTAAAAAATCTCAGGATACTTTGAATTGTCCCAGAAAAACACTTCAGAAACCAACGCAATGTACTTAACTTGATATTTCAGCATAGCAGCTTTTTGTGTTTTTATTGATAAAAGAAATACTTTTTTTTGCATTAATCCATTAATCACCAATTTTTCCTATTTATCGACCCGAATAACCTATTAATAAATTTTCTTTATGTTTCGAATAACGACCTAACCGATTAACCGGCAGGGCCGAATAATTGGAAACACTATTAAAATCAAAATAAAATATTCTACTTACCATTCGCTACTATGAAATTGTAATTTTGAGGTACCTTCATATTTTCACTAATAATTTTTTAACCGCCGGGCCGATATTGCTCATTTTCAAGACCAAACTGCCTGGGAGGATGTAAATTAATCCAAGTAAAAATCAACATTCCTGCTTGCGTCTTCGCGCCGTGATCGCAATTTCAACAGATGGACATCGCTAAATCGACTTAAAATTGTATAAGGGCCAAGAATATATATACTCTATGGAGTCTTATACCTATATTTCGACATGCTACAAACGGAATAACAAACGCATATACCCTACCACATATGGTGGAGGGTATAAAAACATATATAAAACGAAATATGACTGTAATTTAAATGTGTTCTTTTAAATAAACAATTGCTTAGCTTTGTTGTAGAACTTTTTAAAATAACTTCTTGTGCTTTTACTTAGAAATTTATTAATTATATCTCTTTTAAACTTTATTCTCTTCAGGAAGGTATGGGCCAACTTAAAATCGTTCCTGGTGGTATACAACTCACTGGACAAGCTTTAATTATGGATATGTTAAGAGCCTCCACAATACGCTCCAGGCATGGACAACCCATATCAATAGGTATGTACCTAAATGGAATATAAATTGTATCTTTTATCTGTGTATCTTCATTATAATTATTCGTACTAACTACATTTACAATATTTGCAATAAATTGTTTGTTATTCATATTTATTATGTTTAAATATGTTTATGGCTTATTATTAGTTATTTACATAAATTTTACATTTGTAACATCTTTTTCCTCTTCCTGTTCTTTGCAAAACTATGCATAACTAGTTTTATAAACATCATAAAATTTTGTTTAACATTTATGTGTGTGTGTATTTTAGGAAATTATTACAAGTCATTTGCCTTTTATTGTTTATTTGTTTATAGAAACATGTGATATTTGGTTTCCATTGAAATATTTACCTTAAGGTTATAATTTGTAAAATCATAGCTTTTTTATTTTTGGGGGCTGGGGAAGGAAATTAATGAAGTAGAAACATACAATTTTAAATTGCATAGCACTACAGAAAGAAATGTTGTTAACAAAGATTTATAAAGATTTATCTTATAATAATTCTTACAAATTTTGCAATGATTCTTTTAAATTTTGCAATAATTTGTTTTATTTCAGTAATAGCTAGTAAGTGATTATATTTAAGACACCGCACGTATGATTTATATTTATAGTGTTATTGTATATTACTTATACGCCACCTTATTATTTATAGAAATGTGATTTTGATTAATTTCGACTGTAATATAAATATGTACTGAACTTAACTTTTAATACAATTTCTGTTGAATACATAAGTGATAAATGTTTGATAGTCATTTGTTATTTAAATACAAGATTAATAAATATAATAAAGGGAGGAAAGGTCACAAATTTATCATTTTTTAAATGCGATTTGTGCAAAAACTACAACCACTGGGGACAAAATTAAAATTTTCTTAATTTCCTTTCAAGGTAGATTTTAAAAAGCTAAAAAGTCTTATGCTTTCGACATGTTATCTATTTGTTGATAGCAAAAATATAAAAAATGAAAACATAAAATTTGGACAGTTAATTGTTTGAACATTTAATTTTTTTTCCAGTTTATATAAGGCGGAGTGTCATATAAAAAAATAAATATTGTTTTAGAAATTCAAATCCTTTTTTTTAAACACAAAATTATATTCATAAGTTGTTTGTTGCAACTTATCGTCATCTGATTACTGGTTTGACGCATATTCCAAAAAGTCATCATCGACAGATGATACAGATACATCAATTTCAATACTAAATATTAAAGATATTTTATGTTCAATATCTGAAAGAGGATATTCAGAGGAGGATTTTTAAAAATTCCTCTGGAGCTGGGCAGGAAGAGCAAAAGAATATCCCTTGACGACCTGTCCAAACCGCTTTGGCAGAAATCTGAAATTTTAAACATGTATTTTCCGGAATATGGGATAACTCACTGATAAGAAACGTAGTAAAATGATAGCCTTAACGGCCTGTTCAAATCTCTTAGACTTGAAGTTTGAAATTTAAAATAAGTGTTTTGTGGACTATGATTAAATTCACTGATAAAGTACTCATGGAATTTTCGATAGGAACGTAATAAAAATATGTAAATAAAGGGGAAAAGACTCCCTCATTATTTCCTTTTCAAACCACTTTGGATAAAAAACTGAAAATTTAATTATGTATCTTAATCCTTGGAGAGACGTGTCCTACGGATGCCATCGGGGCCATGCTGGGAATTTCTCCGTTGCATATCTCTGTAATAGTGGCGGCCATCATGGGCTCAACTAGACTAAGAGTATTCGGTAGCATGAAAAGCCGTGACCTAAGGGGTCACATGAGGATCGCCGAGGTTCTTATGGGTGACCCAATCTCAAAGGTCGCGGATAGGATGCTACCGGAACATATTTTTCTCAGGTACTTTGACGCTATGTCTTTTGATAGGAGCATGTGGAGCAACCGGACTTGGGAACCCAAGGTTTGGGGTCCAGTTATGGTTTACAGATGGCTCGAAACAACTGAATAAGGATACGGGTGCGGGAGTTTTAGGGCCCGGGTTTCAGCGCGCTCTTCCCATGGGCAAATATCCCTCCATTTTCCAGGCGAAAATTTACGCCTGGAAAATGAAGGGATATTGTGTGGAGGAATGTCTACGTAGGCGTGTAGTCATATCCCGTGTCTATATTCTCTCTGACAGTCAGGCGGCACTCAGGGCTCTTATGTCCCACGAGGTGTCATCTAAACTTGTCATGGAATGTATCACTGCTCTCAACCGACTCGGTAGGAGCAACTCCCTTACGCTGGGATGGATTCCGGGCCATGAGAAGCATGAGGGCAACGAGAGGGCGGATTGTATGGCCAACCGTGGTGCCCATAGGCCCTTCATAGGCCCTGAACCTTTTTTGCGGGGTACCCATGGGCTATACTAGGGAGAGGCTCAGGATGTGGAGAGAGTCAAAATTTTATGTTTATTGGCAAACATCTCGTGGCCAACGACAGGCCAAGAGATTTATATCTATACCCAGTGGTGGGTCTGGGCAACTATTGGCCCTTGGTCGAAGGGACCTAAGGACCCTAACTGGATACTTTACTGGGCATTCCGACCTTAAGTACCATAGGCACAAGAAGGGTCAATCGGACACTGATTTGTGCAGGTTTTGCGGGTTGAAATCGGAGACGTCCGATCATGTCCTCTGTGATTGTCTTGGGCTTTGTGTCAGGAGGATCAGGTTTTTGGGTGACCATTTCCTGTCGCCTTCCGATATTTGGACTACTTCACCCGGAAAGGTTCTTGGATTCATCAATAGCTTGACCATTAAGGGTGGTTCTGGGCAGCACAAAAGACCTATTATGGTCGCGGTGCGTAGTGCCATTTGAAAAATAATAATATTCCTAATACTGATACAATATTTTTTTTCTGATTTTAGCCAATTATATCGTTAAAATGGGGATTCTAATATTTATTAAAATTTTTGCCAGCAACGTGGTAAAAAAATCTAGCTTCAACAACAAAAGGTTTCCACCTCAAAGGCTTGGCCACACCACTGCTGTTAGAAAGCCAAATTAAAGATATCGAGGATATGGATTTATTCACTGAAAGAGTATGTATTGCAAGTAGAACGGTGCAGGGTCTGGACTATAGCGTAGGTGAGGCAAAACTTTATAACCACTATTTTCTAAATAGTTTTAAACTGGTCATCCAATATGTGGCCGAGCGTTGTCATGATGGAATATTACGGTTAAAGAGCAAGAATCCAATGAACAGGTTCAGAACAACAGATATGACATTGACATATTTTCTCATTTGTGTTCAAAAACCGGTTCTTTTTATATGGACTTTATCCAATTAGCAACAGGTTCGTTTCATCCAAACGAGAATAGGTTTACCTCGAACTAGTTCTAGAACTAGTTATATAACTAGTTCTGGGACAGTGAATCCTTACTCACGGGAATCAGTTCTTGAACCTGTTCCACGGAACCGGTGGTAAAAGAATCTGTTTTATAATAGATTTAAAGGTAATCAGTTCTAAAAAATTTTTCTAAGAATCATAGGTCCCCTGTGATCATCCAGCAGTTCATAATAATTATCATAATCAGCAGCTCATAATAATAACTACCTTGGTGCCATGGATATTCGGATTTGGCGTTGATTTGACTGTTCTGCCGGGCTTCAAATACGATTCCTTGAGCTTCGGGTTTTCGTAACGGATCCGTTTTTCATTTAAGCAGCATTTCGAATATGCAAAATCATCCTTCAACGTCTTTCGACTTTAAGTCGCGATTTCCTTGCTTTCATCGTGACAACCGAATTTCTTGCCAACTGAAAAATTTAATTGCAGTCACCAAATTATTTAGTTGTCGCAACCAAATGTATTTCTGATACAATTGAAATATTTGTTTTCAACCGAAATTCTGTTGCATTAAACGAATTTCAGTCGCGACAAACAAATATATCGGTGGCTCCAACCAAATCATTCGGTTGTTACAGTTTATCCGTTTTCTCTGAGCGCTGCTGCTTGCAAACGTTTTAAAATTGATGCGTGTGTGACTCCCAATAATTTTGCTAGTCCCTCTGGAATTGGACAAAAATCTTCATTGAGTTGGACAAAACTCTTCATCGAGTATTGCTTACACTCTAAAAAATGTTTGTAAAATTACTACTATAAAATAGGAAAAGTTTTATGTTATGTTACGAAAATTCGGTAAATATAAAAACCCAATGCATAAAACAGTTCTGTAAATACATTCATATAAAATAATACTAACACAAAATTTTTTTAACATAATGTGCTTACAATTAAACACTTTATGCCTAAAATTAATATTCTTTTGATAAATTAAAATTTTACGCGCAAAATTTGTAAACCTAGAATAGTAATAAATATTTTGACATTTTGAAATTATAAAAGAATTAAAAAATAAAAATATTAATCTAAAAAAAATAATTATTTTTCAAAATTATCAATTATTAAACAAATTGTAATAAATGTATATTAAATTATTGGGTCAAGAATCAAAAACATCAAACATCCGCCAAAAAACTGAAATACTGCATCAATTTTTTTTTGCTTTTTAGAACAAAGAAGAGGACAAATCATATCGCACATTACAATTTATCATGTAGAAAGGTGAAATAAAACATTAAAAAATTTCTAAATGTATTTAATGAATTATAAAAAAATAAATTTATTGTTTTTATTGAAAAAAGTTTTTTGTGCAGTTGAATTAAAAAAATATGCGTGAAGGTAAATATACGCATATTTTTTGAGATTTTAAAGCATTCAGAAATACATTTTAACTTCTTTTAGGGGTATATTTACTAACTTTTTTACGCACAATTTTAGAAAATTTACAAATTAATTTAAAAACTTCTTTAAATTTTTACGCAATTTCAATGTAAATTTACACATTATGTGTGCATAATATTATGCATTAATGTGTGTCTTTTTTTCGTTTACGCATACAAAGTACATTTACCCAATTTATGTAGGAGTACAGTTTCCTATTATAAGTTCAACAGAAATTAATTAGAGTGTACCAGAGAACTGCAAAATCAACTTTTTTCTTGATTTAATCATACACAAAAATTCTTGTTCACATTTAATAATTCAACAAAATTCACTGTAGAATTAAATCAGCATCATGTTACTGAACGCGTAATTGGGATCATTGTGAATCATCTGTCGATTATGTTTTATGCAAATGTAATCACTCAACAAAAAGTCAGCGTTGAATAAATCAGAAAAAACAACAAACAACGCGTATGAGTGTAATCATAATCAAAACAAAATAGAAACACATTTCATAAATGATATTGTGTACATTAGGGTGGGACTTAAATCCGCTTTTTTCGAATTTTTATTAGTAATACAATACTTAAAATATTCTTCTTTGTGAAAACAAAAATATATTTTTGGAAAAAAAATTTAGGTCGATATCTCAGGCTTGCCTAATCCGGAAAAATTTAAATATTGTCTAAATTTTTTTTCTTCTATTTTGATTGGAAAATTAGGCAATATTTAATTTTAACCGGATTGGGAGAGCCGAGATATCGACCTAAATTTAAAAAAAAAAATTTCACAGAGAACAATATTCTAAAAAAAACGGATTTTAGACCCACCCTAATTTATGAAATGTGTTTCTACAAAACCACCCCCTTTTTATAGATAAGAAACTATTTTGTTTTAATTATGAATACACACATATGCTTTATCAATGGTATAAAAACGACCGATGATTATAAATCAGTGACAACTATTTGCACGTCGTTTGATTGATTTAAAATCATCAACAAATATGTGTGTTGGGGCATATTCAACGTTTGAACGCAAACACATATTTATACTTGTGCTGATTGGGTATGAACGTTTTTCAATCAGCATTTGCAGTTCTCTGGAGTGTACCTTAAATTCATCATCTACGAATTTTTTGGCTAACCTGGGTGGTATTTTTCTGCAGTGTCAAAATCACTATTTCTGAACCACTAAAATCATCTCTCCTACATTGAAATCAATGGAAGATATTCAGGATAAACTTCTGTAAGCAATCGATGTGCTGCAGCTGCACATTTTTTAAATTGAAGAAGTAAAGCAAATCTTCCCGCAAATTATGCTTTGTTGGCACAAAATTCGACAATTTCGAAGTAAGAAAAAAACTTTGTTGTTTACACTATTTCGTTCAATGGCTAAATAAGAATAGATGAAAAAATTTTATCCTCCAAAATACTATATTAGTTAGTACGTCATCTGTTGTAAATTCCGCATTTTTTAAGTTATACACTCAATACTTTTTAGAATATTTGGCAGGATCGTCGTTAAAAATTGTGTTCAAAAGGCAACAAATTTCTTTGTTATTGATCGTGGTGAAATGTGATGTCCAAAATAGGAAAAATTTCGTAGCGGCGAGACCTACAGCTTTAGCTGAAAAAATTCATTTTCCTACTTTAAAATTTCCTTTATATTTCATTTTAAAATTTTTATCTAAAATATAGTTTAACTTGTCATACATAAATATGGTCATCATTCATTTACTTCACATACACACACGCACAACTAATCTAAAACATCTATAAATCACCTAGAAAAAGCCCAACTCATGCAACCTAAACTAATATATCTCCTCGAAAAATATGAACAACAGATGCACAATTACAGATAAGGTTCCAAGATAGATGAGATTTGTACATAAGTTATGTGGTAGAGGTAAATGACACCTTTTTTTTAAAAAAAAATTACAAATTTGTATGTATAAAATTGATAAGAAAACAAAACCACAACTACACACGTAATATTCAAGACCATATAAAAGCGGAAAGGAAAATATTTACGCATTTACAGTAACACAATAAGAGATGATACAACATATTCCATTTCCGTTTAAATATTTTATCAAAAATAACTAATCTTAAATTGTAACATTTAGTTGAATTAGAGATGACGGTCTTCTATATATATTAAATGTACAATAAAATAGGGAAACTTAAGGTTGTAGTAAAAAACGCAAACTAAAAAAACCACAAACCAAATATTACAAAACCACAAGGTGACATGATGATATCAATATCAATGATATATTTGCTTATTTTTTCTCTTCCACGATTACTTGTAAATCTATGTTTTTTTTATTATTATTATTTCGAATTTTTAGTGTTAACTTGACTTTGAATGTTACAATTTATTTTCACACAATTTTCTTTTTTTTTTCATTTTCATTTTGGCTGGCTTCATCAACTCGTAGAATCATCACGTAATTTTTCAATCAATACACGTGACACGAATGGTATGCTCGAAAATCATTTATTTCTGGGACACGATAAGCTTGAGTGCATGGCGACAGAATTTCGTATCAATGATACAAACGGAAGAAATTTATTTTCTGTAAATCGTAATGAAGTTACAATCGGTGCACACGCTTTAAGAATTGACGGTGAAGGTGGTGCCATATTTCGAGAGTCAATACAGACACCACATGTACGTGCTGAGCCAGGACGTGAATTAAGGTAAGTTTACTGTTAGTAGTCAATACAGAGTATATTTGCTTTGTTGTTTTATTGTTTATTTATAGTAGATTTTTTTTATTACTGTTATTATCATTATTATTGTTTGATGAAGAATATACAAAAAAAAACAAATAAAATAAAAATAGTACTAACTGTGGCTGTGCCGAATCTTTGAATACCCTCCAACACAACAAAATATTTTTAAATTAAGTCAATATTTTTTGGTAAAATTATTTTATAACATATTTTTTTTTTTTTGTCCTTATTTATTAAATCTTGGGAGAAATTTCAGATATTTTATTAAATGAAAGATGTCGAACAGATTTTTTGCCACCCACGCAGAGCAAGAACTTATTTGGTACAATCATGTTTGGGGTTATGATTGTGCCGACCATAGTCGTACTATCAGATAGTTATCATATTATGATAATCAAATAACTAAAATTTTACCATAATATTGTCCCACAATTATATTATGATTCAAATATAAAAAAGTTATTTAAATTTAAGAATATTTTTTGATAAAATTTTTCATAAAGGACAAATTTGATATTAAGGCTTTTTCAAAAAATGGACTTTTTTAAAGAAAAATACTTTAAAAAAATTTTAAATTCTAAGGACCTTTTTAAATAGAAAAATTCTAAGATCTTAAGGACATTTTTAAATTTTTTTAAATATTCCTTAGAGTCCCAGAATTTTTCTTTTACAAAAATTCCTCAGAATCAAAGAATATTTCTAATAAAAAAAGTCCTTAGAATCTAAGTATTTTTTCAGGATGAAAAGTCCTCAGAATCTAGGAATTTTTTAGAATCTAAGTTTTTTCTAAGAATGAAAAAATTGTTATCTAAGAATCTGAGAATTTTACTTTAAGGAAAAGTCCATAGAATCTACCCAGCAAAACCACACATTAGCAAATAATGTGTAAAGTAATGTGTAGCCCAGCAAAACCACACATTAGCAAATAATGGGTTAAGTAATGTATAGCCATAGGGGCCGATGGATTACTTTACACCTTACTTCATTGATGAATTTTACTGTAGCCCAGCAAAACCACACATTAGCAAATAATAGGTTAAGTAATGTATAGCCATAGGGGCCGATGGATTACTTTACACCTTACTTCATTGATGAATTTTACTGGTAATGTATATACCCAATACTTTAGAGGTGTTAATGTAAGGGGTTACTTATATGGTAACGAGAATGGAAAAAGTAATGTGTCTAAAAATTGATTTTTAAAAAAGAAGGATTATTAATAAAAAAAATTATAACAAATATTTTATTTAAAATATTTGTAATTAAAAATAATGTGGTCAAGATGGGAATCGAACCAGGGAAATGTGGTTGCCAGCCAAGAACTCTACCCACTGAGCTATCGACGCATATAGTATTTGATTGCTCAAAACTTAAATGAATTGTTGCGCTTCGTTTTTTCGCTAGTGTTATCAAAACAAACATACATTACCCTTTTGCTTACAAAAAAATACAAAGTAATGTATGTAAAAATAGATTTTCAAAAATATTTTAATTATTACTTTACATTTATAAATCATATATTATAAATAATGAGTAACTTATTACTTGCAAATAATGAAAAAGGTAACAAGCTATCATTACAAGGTAACGCATGAGAATATCGCACCCATTACCAAAGTTTTGCTGGGAGCCATAGGGGCTCATGGATTACTTTACACCTTACTTCACTGATGAATTATACAGGCGATGAGCCTCAAAGTAATGTATATACCCATTACTTTAGAGGTGATAATGTAAGGCGTTACTTATATGGTTACGAGAATATAAAAAATAATGTGTCTAAAACTAGATTTTGAAAAAAGAGGAATTTTTATTAAAAAAAATTATTACAAACATTTTAAACGTTATTTAAAATAATGTGGTGATGATGGGAATCGAACCAGAGAACTCTGAGCTATCGACGTACATAGTATTTGATTGCTTTAAACTTAAACGAATTGATGCGCTTCGTATGTTGTCAAAACAAACATACATTACCCTTTTGCTTACAAAAAAACACAAAGTAATGTATCTAAAAATAGATTTTCAATAATATTTCAATTATTACTTAACATTTATAAATCATATATTACGTAATCAATAATGAGTAACTTATTACTTTATGATTGCAAATAATGAAAAAGGTAACGAGCTATCATTACAAGGTAACGCATGTGAATATCACACCCATTACCAAAGCTTTGCTAGGTAATAATGTTTCTATCAGAAAAATTTCAAAAATCTAGTATTTTGTATAAGAAACCTTTACGTACAAAACAAATCTTGGGTTCTATAGATTTTTTCTTATAAAAAATTATTTCATTAATATTTTAAATACTTTTCCACAACAAATAAATTAATAGACATATTTTTTAAAAGAGAAAACTATTATTGTTTTTATTGAAAAAGACTTATAAAATGCTTATATAAGAGCTTTTTGGCAATAAATTTTTTCGACAATGCATTATTTAGTGTAAATTATAATGTTATATGTATAAGGCATTTTGGAAAATATCCCTCCCCCAGATTAAAATGATCATATATTATCATTTTTACATGGGTGACTAAATTGATATAATATTTTTATGAAAACAAGACAGTAATGTGACTGTAAATGTCATGATTTATTTGATTTATAATTATTCATTGATTGTTGTCATCATTCTATGTATAGTTCCATAATTATCATATTTTTTATTCTCAAAAATTTCTTTCCCACAATTTGGTTGCAGTCAATTATGTTATAAAATAGCAAATGACAATCATGAAATAATAAAATATTAACTATAATAATATGATAATAGCAACTATATTGATGGTTTTTTAGAACCTATTTATAAACCAGTAACTTGATTTTGACTATCATAACCGAATGCAGCAAGCATAATATAGTATCAGTGATGATGTTGCATCCATGTTTTTCTCTGCGTACACATATATTTACCTTACAGGCTTAAAGAGCAATTCAAAAAAATATATAAATTGAAATGTATTTAAATCAATAAATTGCAAAACTTTTTAAGAAGTAAACGTAGGCATACCCAGCAAAAATAAATGGAAGTGATTCTTAAGGAATTAATTTTAATTGATTCTAAAGTATTGTTTAGTTCTGATTTTCCTCTTCTAAGGCAGTTATTTTTCACAACTTCTAAAAATATGATTTTTAATGAAATTTTACACTTTTCAAGTTATAACGGGTAACATATTTAAAAAACAACCAAAGTTAACCCTTTTACCACTAAGACCGTCTACAGAGTCCAATTATATCCAAAGCAATATGTTTGAATTTACCTATCGAACTGTGCCGGTTTGAACACGCTCAGTTGAATAGTGTGATAGATACACCCATTTCTGTCAAGATTTTTGTCAAAACATACACGAAAATTATTTATGATTTTGGTGAAAAATTAAAACTAAAAAAACATACTTTCCAACAACTCAATCGACTGGAAAGTAGCTTCAAGCTGTATTTAGATAATTTATTGCGTGTTTGATTTGTGAAACAAATATTTTGTTTGAGTCGAGCTTTTTGTCTTCAGGTTGTCTTTAATTTTTTCCTCCTGGCGCTTTCAGTTTAAATTTTTTTGACAAATCGACTTCATAATAGTGCTTTTTAGTCCAAAACGATACTAGAACCAAAATTTCATAACAAAATACCTCGTATTTCGACGCCAGTGGTTAAAGAGTTAAACATTAATCATCAGATATTTCTATATAAAACTGACATTCATAACTATAGTTTAAGTTTAAGTGATTTGTTTCAATCTTTAACTAACAATTTACCAGATTTTAAATTCTTAAAATCGTAGTTATTATTGCTACAAAAAGTAAAAAATATATTGTAGTATAAACTGAAGGAATTTTGAATAAAGTAATTTAATAAACAACAAACAGTAAAACTCAAACTTTATATGGGAAACAACAACAAATGTGTCAGTTGAATTCTTAGGTAGAGGCTAACAGGAGATTGTGAAAATAAGGCTAAGGCTTGATTACTGATGTCCTGTTTAAATCTATCGCAGCAAAAAAAATGGTAGTCATTCTGTGACTATAACTTCTTTCATTGCTTTCTAAACTTCAGTTGATATTGTTTTATGATTTTTTGGTGTTATTCTAAGGCACTTCCAAAAGCATTCATGTGTTCATATTTCAAATGCAGTGATCTGGATATAAACCTGATGCATATCTTAAAATATCACTCTTCATTACTTCTGAAGCATAAGTTATAGTATATCGTATATTTTTTTGATCTTAAGCATTTATCCAAATTGAGAAAATAGTTCTGATGAACTTTTTTAATTTTTTTATTATATTATATTTATATTTTAGTTTGAAATTTCATGAGGGTTACAATTTATGGAGTTTTGCAACAATTTATAAAAGTTTTGAAAAATCAAGAAAAAGAGATTTTTTTTTTTTGATCTTTAATTGAAAATAGCTCGCCTGTCATTTTCATTTTTCAGCCTCATATATTTATGACGACGCAATCTCTGTATTTTTGCATTATGTATTTTATTTAACACTACATCATTTCCAGTTTTACCAGAATTTACCAAAATAATTTTAAAATTGTGTAAAAATTATTTTAAATTGCCCAAAAATGTTTTAAAATTGTGCAAAAATTATTTAAAATTGTTCAAAAATATTTTAAAATTGTCTAAAAATGTTTCCAAATTGTACAACCAGTTTTTAAATTATCCAAAAATATTTTAAAATTTGTCTAAAAATTCATTAAAATTTTTGGAAAATGTTTCAAAAATGCTTTTTCACTAATGCAGAATTATTTATTTGTTTTAATAAATAGTATTTGTATATCAATGCAAAAATTTCGCTTCTTTAAACTTATTTTTCTGCATTCTTATGAATTAAATTTTCATCATAGCTTAAATACCACAAAGTATATGAACATTTTCCACTCATGCATCAGAATATCTAATCATTGTATTATCATCGCTTCCTTAGATTAAAGTATGAGTAATGCTAGTAGCTCTATTTGAATACTTCCATCCTATGACACGCTAATGTTAAATTCATCGATGAAACCATCAGAAAAGAAGCGATGCCTTTGCCATAGTAGTGATGCTTTTATTGCTTCTTTGGCAGCTTCATTTTTGCTGGGATGCCTAATGAGTTTTCGGGTTCCCTTAAACAAAAAAAAAATTACCTGCATAAAAAATAATTTTCATTTGAGAGTGTATTCTTATTGCAAATGTAGGGCAGGACAAAAAGTTACGGCATTTACAGTCAAAAAAAAAAACATAAAAATTTTCAACATTTTTACTCATAAACTGATCCATAAAAGACAATGAATTTTAATGATGAGACTTAAGTATTTAAATAATTATGATATAATTTATTATTAATTATTTATAATTATGTAATTATACATTAAAATTATTAAAATTAATTACTTTCAATTGTAGTAACAGTTTTTTTTTAATTCCTTTGTATTTTAAACAAAATTTTTCAACCTCGAAAAAAAAACACCGTTTCTTATTTACTTCTGGCGACTGGTGGAAAAAATAAGAGAAAATACTTTAATTATCAAAAGGAAAATTTAGAGGTACCTTCACATTTTCACTCAAAACATTTTAACCGCCGGACCGATTTTAAGGATCTACAAATGCCTGATTTAACTAATAGTCAAATTCAGCAATGACTACTTTATGTTTGTTGGGGTCCTATTTGCATCATCAGTTGTGTGCATAAAATTTGGCTCAAAGAATTTAAGAATTTAATTGTAGCAGTAGTATACACCTGTTAGGTCAGACATGACATAGATTTTTTTTTTTTTTTATTTTCTGTTTAACACCAAAAATGAGACACACTGTTAATGCATTTTTCAGTATGAATGCAGGAATTATTTACAACATACGTATAGACATCCGCATCGACAGATATATTTACGTACACATACAACAAAAATACAAAATAGAGTTTATTAAAAAGTGCTTAAACATATAATTATATAAAAGAGACTAAGGCACCTATTTAAGCAAACAAGTAGATGTATAGGGTCCGCCAAATAACTTTTTTTTAAATGCTATAAAAAAACTACTGAATATTTACTCAAATTTCTTTTTTTATTTGAAAGAACAATTCTTCCGGTTAATAATGGAAAAATTCCATTCAAATGGCTACCTCGGCTGGCCATGCAGTAGCCTACACGTTCGGTCAAATTTTTAAGCACATTATCGATTGTGTGCAGCTGTATTTCACCAATGGATTCACGATGGCTTGTCGGCGTAACACTTATCTTTGACGGCACCCCACAAATAATAGTCCAACGGTGTCAAATCACAGCTCCGAGGTGGCCAAACGACATTAGCTCTGCAGCTGATAATGCGATCTTCAAAAACAGAGCGCAAAACATCGTGTGTAGCTTCGGTTGTGTAGCACGTAGCGCCGTCCTGTTGAAACCAAATTGTTGCCAATATCCTCCTCTTCAATTTTTAAAAAAAAAAAAAACCCGTTCACATGGCCCGATAACGATCGCCATTGACTATAACGGCCAGCCGAGGCAGCCATTTGAATGAAATTATTTTCCATTATTAACCGGAAGGGTTGTACTTTCAAATAAAAAAATAAATTTGAGAAAATATTCAGTAGTTTTTTTTATAGCATTTTAAAAAAAAAGTTATTTGGGGGACCCTATATATTCTTTGGGTGTTGACGAGAATTTATAAGTAGTTACGATTTTGTCAAAAAAATTGACTTCTATGAAACGTATTAAAAAAACACATGTCACAATATGCTATAATACGATATTTAAGCCAAATGTTTAATTTGGGCGGGATAAAGGGGCGTGGCACCCCCTATCAACCCATGTCGATAATATTGGATTTATTCCGGGGAAATAAAACACGATGTTTTTAGTTAGAAGATTTATTACGACTAAAATTACAAAAGTTAGGAAAAGATAATTGTCTAATTCAAAAACTAATAAGGATAAAAACGGAATATGAAAACATATGGGTGTCTTCATACAATATTCCAACAACCCAAAATTCTGTTCAACTTATTTAAATACAATTTAACATTATATTTAGTAACAACAATTTTATGTTATATATCAGATATGGGCGTAATAGGACAAAGAGACGTTGAACCTCCTTCACAATCCAAAATTGTAATATACTTTGACTCGGCTCCTGTTAAATGTTTTCGAAAAAAATTGGGCACCAAGTTGTTAAACCACATTTTCAAGCAATGTATCAACTAAGGGTGGGAAAGGACGAAGGGATATGGTACTTCTCATACAAACTAAAATTTAACAAATCTTTAACGCCTTTCAATTTATCACATTTTATAATAACATCTTCAAGCACGGTGTTAAATGTTGGCAATACAAGATGAGGGGCGTGGCACCTGTTATAAATTCTAAAATAGATAATTTCTTTAACCAAGATACACTTCAAATAGTTTTTAAGTTAAAAAAAAAGAGGAAATATCATTTAAAAGAACTGACATTTAAAAACCGGTATACTTACTTTTGATTTAAATCAAATGTTTTATGTTATATATTTTTAAATGTTTTTTAAACTGACACATCGTAAAATCACATAAGTTAAAAATAAATGTTATAATTTTACCCATCTATTCCGTCAAAAATAATAGATTAATTAATTTATTTAAAATTGTTCAAATTTCAAACAAATGAAAAAAATTATTTAAAGTCAAAAAACAAATGTATAAAAAAGTTAAAACAAATTTTTCTTTGTAAAATTAGTCTATGTTCCTTTATTTTTAACAGAACCGAAAACATTTTTATTAAACTACAAACTGAAAATTACATAATATTCTGAGTGTAGCTATTATATCTAGCGATTTTTTTGCATGCCCAGGTGAAAATGTTCATATATGGGTTCATATATTATTCCATATATGCTCGGATCCGTAATTTCAGGCATATACGGCCATGCTCATATATGGACACATACGAGTATTTTTCAGTTAAATGAAATAAATTGCTTGGAAAAACCCGACAGAATTTATTTATGTAATAAAAACACTATTTCAAACTATTTTTTATTAATAAATATATAACTTGACCTTAATTCGGTAAAACAAGGGTTTGAATTGAAAAAAAAACTGCCTTAAAATATGACAATATCTGATAAAAAAAAAAAAACAAAACATATTACCCATATATATTATTATATATTGTCATATATTTTATCATATATTATCATATATGAACTTTTTTTCGAATGTATTTGCCCATATATGCCTTCATACATGACATATATGTTCATATATGCTTATACATGAAACCACCCAAGAAACATTTTTACGGACTCTCCGACACGTACGGATTCATGAATCCGGTTCTACTGCACGTTTACGGACCGTAAATATGTATCCGTCAAAGCATGTACGTAAACGGAACATTAACGGACCGTATAATTGAATTTTCGAAAACAATACGTTTTGACTCCGTTTTGGTTCATCCGTTTCTCTATCGTCAAATACGGACTTCCTCGAATTTCATTAGTTTTTCTTTCGTTGCTTTTGAATTCGTTTTGGTGTCAAAAACGAATAATTGAAACATGTCTGTGATTATTACACGGGTCGCGCGCTGAAGTTTAAGAAAACAGATACACGGAAAATAAATTTAATTTGAGGTAAATATATATGAAATTTTAAACAAGTTTTACGGTGATGTGCGCAGATTTATGCAATTTTGCAAATAAAAATACTGTCTGCCAATTCATAATAGACTTTGTTTAAAAGTGTGCAAATTTTCGTTGTATGCTACATCATTTCGTAAACGCCACTAATTAAACCAAATTTAAAATTTTGTTTTATTTGTTTATTTGTATTTAATGAGCCATGACCGCAGTGATGGATAGAGATGCTAGTTATGCTGGAGATGATTATTTCATTTAATTAAATTTGTAAAAGTTTTATTTTGTTCTTTTATTACATAAATATATAAATAAATTTAAAGAAAAAAAAACTATAATTTGTTATTCCAAATTAAAAAATTTTGGCATTTACATAAATCCATTTTTTTGTTAAAAAAACGGTAGGAGTACGGATCCGTAAACAGTCCGCCATTGACGGACTTTCAACGGACAACTTCGTTTTTCATCCGATATTGACGGACTTTTAACGAACAACTCCGTTTTTCATACGATATATCCGGTACGTGAACGGTCCGTCATTGACGGCTTTTAAACGGATTCGAATCAGTTTCGTGTTACTTAAAATCCGTTTTCTGGTCCGTTCACGGATCCAGAAAACGGTACGTAAATGGAGTTGGATTCCGTTTATGACGGACCGAAAACGGTACGTAAACGGAACGTATTGTTTGTTGGGCATATATGCTCATACATGAAACCATATATGATGATATATGAACATATATGAAATTTTACGTAACACAATTTTGATTTCTGTGACATATTAGCGCCAACTCTGAATGAGTAAGAAATTAACTCATTTTTAATTTTAAGTTATTTCTCGCGTTCAAGTTGAATTTATAGCTTTGGTGTGTTCAGAGTCTTACGGTCGAATTTTATGGCAAATATTTTTGTGTAGCTTTTTTAATGGGTATTTCTACCCCTTTTTCAGGAAAGAGACAGAAAAGACACATACATATATAGATCATTAAAACGAGTCACAAAAATTGTCCTCATTATTTTTTACATAAACCTGCTAAACATATTTTATATCTAAAGTTTAATCCGCAAAAGGGGGCAAATTTTAACATTTCCTTAAAAAAAAACTCAGACATAAACTTTTAAAACGCCGATACACATATATGTTATTGCTCCCCACTACCAGAATCCCTTGGTATTTTGGGAAAAGTTTGATTTTGTTGTACAGTGTTACATTAAAATTTTGGTGAAATATACATTAAATAAAAAAAAACTGTTTTTCGCACCCAAAAAAGAAATAAAGGCTGATAATAAAATATGGCAACAATCAAGTGGTTTAGTTACAGCGAACCAATTTTGTATTTGTGACAGCCGAATTGTAATTAAGTCAACCGACTATTTGTTGTCACAGTCAAATTAGTCTTTTCTCAATTGGAATTGTGTTTGGTACTGCAACTAAACCAGTCGTTGCTAAAATTTTAGAATCTGTCTTCTATGTTATGTGCCGATTTTAGCAAGATTTATCCGTTAACAATTTTTTGAAAACCACGAAAAATTAATATAATGTTTCTTAATATTTTTTAAGGCAAGCGAAGGTAAAATTTAATATTTAAAAGAAAAGAAAAAAATTATGAAAAGTTATAACCCTACTCAACACTAAAATCATAAAGTATACGGATTTGAAAAATAGATTTACTAGAAAATTTTTAATAACAATTTGTGCACGCATTTCAAATTAATAAAATTTGTTACACTTTTTGAAAAGAGTTTATCAAGCATACACAACTTAAATTTGTATCAACAGTTTGATAAACTGTGGTATTCATACTTGAATAGATGTCTACAGATGCATTATTGCAACAACACTTTAGGCTTTAGCATCATCATCATCATTTACATGTGTATATTTATACAGTGTAAATATATTTATGTGTTGAGACTATCAACATAATGTTATCATATCAAACAATTTAAAAATATAGAAAAAAATGTAATTCCACTTACCGAGTGATGAATTCATATTATTCTATTAGGATTTTTGGGAATTCTATACCCAACTATAATAAACGATGTAACAAATTTTCCATAACATTTTCTCTTTAACGAAAACAAAAGTATTTGTGACACTAGAATTAAATTGATTATTTATTGAAAAGGATGTTATTTAAATTTTAAATGTTTTTGTTTTTAAGGAGATTTGTAAAGTAATTTTTGATTGTTATTTATTTTGTTTTAGATTGGAATCACCCACACGACAATTGGAAATGACAGCTGCAAAGGACATAAATTTACAATCACGAGCAGGAGGTATTGAAATATCAGCATTAGAGGATGTTAAATTGACTGCACTTGATGGAAGTGTAAGTATGGAAATCTCTAAACTTATACACATATACACTAGAGATGTTCAGTGAAATATGGGGTATTTTCAAATTGATTGGATGATTTTTTTTTGCTTTACTCTAAAAATAATTGATATGAAATCTATTTTATGTGGTGGAGCTAAAATGACACATATATGGAGTGTTTTGACTAGAGTATAGGATTTGCCGTCTTTTTTGTATTTCCCGGGAAACGAAAATGAATGTACGGATTTACTGAGATTCCTGGGAAATTTCTTTTTATATAATAAAATCAAAAAAAATCAGTTAAAAAATATCAACATTTTATTTGTGAAAATTGTTTATTTTGATTAGTTTTAATAATGTAGAATGAGCTCAAATCGTATTTTAAAAATAACACCAATTTAAAAGTAAATCATTTAAATTTATCAAATCAATCTAAGTCCCCGATTTACACACTTAAGAGGTTAACTGGGTTTCTAAGCCCAGATTTTTTTTAAATATATCAAATGAAATATTTTATTCAAACAACCCAGCATATCAGAGATATATTGTTTAATAAAAAAGTAGTAGTTTAATAAAAAAGTTTTCCATTTCATTTAAAAATAAAGGAACATACATTTATTTTTCCAAGAAATATCTATATTAACTTTTTTATACATTTATTCGAAATAATTTACTATCATTTACCATTTTTTTCAGTTTCATTTATTTTTTTCATTTGTTTGAAATTTAATAAAAATTTATCCACAAAACGGAAACTTGTGGTTTATTTGTGTCCGTAACAGTTATTACAAATTTAAATTTTGTTTGCTGTCTGTTTCAAAAAAAATATTCAAAAAATTTCAATTTGTTTTTTTATTTAAATTGGTTGTATATATACAAAATTTTTCAATACAAATTACAAGAACTTCATAAACACACATACATATACAAACACATTCATACAAAAAGTGTTTATAGCTTCATATGCATATATTTTGTATTGTACGAGTATGTTAAAAAAATACAAAAACGGAAATAATTTCAAATAAATGAAAAAAAAACATTTATTTTTTAAGGATTGGTAGGTAAAATTTTGACATTTATTTTAACTGATTATATCATTTGTTTCTTACGGATGTGTCAGTTGATTAATAAACATTTAACAATAACTAACAAATGGCATTTAATTTAAATGAAAATTAAGTAGACCGGTTTTTAAATGAAATATCATTTCTTTTAAATGATATTTTCAGTTATTTTAACTTACAAACTTTTTTAAGTATTTAAGAAGTAATTTCTAAAATTTGTATTTAAAAATTGTGAAAATTCAGATATTGTTGGAAAAAAAACTAATAATATTACATAGAATCATCGATTTCAGCACCATAAAGTCAATAATCTGCTGCAGCGCCAATATCCAGAGTATCCTTTTGCTCTTGCCTGTGACGAATACGAATTTTAAAACCCATCTAATCCGTAAATTACACATTAGAAGAAGCTCCTTATGTTTCCTGCAGTTATTAAAATGCGGAGATAAGATTTGGAAGCAGGAGATAAAAATGTACGTATATTTGGGACGTATATTGTATATGCTATAATGAATCAATGTTTTTCATGTTTAATTCAAAATATTTTGATGTTTCTGAAAACTTGTAGGACTGATCCATATCCCACCGCGACGGTTTGATCCTCTATGTGCAATTTATTTATTTATTTATTTATTTATTTAATTATTTTATTTATTAATCATATAATTACAAATTATATGTTAATACCCTAACCGTGCACTAGCAACAAAGGCCTTCGGCTCGTTGTAGCGAAAACAGACCAGAGCCTCTGGTGGGAATTGAACCCACGACCCCCGCACTGATAAGCTAGCACGCTACCAACTAGCCTACCGGGGCGCTCATGTGCAATTAAATTCGAGAAAATATATAAATAAATTAAATTCTGTATTTTACTTCACTTAAAAAAGTTTGTAAGTTAAAACAACTGAAAATATCATTTAAAAGAAATGATATTTCATTTAAAAACCGGTCTACTTAATTTTCATTTAAATTAAATGCTATTTGCTATTTATTTTTAATTAACTGACACATCCGTAAGAAACAAATAATATAATCAGTTAAAATAAATGTCAAAATTTTACCTACCAATCCTTAAAAAATAGCTGTTTTTTCATTTATTTGAAATTATTTTCGTTTTTGTATATTTTTTTTTTTTTTTAATATACTCGTATAATACAAAATGTATGTATGCATATGAAGCTATAAACACTTTTTGTGTGAATGTTTTTGTGTATGTATGTGTGTTTATGAACTTCTTGTAATTTGTATTGAAACATTTTGTATATATACAACCAATTTAAATAAAAAAACAAATTGAAATTTTTTGAATATTTTTTTTTGAAACAGACAGCAAACAAAATTTAAATTTATAATAACTGTTACGGACACAAATAAACCACAAGTTTCCGTTTTGCGTATACATTTTTATTAAATTTCAAACAAATGAAAAAAATAAATGAAACTGAAAAAAATGGTAAATGATAGTAAATTATTTCGAATAAATGTATAAAAAAGTTAATATAGATATTTCTTTGAAAAATAAATGTATGTTCCTTTATTTTTAAATGAAACGGAAAACTTTTTTATTAAACTACAAACAGTTAACTACATAATATTCTGAGTGTTAAGGTCAACGTATTGGGTGATCTGAGGGGTATTTCTGTTCTCTGTCGATACAAATCACACTAGGAAAAATCGGTTAGAGAATTTTGCTGATAATATTGGACCTTGAATTAATAATGAGCGTTTTCTTCGAAATTTACGGATATCTTAAGCAAAAATGGTTAGAAATTTATTATTCAAAGCATTGTTCATCGCTGGCTACAACTCTTTCCAATCCTTCTGGCATTTTTCGGATACCACCTCGGAAGAACAGCTCGTCTTTAGAGGCAATCCAATCATTAACTAAATTTTTGCACATAAAGACCTTGTGTCCCATAGGCCAGAACAAGTAGTAGTCAGAAGGAGCGCTATCAAGAGAATACGGCGGTTGGGGCAGGACTTCCCATTTCAGCATTACAAAGTAGGTCTTGACCGGTTTTACAGTATGTGGCCGTGCGTTGTCATGCTGCAAAATCACTTTGTTGTGCTTTTCTTCGTAATCCGGCCTGTATTGGTAGAGGACGCGGCTCAAACACATGAGTTGAGTCCGACAGCGTTTCCCTCTGATCACTTAAATTGGTTTGAGCAGCTCGTAGTAGATGACACACGGCTGCATGAAGCATAAGCTTCATGGCATGAATAATCGGCCTTGAGAAGGATGTTTATGGCTGTCCTGGCAAAACCCAATATTTTTTACGCTTTGGGTTGTCGTAGGGTATCTATTTTTCATCGCCAGTCACACTGCGATGCAAAAATCACTTCCTTTTTTAATGTTCGAGGATCTGTTCACAAGGTAAAACCGTCTTAAATGCGCGGCTTCAACTTGTATTAATCAATCCATAGCTTCAGGCGTTTGCTGACTGTACACTCACCCACTACCAATAATTCTGATAACTCCTGCATCATTTGGCATTCGTCCACCTAGAGCAATGATTCCAATCCTTTGTCTTAAAACTTTTTGGATTGACCCAGCCCAGGTGCCAAAGCGCCATCCCACACAATGTTTCATATATAGCATGCTCCTCGTAAGCCTCCACTGAGATTGTATGTTCGGCCGTACTTTTCTCATATTAAAGTAATGGAAGAAACCCTCCGGCAAACACTTTATTTGGCACAAAATTCGGCATGTTCGATGCAATATTTATAATTGTTGTTTACACGTAGAGAAAAACATAGTCGTACTATAATATATTTATCATATTATAATTATTTAATTCACCTTATTATGGTTCCACAATTACGAAACTATGAAAAGGTTCTTTAAATTTAAGAATATTTCTTTAAGAAATGTTTTTAATAAATATAAAAATTTATATTAAGAACTTTTTCAAGAAAAGTTCTTTTATTCTATGGACTTTTTTAAAGAAAAATGCTATCAAATTCTAAGGATTTTTTTTATAAAAATATATACTCGATGGACTTTTTGTGATAAAAGAACTCTTAGATTTTAAGGATATTTTTAAGTTTTTTTTTAAGATAATCCCTAGAGTCTAGGAATTTTTCTTTTAGAAAAAGTCCTTAGAATCTAAAAATGTATCTACTAGAAAAACTCCTTTGAATCAAAATATTTTTCATAATGAAAAATTGTCAGAATCTAAGAATTTTTTATTCAAATAAAGGCCTTAGAATCTATTTTTTCAGAATATATGAATTTTTATCTTAGAAAGAGTTTGGAGAACCTAAGAATTTTACTTTAAAGAAAAATTCAAAGAATCTAAAAATATTTCTATAAGAAAAATTTCTAAAAATCTAGTATTTTGTATAAGAAACCTTTTCGTACAAAACAACTCTTCGGTTGAATTAATAAATATATTTTTTTATTACTATACTCAGCAAAAAAAATGATAGTCATTCTGTGACTATAACTTCTTTCATTGCTTCCTAAACTTCAGTTGGCATTCTTTTATGATTTTTCGGTGTTATTCTAAGACACTTCAAAAAAATTCATGTGTTCATATTTAAAATGCAGTGATCTGGATATAAATCCGATGCATATCTTAAAATATCACTCTTCATTACTTCTAAAGCATAAGTTATAGTATATCCGTATATTTTTTGAATTTAAAGCATTTATTCAAATTGAAAAAATAGTTCTGATGAACTTTTTTAATTTTTATATTAAATAATTTTTTATATTTTAGTTTAAAATTTCATGAGGGTTAGAATTTATGCAGTTTTGCAATTTTTTAAAAGTTTTGAAAAGTCAAGAAAAACAGATTTTTTTTGACCTTTAATTGAAACTAGCTGGCCTGTCATTTGCATATTTTCAGCCTTAAATATTTATGACGACGCAATCTGTGCATTTTTGTATTATGTTTATTATTTAACAATACACCATTTCCAGATTTAATTCAAAATTTACCAAAATAATTTTAAAATTGTGTAACAATTATTTCAAATTGCCAAAAAATGTTTTAAAACTGTGCAAAAATTATTTGAATTGTTCAAAAATATTTTTAAATTGTCTAAAAATTTTTCAAAATTTTACAACCAGTTTTTAAATTATCCAAAAATATTATAAAATTTGTCTAAAAAATCATTAAAATTTTTGAAAAATGTTGCAAAAATGCTTTATTACTAATGCAGAATTATTTATTTGTTCTAATAAAGAGTATTTAAATGTATAACAATGCATAAATTTCGCTTCTTTAAACTTATTTTTCTGCATTCTTTCATCAAAGCTTAAATATTACAAAGTATATGAACATTTTATATAAACCCGATGCATATCTTAAAATGTCACTCTTCATTACTTCTAAAGCATAAGTTATAGTTTTGCAATTTTTATAAAAGTTTTGAAAAATCAAGAAAAATAGATTTTTTTGCCTTTAATTGAAACTAGCTGGTCTGTCATTTGCATTTATCAGCCTCAAATATTTATGACGACGCAATCTCTGCATTTTTGCATTATGTATTTTATTTAACACTACATCATTTTCAGTTTTAACTCAGAATCTACCAAAATAATTTTAAAATTGTGTAAAAATTATTTCAAATTGCCCAAAAATGTTTTAAAATTGTGCAAAAATTATTTAAAATTGTTCAAAAATATTTTAAAATTGTCTAAAAATTTTTCAAAATTGTACAACCAGTTTTTAAATTATCCAAAAATATTTTGAAATTTGTCTAAAAATTCATTAAAATTTTTGAAAAATGTTTCAAAAATGCTTTTTTACTAATGCAGAATTATTTATTTGTTTTAATAAAGAGTATTTGTATATCAACCCAGCAAAAAAAAATGTAGTCATTCTGTGGCTATAACTTCTTTCATTGCTTCCTAAACTTCAGTTGACATTCTTTTATGATTTTTTGGTGTTCTTCTAAGGCACTTCCAAAAGAATTCATGTGTTCATATTTAAAATGCAGTGATCTGGATATAAATCCGATGCATATCTTAAAATATCACTCTTCATTACTTCTAAAGCATAAGTTATAGTATATCGTATATTTTTTGAATCTAAAGCATTTATTCAAATTGAAAAAATAGTTCTGATGAACTTTTTTAATTTTTTTATTAAATAATTTTTTATATTTTAGTTTAAAATTTCATGAGGGTTAGAATTTATGCAGTTTTGCAATTTTTTAAAAGTTTTGAAAAGTCAAGAAAAACATATTTTTTTAACCTTTAATTGAAACTAGCTGGCCTGTCATTTGCATTTTTTCAGCCTTAAATATTTATGACGACGCAATCTGTGAATTTTTGCATCATGTTTATTATTTAACACTACACTATTTCCAGTTTGATTCAGTATTTATCAAAATAATTTTAAAATTGTGTAAAAATTATTTCAAATTGCCCAAAAATGTTCTAAAATTGTGCAAAATTATTTAAAATTGTTCAACAAAATTTTAAAATTGTCTAAAAATGTTTCAAAATTGTACAACCAGTTTTTGAATTATCCAAAAATATTTTAAAATTTGTCTAAAAATTTATTAAAATTTTTGAAAAATGTTTCAAAAATGCTTTTTTACTAATGCAGAATTATTTATTTGTTTTAATAAAGAGTATTTGTATATCAATGCATAAATTTCGCTTCTTTAAACTTATTTTTTCTGCATTCTTATGATTTTAATTTTCATAAAAGCTTAAATATTACAAAGTATATGAACATTTTCCACTCAAGCATCAGAATATCTAATCATTGTATTATCATTGCTTCCTTAGAGTAAAGTATGAGTAATGCTAGTAGCTACATTTGAATTCTTCCATCCTATGACACGCTAATGTTAAATTCATCGATGAAACCATCAGAAAAGAAGTGATGCCTTTGCCATAGTAGTGATGCTTTTATTGCTTCATTGGCAGCTTCATTTTTGCTGGGTAGTTTTCAGTAAAAGAATAAATTATATAAAATCTATATATAGAATGTTTTTGACAATGAATTTGTTCAACAATATATTGATTAGTGTTAATTATAATGGTATATGTATGAGGCATTTTCGAAATTTAAACCCCAGGTAAAACTTATAATATATTATCATTTTACTGAACTAATATAATATTCTTTATGACTGTAAGTGTCAAAGTTATGTTTTATTTGATTTATAATTATTCATTGATTGTTGTAAATATTTTATAGTTCCATAATTATCTTAATTTTTTCATAGTCAGAATTTTTGTTACAACAGTATGGCAATTAAGAAATAAAATATTTATTTACTATAATAATGAGGGTATCGATCATAATGATGGTTAGAATATATTTATAAACCAATAACTTGATTGTGACAATCATACCATTATATAGTAGCAGTGATCATGTTGCAACCATATTTTTTATCAGCATGACCCTCATCCACAATAGGTTTTAGTGGCAAGATATTAGAAACTGGAATATTGATTTCTATACTAGTGGCGTCTTTTTTGTGAAACGCTCATTATTAATTCCAGCTCAAAATATAACAAAAAAAAACTAAGAAAAACTAAGAAAAACATAAAGTCCGACATGCCGACTATGTGATACCCTTAACCCGAAAAATTTCTCTAAAGTAAATACCGGGAAGGGGGGGGGGTATAAATGGGGCTAGGACCAACTATGGTACGATTTGCTTTAAATTCAGAAAGCCTCTTTCTATGAAAGGTAAGTGTGAACATAAATTGATTCTGAAAAAAACAACACGATTAGTCTTTGGGCCAGTAAAATCTTGTGTGCAAAATTTGATCTAAATAACTTCATGTTTGCGACCTGTAGTTTATTTAAGAAAATACCGGGAAGATGAGTTTATATGGACACTAGATCCGAATATGGTTCGATTTAAAGAATTAAAATTAGGGGCTTGTTTTTTGTGTCTAACTAACATTTATTGTTATCATTAAAATAAAATCTTGTGTGCAAAATTTGATCTAAATAACTTCATCTTCGGGGAGATGAGTTTATATTTACACTAGATCCGAATATGGTTCAATTTAAAGAATTAAAATCAGGGGCTTGTTTTTTGTTTCTAACTAACATTTATTGTTATCATTAAAATACCAATATCAAAATAATTTAAATGCCGGTACACTTTAAATAACATTAGGCAAATAATGAAAAATTTATGCAGGCAGAAATTGTCAATCCTTCCAAAAAAAATAGTACTTATAAAGCTCAACCTATTAAAAATAACCAAAGGTCCATTTTTATAAATGATTTAGGGAATTTATTAAATTTTTAAGATTTTGTGTAGTGCATGCAATTATTTAAAATACCGATGTTCTGACAATGGTGACAAGTTCACTTTAAGCAACTGTTGGCGGGTAACAGGATAATACTGTAAATATTATTAATTCCACGTTATAGCTACGACGCTGTAACCTCACAGTATTGATCATATTTTTCTGCCCGTGGTCATTACCGTACCATTTAGCTAATAAGCTTGCTTATTTTTTTCCTCACAACATCATCAATTTTCCCTCTTCTCTTTATCATTTTAGCTTCGTTTTGAATCATCAAAAATCTTTATGCCCAATTTACGTACAGTTCAATTACCCCTACCGGGAACACCACAAAGTCGTGAACACTTACATCGTGTTTTTCAATTGTGTGCCTGTGCAAATGGTAAATTATTTCTGGCAGCACCACATTCAATATGTGCTGGTGATGATACCACCGTCTGTAGATGATCTACTGAAGACAACTAAAAGGACAATAAATTTTAAAGGAAAAAAAAAACAAAAAATCATTAAGTCAAAAAAACCAAAACAAAAATGAAATCCAAACAACAATATATGAATAAAATAAAAATATGAACTGACAATGCGCCTGATGCAGGGGTTTAGATAAATACACTTAGAGAAACAACAAAACCAAAGTAGATTTAAAAAAAAAATATAGAAATATGAAAAAAAAGATATTTATAAAAAATTAATTAAAAGCCGCCGAATGTTTTTTCAGTTAGTTTTATTTTATATTTTTTTATTTTATTTTATATTGTTAACATAATATAAATAACAGGAAAGAGTTAATTTAATATTTAGAATCTAGGAATGAAAATATTATTGTTTGTTATTACTATAAAAATAATACAAAGTATACATTAAATGTATGTAAATATGAAATTAATTAAAAATTAGTTGTTGATTTAGAAAAGTGAAAAAAAAAATATAAAAATTAAAATAATAAAACAAAAATTTATATCAAAAGCAAAATTATTATTAAACAAAAATTATGTGTCTATTACAAAATTATACACTAAATTAATTTATATTAAAATAAATTTTAGTTAAATAAACACCTACACTTTACACAAACAGATATAGATGAATATACGAGGTATGAAACTTAATTTGTAATAAAAATTATTTTGATACAAAAAGTTAAACAAAAAATATTTTATAATCTATTAAATAACAAATTATATTATCAGGCTTTTAAAATGAATTAATATTATTTAAAATTAATAATATTTATTTTTCAATGTCAAAAGTATTTTTTTCTTTTCAAATTGTTTGTTTTACAATTTGGTTATTTAATAATATTTCTGCTGTCTCTCGTATATTTTATGATTATTATAAAGTTCATATGTATAAACTGTGGCCTATTAGTTATAAGCTTTAAGTATGTAGTTTTAAACAGTTTAAAATTAAAAAAAAAAAAAATTTGTTAACACAATAATGTATTTAAACAACAACTTGTGATCTAAATATCGTTTCAAACTGTGTTCTAATTTCCCTTCAGTTAACTGCATTATTGTGTTCTCATCTGATTTAACAAAAACATCAATATGTTTTTATTGTAGTTAAATTTTTTATTTGTATTTATAAAATAATTATAATACAAAGTTTTTTTTAATTAAATTAATTATTTTGCCCAAAGATTGTAAAAAAAAATAAATACAGTTTTGTAACAATTATACACCAAAATCAAAGAGCTTCTTTTTCATAGAGCATGCAAGAAAACTTAATATAATAATAAATACACTTAACTAATATGTAATTAATATTTACATTAATAAATGTTATAAAAAAATAATTTCAAAACATATTTATAACACAATTTAGAAAATATTTCATTTATTTTATTTTTTAGTTAAACATATAAAAATTATGTTTTTAATAAATTGATTTTAATTTGTTTAATTAATTGAATAGTATTGTAGGATTTTAAGATCATATCATATTCTTTTTTAATTATTTTTATTGTAAAGAAACATGAAAATTTTTATTAGTAAGTTATAGAGAATAAAAATTGAGAAATTCCACTGAACCAGCAGGATAGAATACTTAGTATTTTCGGTTGGCGCTACCCAACCTTGTCAATATCCATGCTCTTCTTCTCCCTTTGCGGTCATTGCTTGTTGATGATTGTCTATTTTATATTGAGTGTAAGGAAACAAATTAACAAATTTGTTTAATTTTCATCTGTCGCTAGGAAAACGTCATAAAATATGAGGAGTTTCGGGTAAGGTGTTTTTTTTTTCTATATTTCTCCCAAAGAAATAATACACTATTTTTGTAGTAAAAAGTAATCTATTATACGATTACCAAAAAATATTTTATCTTTTATTTATTTATTTATTTTAATTTTTTTTTTTTGTTTGAGGGAAGCAACACCCAGGACATTCTTCCTACTAATGAATGTGTGGCTTTCTTTGGAAAGGGGATATATGGAAGTTAAAAGATGGAGATGAAGGGCCTCAAATATGGCAACACTGTAATTGCGCGAGATGATAAATCATATGACAGTTTTTGCTCGCCATCTAATGCATGAGGTACAGACATATTATTTTTGTACATTGATGATGCCGTCGATGCAGATCAAACCCGCAACGTTCTGTGCAAGAATCCAACGCGCTAACAATTACACCTCAAGCCATTTAAATTTTTTTATTTACAAAATGTTAGACTACTGTAATTCCTATTCTCCCTTAATATATCTGATGAATTTTGTTCCATTTGTCAAACGCAGTTGAAGGGCTAATAAGTGTCGATACAAATCTGAAACGATGAAAATCAATCGATAATTTTTGAAATTTTAATCCTAAATATTTTGTATTATTTCTGATTTCCAAAAGATAAAACAGCTTCATATAGAGCGATTTGAAAAACTTCACTACTCTTTCTCTTTTGCTTTAAATTGAGGGGCGTGGTTTGTGGTATTCGGCTTCGTATGTCTAAATAACATTTAAGCCCAATTCTAAATCACCTTTCGACTGAATATGTACATATTATGTGTGATGCTGTTTGGGGCATAGCTCAGCTATCCAGATTCGCCAAAGGTTGGCTTCCTTTGCGGTTATTATAAAATAATACACAATAACCTAACCCTTTACAACGATGACCGACAATACACTCAGAAAAAAAAGTTAGTAGAAAAATTTGTAAACGGTTTTCAATCCCACTTTACTATTTTTGTACTGATTTTTAGTAAAAATATTATTATTTAGCTATTTACATTTTACAAATTACAGAGTTTTTACAGAATATTTAAAAATTTTTGTTGCTAATTTCAGAAATCATTTTACATATTTTTTACAACCGATTTGCTAAAATTAGCAAAAAAAATTACTAATTTTAAAAACTTAAATTTCCTTAAAATGTTACATAGATTAAAAAAGGGATCGGAAGTGAATATATCGACTCATGTCTGAAAATAGAACATCCACTTAAAATAGCACTAAAAAGTATTTTAGTTCTAAAAATCAGCCCTAAAAACAATTAAAATTTGAAAATTAAAAAAAAATTTGCTTAATTTTTTTTTCGAAACATAAATTACCAAATTAAATCAAAATAATTAATTCATTTATGTTTTTTACAATTTTTAAGCCTTTGATTTTGTTTTTAATTTTGTTTAATATATTTTTTTTGAAAAAAATAAAAAAATTTGATGCCCGATAAAAAAAATAAATTTAAAATTTTGTACTAATATTTAGAAATTTTTTTGCTGATTTTAGCTAACAGATTTTAAATTCTACTTAACAAAGAGTATACTAAAATTTAGTAGCGGCTACTAATTTTTCTACTAATTTCATTGTACTACACGTCAGCAGAAAAAACCGCTGGGCTCAAATTAGCAAAATTTCCCGAAATAACAGCAAAATTTTCAGTTGCCATTACAGACTTTTTTTTGGTGAGTGTACGACACGGATATAGAGGAAACCACGTTTTGGCGAGATTTACTATAGAACATGGCACGAGTTTTGATCGTATATGATCGGCACTACCCGAAGGAGAATAAACAGCGGTTCTCGTGTTTAAATAATACGGCTGGCTAACGACGAGAATAAACAACGGTTCTCGGGTTCAAATAATACGACGGGTTAGCAGCGAAAATAAGCAGCGAGAATAAACAGTGGCTAGCTACTAGTGGGAAAAAAATGGTTTTCGTGTAGAGAGGCAGGAATCGGTAGAGAAATCTGGTAATACCCCGTTCCCAGGTCGAAGTATTACCCGATCTGTCCCTCGGTTTTGGCTTTTCTTTCAGCCTTTAACTTTCACACTATATGTAAATAATTTTTCCAACTTAATGAGAATTTAATACGGTGTTGCTATAAGTAATATATTGGGTATGGGTAAAAGTACTAATACTGGGTATGACGATAAGTAGATTTGTAACGCCACTTACATATGAACAAATTCAATATGTTTTGTCCTTGGACCAATAACTTAGAAACCTATGTACCAAATTTCACTATAATATATTTTTGTTCTGAGAGTTATAGTTTGATTACAGTGTCAACATGCATACACAAACAAACGGACACCCATTGTTTCATAGACTAGAAAAGTGATTCTGTGTCGATTGTTATAATATAAGGCGGATTGAAGTGCGATATTTTTGGTAGCTACAAACATCAGCACACAGAGAAAACCGATTCATCGTAACAACTAAATTTCGTGCCAACTGAAGATTTTGGTTGTAGCAGCCGAATTATTTAGTTGTCCCAACCAAATGTTTTCCTGATGTAATTGAAATATTCGGTTTCAACCGAAATACTGCTGCATTAACCGAATTTCGGTTGCGACAAACAAATATATTGGTGGCTCCAACCAAACCATTCGGTTGGAAAGAAATTCAGTTGTTACAATGAATCTGAATAATGAATATTTTTGTGTTATAAATTAATTCAATTACATGTTATGAATGTAATTGAGTAAATGCCCTGTAATTTCCCGGTAATTAAGTAAAAAGAAATGCTTTTTTCCCATGTATGGTATTAAAAAGTTTCGAAATTTCGCAAGGAAAAGTTTAATCCCACAAACGTGAGCATAGGTCTAATAGAATTGGTTATAGGAACAAATTACACAAGTGAAGAATTGCAAAATGCAACTGAGATCGAACAGGTATGATGTGCAACTATATATAATTCAATATATGGCCATATATGATCTCAAACGGTTCCACATGTCTTCATATGCCCATATACGATTCTTGTTCGCTAATACATGTTCATGAACATTTACTGCCATACAACCTGAAGTTTTGAATCCGCGAAATATATGTAAACATATTAATTGATATATGGTTATATACTTAACTACACATGAACGCCTATAATCATATTCATATACCAGCCAATGCAAGATCATATATTTTTATACAGCGCGTAAAGCGCACTAAGTTTATGGCGTAAAAACAAGGCCCACATGCTAGGGAACAAATATTTTATATATCAGGGTGCTCGTATTTTAAATTTTTGGTTTCTATACAAATGAGGGGCTGTACATTCAGGTGGATAATTTTCCTACCTCGTATAAATTTTTAAAAAATCAGTAGCTACAAAATATATTAAATTTTAGGATTCCAGCCAAATGTGTTTGTACCGTTTCCTTTTTTGTCCCTCTCCGTATGGATGTTCGAAAATTCTCTTTTAATATATGGGCTAAATCTAGCGATTTCTGCAGGCCGTCAAGAGGGAGAATTTCCCCTTTTTGCCCCTGCCCATTGGATTTCCTAAAAAATTCCGTCCTAGCTGGTGTCATACCACATTTCAACTTCCTAGCTCTAGTGGTTTCGGCAGGCCGTTAAGCGGGGATTTTCGCCCTTGGTAACCCCATTTTACCAGGTCCTTGGCGATATACCTAATCAGCAAACATATATTTAAAATTGCATGTATCTAGACAGGATGCGTACATACCAAATGTTAACTTCCTAATTCCGAAATTTCGCATTAGCTGATGGTTATGCCGGAGGAGGAGCCTTAATAACAAATTTCAACAACCCGCCTTACATAATGTCTACACCCGAAAAGAAACCTTCTTACCGTATATCAACTTTCTAGCTCCAGGTTAGGCAGTCATAAATTCTAAAATGTATCTGATGAATGAGTTCACCCATACCCCTGCCCACCCAACACCACCCAGGATATACATACTTCTTTACTAATATTTAACTTCTTGACTCCAGCGGTTTTGCAGCTCCCTGGCAAAAATCCTTACAGTCAGCGGTCCTTAACTTATCACTGATTTGGCCAATGTGCCAGAAAATGTATATTTTAAATAATTTCAGGTTTCTACACAAAGAAAACATATTTATTGTAACAACCAAATTTCTTGCCAACTGAATACTTTCGTCTTAGCCACCGATATATTTATTTTTCGCAAACGAAATACAGTTAATACAACAGAATTTCTGTTAAATTGTATCAGGAAAACATTTGTTTGGGACAACTAAATTATTCGGTTGCTGCAACCAAAATATTTAGTTGGCAAGGAAATCGGTTGCCACGATGATTTTGTTTTCTCTGTGCAGCCAAAGGAGTTTTAACTGATCATCACAGGAAAGTTTTTTTCCCGTGAGAATTTTAAAAACTCCGGCACCTTCCAAACTTCAGCCTCTGCGATTTGGGCTGGGTGACATTGAGTGAGTCCTTTAATCAGTCAATTACGTTATTCCTTTATATACACCCAGAAAACAGATTCGTGCTGACAACCGAATTTGTTGCCAATCGAATGGTTCAGTTGCAGCAACCGAATTTTTCGGTTGTGGCTACCATATCGTTATTGAGGCAACCGAAATACTATTGTCATATTCAAATTACTCATGTGTCAATTTGTTTTCTTGAGTCACATCCGAAAAATTCGGTTTCACGCACTGTGTCAGCACGCATCTGTTTTCTCTTTGTTTAGAAGAAATATTTTCTTTTTTACCTGGGATATTAAATAAATTTTTAACTTTACAATTTTCGTTTTCAAGTTTTTCTTTAAAAATATTTTCAAAATTTTTTAAAGATTAAATTACAATTATATTGTAAACAGCTTTTAATCCTTTTATAATTTATAAAAATATAAACTGATTTTTTTGTACAATTTAATACAATATCAAGAAGAATATCATGTGTATAAACTGTTATTAAAAATTCTTTTGATTTATTTAAAATTAATTACATTTATTTAAAAATACTATTTTTCATTATTAATTATAATTTGCTCACATTTATTATCTGTAAAAAAAAAAAAAAAACTTAAATCAAAAATATAATTTGATACATAATGAAAACCACAAAAAAAAATAAAATGTTATAGCAAATAAATAAAAAAAATATATGTATGTAATATTATATAGTATATACGAAATATATATATATGATAATAATATATAAAGGGAAAAACAAACAAATAAAGAACAAAAAATACTAGAACAAAAAATAAATAAAAAAACAATAACAATAACAGTCTCTAAATGCTTTAATTTTATTTGTTTTGAAGAAAAGTTACAACGATTTTGCGCAATTTTCAGTAAAACATTTAGGAAAAACCTCCTAAATTTTGCTTTCCAAAGTTTATATAGAAAAAAATATAAACCAC